>VZRF01002195.1:0-19938 GCA_013396875.1 Vireo altiloquus
CTCCCCAAAGATGGCCATCTCAGCGTCTGTAGACATGGCTACTGCTTATTACACGTAACGCAGCAAGTACCTGTGAGAGTAGAGAACATATTAAAATACTGTGTGACGAAGGAAACACTCCTATAGCACATTAGATTGCTCTTCTTTATGTATCAACTGAATTGCCTTTTTTTTTCCTGCTAATTCAGAGTTCTGTTCTGTAATGGTTTTTCTTTTATTATTATTTTTTGTGTGGTCAGGTCTTTAGTCCTATTATACAGTTGCATTTACAGAAGAAAGCTTTCTGTCTTTTTGTATTTGGGGTCCCAGCACAAGAACAACATGGAGCCATCGGAGTAAGTCCAGAGGAGGCCATCGAGATGCTCCAAGGGATGAAGCTTCTCTGCTCTGGAAATAGGCTGGGAGAGCTGGGGTAGTTCATCCTGAAGAAGAGAAGACTACAAGGAGAACTTCCAGGAACCTTTCATTACCTAAAGAAGTTCCACGAGACTTGATGGGGGACTTTAGACAAGGGCCTGGAGCAACAGAACAAAGGGGAATGGCTCACAGTTGAAATAGTTTAGATTAGATATTATGAAGAATATTTTTTACAACAAATAAAATTACTTTGCCTTATTAGGCAAAGACGGACTTCATACCACAAATTGTTGTTATCAATTCAAATAAATGGTTGCGATTTCCTGACTGGTTTTGTCTCTAACAACATGTTTTTCCACTTGATTAATATGTTATAATTCAAATAAGACCATTCCACAAAATAAACACATAAGGCTCAAAAATGGTCCCAGCTTTTCACCAGCAATTTTAACATTGCTTCTATTATGTCACATTTTCTTACAAGATTCCTAACAGGAATAATGCAAACTATGCCTAACAGGAATAACATTACCGTATTATATATCTTAGTATATACTATGTCAGCATATATTATGTTATTATGTATTATAGTATATTAGCTTATATTATGTACATTACACCGATATTGTATATTGTGGTATTTTATAGACACTGGATGCTGTTATCACAATATATCCTTATGATACTATTAAAAAGTATAATATACATAGTTGGTTAGTGTACACTAATATATGTATGTAATATGTTGGTAGACTGACTTTTAAACCTATCAAACTATTTTCTTTTGATTATTTTGTTTGACATTTCCTGAAATCAATGCTATCCTAACTCTTCTTCACTGATTCAAAGCATATTCCTTACATGATTGCTTGTTGACATTTTATAATTTTGAGGGATATATCATAGTGACAATAACTGACAAAATTAATATAAATTAATGTAGAAAGTAAATGTGAAGAGTTTATTTAAAACTGAATTTTGTTGCAGTTCCATCTCTCTTCTTCCAGTTATCCAAGTAGGTATCATCCTTTATTCAGTTGCCTGTCATTAGAAATATTTGCTTATACAATTTTGTCATAATTATGCAAAATTTTCAGAGGCAGAAACAAGCTTATCAGGAAGCTCAGACTGAAATGCTTCCTTTTAGCGCTTTGATGTTTTGATACACAAAATTCTAACCACATTCCTTAAGGCTCCATATGAAAAAAGAACATATTAACATTATTTAAATATGTATTTCTTTTCCTGTTGCTTCACGGTCAGTGCCAGTGACCCTTGATGTTTGAGATAAATGCAAAAAAACCATTCCAAATAATTGGAAAATACTTTCTGATTTTTTTTTTCCCTCAGGTCTGTTTCTCCAGGCACTGATCTCTACTGGAGATTCCTGGGGAGAGTGCAGGCAATGCTGCAGTGATCAGTACTTTTAAGATCATGCTCTTTAAGAATCTTGTGACAAAAATATCCACAATCTAGCCCAATTCTTGTACTCTATTTATACACTGGACACAAATATAATGAACACCAAGATTTCCAGCATTCCTGCATAGAAGCAACTCTACCTGTCCCTAAAAAGTGAATAAATCAAGATCTTACCTTTTGCGAGACAAAGGGTTGTAGATTGGAAGACAGACAGTATTAAAAAAACAGAATTAGTAACTTCTTACTGCTGCACCCCAGACAACATTTATAGACTGAAAACATATGGTTGGTTTGGAAGCAGACTGAAAATCCCAGCTGACACTGGCAGACCCTTATTGAATGAATGTGAGCATCCATAGGAATGCACTGGAACTTGTGGAATGCAGGGCCAGTTTCCCTTCATTCCCCACCTCCCCAGTCCCAAGCCCTGAAACTCTTACCTTAGAGATTTCTGAGAAAGGACAAGACACACAGGTCCCAGCGTACTTTTATAGGATCTGATCTGCATATGTAGCCACCACCTCCTCTTTCTTAGGTCAAAACATTTTTGGCAATCTTAACTCCTAACAGAATTGCGATTCACATTAGAAGTGAATGGATATAATTAGACATAACAGGTCTGTGAATCAATGTCCTATAAATAATTTGACAAGAAAGCATGAGAAGGGGGGGAAGTGGGAGGGTGTGCTAAAGGAGATGAAAGGGGCTACACTGGTTCTGTAATCCATTGGATGCTGACTCGCACAGAAAAAGTGAACAGTGTGTCTCGTAGGAAACATGTCGGGATGGAGAGAAGGCACAGGCTCCTGCCTGCTGCAAGCACTCAGAGTCCTCAGTGTGGAAAAACAGGTTGGGTCCTGCTGAGTAGCAGGGTTATTGGTAGAGGAAGAAAATCCCAATGCAGGAGGAAGCATCTGAAAAGGAACAGAAGTTGCAGAAGTGAGAATCAGGGGATGATAAGAATGACCAAGTACTAGAATGGACCAAAGCCAAAGCAAGTGAAGGGGGGGAAGAATGAGTCTGAATGCAGTGATAAGGAAGGATATGTGAATAAAGAAGAGGAAGTCCCTGGTGGTGTTTAAGAAAAGACTGGATGTGGCACTCAGTGCCATGGTCTGGTTGACAAGGTGGTGTTAGGTCAGGTTGGGCTTGATGATCTCAAAGGTCTTCTCTGAGCTAATTGAATCTGTGATTCTGTGATTCTGTGATTCTGTGATTCTGTGATTCTGTGATTCTGTGAAGTAAACAGAGATGTGATTCCAGTGGGATAACAGCAAGTCATCATGGACACAAGGAGCAATAAAAGAGCAGGAAAAGTTTAGCCTAAAGATAAAAGCTTCAAAGTCTGAGATCATTCAAGTTAAGTCCCAGATGAAAGGCACAGGAATCAAATTCTTGTTTTTGGAGCTGAAGGGTTTCAAAGATCATATGAACAGGACTATGGAAGCATTGTACTGAACCTAGAGACATATATCCCATTGGAATCAGGAGACACAGGTGCTGTCTCAACACAGGGTAGTCATTCAGCATTACTTTTGCAAGGAAAGTCTGTTATGAAAGATTTAATAAATTTGCATCCTCTAAAACAGAATCAGTCATACCCTATGCTGCTCTGGAAGATAGGCAACTATTTTTAGAGGGATCTGAACCTCATGATAGTTTTTGTAAAAAGCCAATCTACCGTTCTGATCCCTGGGATATTCCCCATCCAGATTAAGGAGGGGACACATGTTTTATATTCACAAGGGTCAGAGTGGTGAAGAGAGCAGTGGAACCATTTGCTTTACTGAGAAGGAATTTCCTCCCCATGCAACAGATCTGGATTTGTTGGGGGTTTTGGTTCGTTGGTTTGGGGCTGGTATTTTTTTTGTGTGGTGCTTTTGCTTGGCTGGATTGTTGGGTTTTTTGTTTGTGTTTTTGGTTTTTGGGTTTTTTTGGGTTTTTCTCTTGTATCAGTCTTTACTTTCCAAGCTACAGTTTCTACCTCAAACAAGGAAATCTGAAGTGTCATATCTCAGCAGCTTCACCTGGTCCCACAGCATACTGCTTCCCAAATTACAGCACCAGTTGTGCTCCTCTCTCTCAGCATCTCCTACTCTGAGGGCTGGACAAGAAAGTGAGGTTATTCCTTCCTCCTCCTCTCTCAGCTGACTGTGTCTCTGTGATGGCACTGTAATCCCGGGTGTGGGAAGGAGATTGACAGACATCAGTTTCATGTTTGGAGTAAATTCCCACTGAAGATAAGCCCGAGGCCTATGCTTTAGCCGTAACAGCTAAACTCTCATCAGAATATAAAGCAGCACTTCTTTCATGTCTTTAATGCAATTATATTGTGTGAGAACAGGAATTCAAGGTTAGTTTCAGGTATTTCAAGGATTCTATATATGGCCTTATTTTGCTGGTTCATACAGGTTTTTGACCTCGATTAAAACTGGCTGCAAAGGAAAAAATTAGGAAAGAAAAACTCATGGTTTTCCCATAGTCATATGTAATACTGGCGTAAAACTGATAGCTGCCTAAAAGCCTTGATCTGCAAGACTTTTTCAAATAGATAAAGAATAATCCGTAAAGGTTTAAAGACTCAAAAGGAAATAGTTTTTCAAAGTATTTTTCAAAATTACATTAAATTGAAAACTTCCACAACCTGTAACATATTGCTTGATCTATTTTCACTTCTATTTTTCCCTTCCTTTATTTTCCTTTATATTCCCAGTCAATATCCTACCAGTGTGGGAGCTCAAGCTCATAGGGACTGGAAAATGCCTCAGTTGTCCTGATGTAGTTTTCTACCTTAGACTGAGCTGAAATATATGTTCGACTCTAATAGTATTGTCGATAATGGCAGCTCAGACATTCAGCACACTCACTACAGATTCGTTTGGGCATGAAGATGACTAAAAGTAGATATTTGAGTTGGAACTGAACCTCACCCACACACGTAACAAACCTAAACCTAGTATTGAACCTCTATCCTTCACTGAAATTTCTCTCTCCTTGTGTCCAGTTCCTGCTGATCTTGCCTCTTCGTTCATTCTGAGTATATTCACACTGGCAACAGCTACTGAAGCTAAAATTGCTGTGTTGCTGCTTGAGAAAGAGGAGACAGCAGTTGTCTGAGCAGAGGAATGTGTAAATCCTTCTAGTGAGGCTGCAGTGAAGTGGGAACCCTGAGCAGCCCCTTCAGCCAGCTCTCGGGCCTGTTAAAAGGTGGTGGTTTCTTCAAAAAGAAAATGTTTAAGGCACTTAAAAAGGGCAAAGTTTGCTTATTGAGCATAATGGCAAAAACCATGCCAATAAAATTTAATCCTTTTCATTATAACCTTATACACTTTATAGGATGTTCAGTTTGAGCTAACAACGCAGCTTTCCAAGAAGCCAAAAATGATAAACTGTACTCCCTGATAAACACCAGCTGGAAAGCAATTGCAACTAATTGTAGATGTTCACTAAACAAATTACCACAGCCTAAAAGGGCATAAAGACTAACTTAGGATACATTCCTGAAAAAAAAAGCATATAGTGAACAAAATAGACTATTTCCCATTTTAGCTATATTCTAGAAGTTGTCTGGATATCCACTGATTCCCTGATACTTTACTATCTGCCATCATTGGTGCTTCATCAGTAGAGGAAAGGACTAAATAAGCATCACACCACAATATTTTTCTTCATTGCCTGACAGGCTCACCCTCCCTCATCCTTGTGCCCGGACAAAGAGGCTGCAGCCAGTCTGGATGGGCAGCACATCCAGGCAGAATACCCTGGAGGAGGGATGGCAGTGTGGGCAGTGTGTGGGTGTCCAGCAGTATGGGCAGTGTGTGGGTGTCCAGCAGTGTGGGCAGTGTGTGGGTGTCCGGCAGTGTGGGCAGTGTGTGGGTGTCCAGCAGTGTGGCCAGCAGCCCTGCAGCACAGCCACCTCACAGCCCTCACACAGGCGGGGCCCTCAGCCTGCCCGGACACCCAGCCAGAGCTCAGGAAGGCGCTGGCTGGGAGGTTTCAGGGAAAAGCACAGGGTGACTGAGGCTGAAAAAACAGTGAAAAGAGAAAGGGAACTGTTGAAATTCCCAGACATATGGATAAGCCATGGAAAGAGCTTTAAAATCAGGCATTTATGGGTGTGTCTGTCCTGCCTCTGGCAGGGCCCTCACCCAGGGAGAGGGTGGTTCAAGGCCCTGGTGGAGGCCTCCCATCTCTCCTGCTGTGCCCAGCCAGCTGCCTCCTCCCACTAATCCCTCCCTGCCTCCCACAGCTCCCCTCACACGCCTGGCTTTTGCACTGGAGGAGCTGGATGTTGGTAAGTAACTACATGGGGAAATAAAAACTCACTAGCATTAGCAAAACAAAGTTCTCCCTCTTCTGCCTTGTTGGCAGAGGGTCCCTTAGGTTAGTGTAGCTCTTGAAGCTGGCTCCAGGAGCTTTTACACCTGTATTGTGGCCTTTGTGGTGGGCAGGAGTGTTGTGGTGCCCCATCTCCTGCCACGATCTGTCCATACAAGGGTTCTGGCACAGCAAAGAAACTCATGGATGGAGGAGAAATGCAATGAGCTTTTCCTGCTCAGCTCAAGTGCAGTTCCCTAGTTCGCCCTGCCACCCTTTGTGGTGATACAAAAACAGCAATGTGTTGATGGAGGTCTCTGATGACTCCTTAGAAGAGCAGGGCATTTAGGAGCACACTGACACATCCTGTGAGGGGCCATGCCGCTGGGCTGTGTTTAACATCACCAGTCACAGGGAAGACAAGTCCTGCGCATACAAAGTGTGCCACAAGAACCCAAACAGTTCAAGGGAGCACCAAAAATCCCAGAGATATTTAGCTGTGGTGGGTCCTGAACTGTCATTTCTAAAATGGATGGAGTAGTATCCCTTCCCAGCTCCAGCTGTCTTCTGCAGCTCAAACTTTATATTTTATTAATAATGTCTATCATTTTAAATCATTTTTATGAATTATGCATTTTAAAGCAGTGGTTTTACAGTACTTGTAGACTGGCTGAAGGATTAGCAAAGATATTCAAAAGGGACATATGAAGGTCAGCTAGGGACTGACAGTTCTGGTGAGATGGCCAAAGATGTTTAGGATATGCTTTAAATGAACAGCAAGTTTGAGAGAGCTGCTAAAGCTTTACACAAAATACCAGCCAAGTCAGTATTCCACTCTGTGTCTTGGCAAAAACAAGTTTATCAGTAACAGGAGAACCTATCTATCTTTGCTTCTAATTTACCAGGCCCTTAGACACATTGAATGTATTCCCAAATCATGTAATTTGCTTACCTACCTGTAAAGTGTGATGAGTAATTAGATACTTTATCCAACAAATGTTGTACTTTACCTTACATTTCCAATCAACATGTAAATGTTGAATATCTAGTTCAGCTTAATGCAAAATACAATATTGTGGGCTAGTAATCTGTTCTTAGGAAAATGAACAGGCCCAGTATGTTGAGAATAACAATAAACAGACAGGAGAGTCAGGTTGTGCACAGAGCAGAAGGGTTGAACCTAGAAAGGCAATGGAAGGTTTGACTGAAATTATAAATAGAGTACTCAGTCTTAGCGATTCGTTCTTCCATAGTCTTTTAAATGTGGATTCTTCTCACTTATCCTACAAGTGAATGGATATAATTTTGTGCTGTGGTGAAAACAAAATTACTTCAGAGAAAGGGAGTGAGGATATCTCTTCATGTCACTTCTTCGCCATGTTCGTTTGACTGCTTGTCAGTGTTTGGAATGAAATTTGAGTTTCCCATACTTTTAGATTAACCAAATAAGTAACATTTTTCAATTAACCAAAATTATATATATGTAGTTGTATACATATATATATACACATATATATATATATGTCTTTGTGTGTTCGTATATGCTAAATGCTTCAGGGATCTTTATTCCTATCATCTAATCTCTTTTTTTTCCTAAGAATTGACCAAAATAATTTGAAAGAATGTAGTCTTAGTCCTTCAAAGAAATGCATACTTCTCATTGCAAGAGATAATAATAAATCCATGTAATTGTTACCATTCTTCATGCATTTTTAAAAATGCAAATGTAAAAATGCTTGGCTGTTTGATATACTCTCAAATGTGAAGATGAACTCTGTACGTGTACTTCAAAAGTAATGAATGCTAGAATAAATAAATAAATAAATAAAGCATGCAAGTTGCTGTTCATGTGCAAAGGTCTCTACTCTTTTTATTACCTAGACATAAATGATAATTACTGAAGAAAGCAACACAGAGGTTTACATTTTATGCATGCCTCAGGTCACTTTTTAGCCTTGGGAATCTCTTTACTCCTCTTCTATCTTCTTGTGAATCTCCCGACTCTTGGCTCGGAGCTTGTTGACCTGTGACTCTGCAATGTCAGCTCGCTCCTCAGCTTCCTCCAGCTCATGCTGGATCTTGCGGAACTTGGAGAGGTTGACATTGGACAGCTCCTCCTATGTAGGAAGAGGGAATCATGAAAACAACCGGCAGTGTGTGGACATTTACTATCTGAAAACTGGCAAACAGAAATTCAAATGCTGCAACTAGGCTAGCAGAGCATGTTCACAACCAAGATGAGAAGCTGTTTGGGTTGTTATGAGAGTCAGAAGAGAAAAGAGTATTGGAATGTCAAAAAGATATTGTGCACAGCATGGTTTAGGCAGAGTTCATGTCATAGTCCTGAATACACAGACTGACAGCTGCTTCTCACATCCAGGGCAAGGTAAAAAGGAAGAAATAGAGTGGGAAATGAGGCTTACAGCAAAACAAATAGGGTTGGGGAAGTATATTTCCTCCCAAACCCAGCAAGTCTTACTCTCACATTCCTCATTGTATCAAAATACCATCATGCTCCATCAAAACAGTCAAGGTTTCAAAAAGCTGAACAGAGGAAAACATTAATACAGAATTTTACCTCCACTAGAAAAAAGTCTGTTTTGGACAAACTGGTACTTACAGCTTCCTCAGCTTGTCTCTTGTAGGATTTCACTTTCATTTGCAGCTTGTCCACCAGATCCTGCAGCCTGAGGACATTCTTCCTGTCTTCTTCAGACTAGAGTGTTTGGCAGACAGGAAAGAGAGACAATTCTTGGTTCTCCATCACTCAAGGTTAACAGCTCCCCGTGGGGATGGCGTGTGCCAAATGTGACTGGCTGTGAGCAAACCCTGTGAGAGCAGGAGACCTCCTGCCTTACCTGGTAGGTCAGTTCCTTCACCCTGCGCTCGTACTTGCGCACACCCTTCACGGCTTCAGCGCTGCGCTTCTGCTCAGCATCAACCTCCCCTTCCAGCTCCCGCACCTGCAAGGACAAGCCCAGCCCTGCAGCTGCCCTGGCAATGTCTCTCCAAGGACAGCCTCACTCACGCACATCCCCAGCCCTACATACCCTGGCCTCCAGCTTCTGGATCTGCTTCTTCCCTCCCTTCAGTGCCAGCTGCTCGGCCTCTTCCAGACGATGCTGCAGGTCCTTCACAGTCTGGTCCAAGTTCTTCTTCATCCTCTCCAGGTGGGCACTGGTGTCCTGCTCCTTCTTCAGCTCTTCTGCCATCATGGCCGCCTGATCAGAGCAAAAGGTCAAAGCCATTTTGGGGCTGGAGATATTTGGGGGAAGACTACATTCACCATCAGCAATGCCAGGAGCATCCAACTCACATCTGTGATGGCCTTCTTGGCCTTCTCCTCAGCATTGCGGGCTTCCTGGATCGTATCCTCCATTTCACTCTGGATCTGGGCAATGTCTGTTTCCAGCTTCTTCTTGGTGTTGATCAAGCTGGTGTTCTGTTGAAGAGCAGATGATTTTGTTTTTGTTAGCTTGCAGTATCATATCAAGTACAGCGTAAGTGGTTTTTTTAATATATATTGTGCCATCAGGTCACATTAGATTCCAAGAGAACTACTATAGTAGCTGTTGATTTCTCAGATATGTTGTGCTTTAGTATTTAGCAAGCATACTCCCTGAAGTCTTTTCTCAGTTTCTCAGAAAACAAAGTAGGAATTTAGACTAAAAAATGAAAAAAATACTTTTCTTACGATTTTAAGTCTAGTGACCATAAAACATTGAGATGGTTCTATAGAATACTTATAATCACATGGTTAAATTACGTTAGTGACAGTTAGTGTGGTTTTGCTTCATCAATGGTCAGCCTACATTTGCCTTTAAGTCTCAAATGGAAATGTGAAAGGTGTTGAACTCAAGTAAAAGAGTAAGAATCTTACGTACTTCTCTGAATTTTCTAATATTAAGGTATCTATACTGTAGTCTAGTAAAAATCATATTGTATCTACATCTGAAAAGACCATCTTAATGTCATCTATCACTTATTCTTATTTAGTGTGAAAGCTGCTGCATACAACAGAATATTGTTACAGTTCAGCCAGTCTTCAGTTCACTTACATGTATGGAGCAATAGTATTAGTACTAACTCTGTTTACAGACTGACCTGGCTATGAAGGAGCTGCACACGCTCACTGGCATCCAGAAGCTCCTGCTCAGCCAGTTTCCTCGAGCGCTCCGTCTGCTCCAGGGCTGCCCGGAGCTCCTCAACTTCAGCCTGCAGCAGGTTTGCCCTGCGCTCCACCATGGCCACCTGCTCCTTCAGGTCATCCTGTGCTCTGACAGCATCATCCAAATGTAGCTGGGTATCCTGGGAAAGAGAGATATAATGGATTGGGAGGGGGGTATTTTCTATTTTCTTATTTCCAATTTTCCCATCAATATACAACTGAAAGAACTGAAACACAGGAAAAATCTTAGCTATGCCAAATATCAGCACATCTTTATTGAGCCATACCTTGAGCACTGCCTGGGTGTTCCTCAGGTTCTTCTGGGCCTCTGCAGCCTGGCGGTTGGCATGGCTCAGCTGGATCTCCATCTCATTCAGATCTCCCTCCATCTTCTTCTTCAGCCTCAGAGCTTCATTCCTGCTCCTGATCTCAGCATCCAGGGTGCTCTGCATGGAGTCCACGACTCGGAGGTGGTTTCTCTTCATCTGGTCAATCTCCTCATCTTTCTCTGCTATCTTCCTGTCAATCTCTGCCTTCACTTGGTTGAGCTCAAGCTGCAGGCGCAGGATCTTCCCCTCCTCATGTTCCAGGGAGGCCTGCAGAAGTGGACACAAACATTGATAACATCGATAAACCTACTGTTTGAATTCTAGGGAATTGCAAAAATATTTTCAGAAATCTCAGCTGTGTGCACTCCCCAGCCAGAACAGAAGGGAACTCAGGCCTTTTTAGCCCTATTGCCTCATTTATTTACTGCGGACACCAGTGATTATGATCACATACCTCAGCTTCCTCCAGAGCAGCCTGGATTTCAGATTTCTCCTGCTCAACCTGCTTCTTGACTTTCTCCAGCTCATGAATTGCCTTTCCTCCCTCAGCAATCTGCTCTGTGAGGTCAGAAATCTCCTCTGTGGGAACAAGGAGCAATGGCATGGTCAGGCACAGAGCAGAATGGGAAGGGCCCTGTCCCACCAAGGGGACAGGCATCTTTGCACACCTGCAGGCACAGACCCATGAAGAATGGTGGTAATGGCTGATAGTGAGGAAGGCCAGTGGGGAGCAGAGGGCCAGGCACTTACGCTGCAAGTTCTTGTTCTCTCGCTTCATTGTTTCCAGGTGGTCCAAGGACTCCTCATAGGCATTCTTCATCTTGAACAGCTCCGTGCTCAGAGAGCGCGACTCCTTCTGCGAGGCCTCCAGCTCAGCCTGAGTTTCCTCGTACTTCTGCTTCCATTCTGCCAGGATCTGAAGAGAAACAGGGTGTGAGTAGGGATGTGGCAATCACGGGGCCATGCTCTGCCCGGGAGTCCTGGTGCTGGAGGCCAAAAGACCTTGTCAAAGTTCTTCTGCTTCTTATCCAGAGCAGCACAGGCAGCATTGGATCTCTCCACGTCAATCATCAAGTCCTCCACTTCATTCTGCAGCCTCTGCTTTGTCTTTTCCAGGGAGGCACATTTGGCATTGACAGCCTCAACATGTTCCTCTGCATCCTGCAGGCGCTGTGCCAGCTTCTTCCTGTATGGTTGTAAGCATAAGTAAACAAATGGGAGCTTGTGGTGTGAAGCAGCATGTTTTTTACAAGAGAACACTTAGCCTCTTGGTATTGTGTAACCCCCCATTCACAGAGAGGTATAAGACTTTTCCCAGACAGCCACTCTATTTCCAGGTCTGAATTCTGGAGCAATCCTGCAGCAGTTGCCTCTCTGCTGGCATTCTCTGCTCTTCTGGATCTTTTTGTTTTTCCCAGTGCATATCTGCTTTCTGTCATATTTTGTCTCTTTGTGACCCCACCCAAGGGAGGACACTGACTTCTTTCTGACAGTGTCACAGACTTCTCCTCAAATTTCCATTCTTAGTCTCTGCCAGCCTTCCCAACGTTCTCCACGTACTTGGCCTCCTCGAGCTCCTCCGTGCGCTGAATCGCGTCTGTCTCGTATTTGGTTCTCCACTGAGCCACTTCGCTGTTGGCCTTGGACAGGGCGCGCTGCAGCTCCCCCTTGGCCTCCTGCTCCTCCTCATATTGTTCCCGGAGCAAGTCACAGTCGTGGCGAGCTGACTGCAGGGCGTGGGCCAGGGCGTTTTTGGCCTTGGAAAAAAATAGCAGTATGAAAATCAATGGAAACATCCTGGGAAATCTCCTTAATGAGAAGATCTTAGAAAGACTTGTGATGAGAAAGATCTATGAATTTGCAAAGAGAATAATGGATAGACTGCATAGAAAAAGAAGCAATGCTACTATGGGAAAACTTGCACTCCATTATCGAAGTGGTTATTTTTCTTCCTTTCAATCTGTTGATTAAGTGATTTCACGTATTTAGGAAAAAGCCTTCTCACCTTTATCTCTTCCTCCAGATGCCTCTTGAGTTCCTCAATCTGTTGGGTGAAAGCCTGTTTTCCCCTTGACAGCTGAGAAACCAAAGCATCCTTCTCCTCCACCTGGCGTGAATATTCACCTGAGGAATTTGCAGATACACAACAATTTTAATGCCATTGATGGCGATACTGCAAACATTTGGAGACGTAAAAACAGATAGTTCGAAGTCTGTGCTGAAAATTATAGTCGCATTTCAAGCATTTTGTACGTGGCACAAAGTGTTTTATACTGACAATGTGCCAAGAAGAGTAATTTTTTCATGAACTCAGATTTTTTGATCTGCACATGCAGATGTGTGTGTCTCACCTGACTCTGTCTGCAGACGAGCTCTTTGAGCATTGAGGTCATTGATCATGCGCTGATGCTCTTCTTCCTTGGTCTTAATCTCACTCAGCTGATCTTCCAGTGTGCGACACATCTTCTCCAGGTTGGCCTGTGTTTCAGCATATGGAAAGTGATGAGTTAAGCATCCACACTCTAAAGAAGGCCAGGTGCAAGAAGTTGTGTTGTATTCCATTGGGTCAATGAGCCTCTAAAATATTTGTGTACCTTGGCTTTGGAGACAGACTCCATGTTGCTGGCCAAGTCATCTATCTCCATCTTCAGCTCACTCTTCTCCTTCTCCAGCTTCTGCTTCACGCGTTGCAGGTTGTCGATCTGCTCCCCCAGCTCAGCTGTGCTGTCCGCGTGCTTCTTGCGCAGGGCGGCAGCCGTGGCTTCGTGCTGCAGCGTGGCCTCTTCCAGGTCACGGCGCATCTTCTGGAATTCTGCCTCTCGCTTCTTGTTCATCTCTATCTGAGCTGCTGTTGCCCCTCCTGCTTCTTCCAGGCGCTCGCTGATCTCCTCCAGCTCCCTGGACAGGTCAGCCCGATGCTTCTCTGCTTTAGCGCGAGAGGTTCGCTCTGCCTCAATCTCCTCCTCCAGCTCCTCAATGCGGGCCTGGAGAACAGGAGGGACCCTTCACACCCATGCCCTCCTCCTGCCTGAGCTGAGCCAGAGCAAGAGAGGGCAAGGAACAGAGACTTGCCTGCAGCTCCTTGATCTTCTTCTGAAATTGCATGCCCAGGGCTTGTTCATCCTCGATTTTGCTCTGGATCTGGCTGATTTCAAAGTCTTTCCTTTGGGCAAAGTGAACTGTGTTAGAGCTCAAAGAAAAAAGACAAGTGCTCCAGCCCAGCACTCAGGTGTCCCAGAGCCACACTTACTTCTTCAGTTTCTCATCCAGCTGCTGCTTATCATTCTCCAAATCCATGATGCTGTCCTGGGCCAGCTTCAGGTCTCCTTCCAGTTTCCTCTTAGCTCTCTCCAGGTCCATGCGCAGTTTCTTCTCTTGCTCCAGGGACCCTTCCAGCTAAACACAACAAGAGACCATCAGTGCTCTACCAGCCAGGTTGGACTCCATACCTGTCCTGTTCCTGCTCTATATCTCTGTGCTTACATCATCCACTTGCTGTTCCAGCTTGGTCTTGGCTTTGGTCAGTGTATTGACTTTGTCTTCTTCTGCCTGCAGGTCATCCAGGGTCTGCTGATGGGCCTCTTGGAGGGCTTTCTTCTCTTTTGTCAGCTTGGCGATGGTCTCATCCAAGGCTGCCATCTCCTCGGTGAGGTTTTTCACCTTTAGGAAGAAGAGAGCAAGTGTAAAGAAAGGAAGTAGATAGAGAAGTCCTGTAATAGCACAGGGCTCTTTTGTGGAGTGTGACAGGTTCTACCTCATACCTTGTTTTCAGTGGCATGTTTTTCCTTCTCCACCTTGGCCAGTGTTAGCTCAAGGTCATCAATATCTTTCTTCAGCTCTGAACATTCATCCTCCAATTTCCTCTTCTTGGCTGTCAGCTCAGCATTAATTTCCTCTTCATCCTCAGCCCTTTCGGTCACCTCCTTAATTTTGGCTTCCAGCTGGATTTTGGTTTTGATGAGCTGGTCACACCTTTCCTCAGCATCAGCCAAAGCATCAGCTTCCTATTAGAGAAACATATTTTTGTTTGCTAATCACAGCTGTTTGCAAATTTTCTGCTGCTAAAAGAAACATAGAATTATTCTTTTTTGTTTTCTTTTAGGAAGCGATTTTTTGCACAGCCTCTTTTAAATCAGAGAAGGTTTTAATTCTATTTAATTTTATTACTCTCATCAATTATTCCCTCTTTTTTTTTCTTATAGATAAGATGATAATATCCAGGAATACTTTTATTCTCAAGAGCTTTGATTACTTTCTCTGAAAGTTAAGTTCTGTATAGAATTGTGGAGAGATTTTTTTTTCTTTATCTTTATATAAGATTTTCTTGGCAAAACTTACTTTGAATTAATTTTCTTTGGACCAGATAAATTGATATATAATCTAGGAGCAATTAGAAGTTTCAATTTGAACCTGACTTTATTTTGAATCTGTGAAGCAAAACCTTAAAGACACAAGGTAATGTTTAAATATCGACCAATTCTTTGTCTCCCAATGGATTCAGGAGGTACATATAGGGCTGTGACAGAATGCAGAGTGTTTTTGTGTGCTCCTAGAATAGTGGTTGCAGAAAGACAAGTGACATAACATGTATCATTTAGAATGGCATAGAGGTCTTTTATTTGAGCAACTGATTGAAACCAGAATAAGTTGTCGAATGAATTGCTCTACAGACTCTGTTAACTGTGAATACTAAATCTCCAGTGACTACACCTCATGTTGTATTGTGCGCATGGAGAAAGAGACCTATGGGCATACACGCTTCAAAACTCATTCCCAAGATGGAACCTCATATTAATCTTGACACTGAATGATATCAATTTCACCTTACATTATTCATATTAAAATATTTTCTCAGACAATTTATTGTGTGACATGAGAGTTATGTGCTTTAAGAGTGCCTGGAAAGAAATACACTAATGATACTTACAGATTGTACTTGGAGCTGCAGGTCATTTTTTTCCTGCATTAGAGATGCCATTTTCTCCTCCAATTCCTTCCGCTTTGCCTCAGACTTTGCCAGCTCTTCCTTGGTTTTCTCAAACTCCCCTTTCATGTTGGCCATTTCCTTCTCAGACTCTGCACTCTTCAGCAAGGGCTTGATCTTGAAGAACAGCTTCATCCATGGCCAATGTTTGACATTCATGAATGCACGAACGTTGTACTGGATGCAGAAGATGGACTCCCTGAGGCATAATTGAAAAGTACCATGAATATTGTCAATCTGACAAGTTGTCAACACTTTCTGCCAAGCAGAGTGACTTTAACTAAAGAAGAGGAATTTGTACCTCCGCTCCACCATTCTCCTGTACTCCACCCTCATCAGGAAGCCCCTGCACCTGGCCTGGGTGCGGGTGATGAGCTGTGCCAGCTTCTCATCCCTCATCTCCTCCAGGAGTCCCAGCAGCCCAGCTTTGAAGAACACCTTGAGAGAGGGAAGGTTGCAGCACATCACTGTCAGGTAGAGCAAAGCCCAGAGATGCAGTGAATGGGGGGGTTTGTACCTTGGTGTGTCCAAATTTGTACTGGGTGTGGTCCACATCGATTGAGCCAAGGAGCTTCTCAGAAGCCTTCTTGCTATCGATGAACTGTCCCTCGGGGATGGCACTGGCATTAAGCACCTTGTATCTGTGGAATTAGAATAAATAGGAATGAAGACAAGTCAAGTCATAAGATTATTCTGTTTACTGAAAGCAAGAGCAGTGTTTGCAGCACAATCAGGCTGAGGAAGTTGGAATTTCATCCCTTGTTTAGAGTTAACCTGATGAAGTCTTAACCTGGTAACAAATTAAGGGAAACTTTTCTAGTCTCTAGGTGTCCAGTCACAATGAAGAGGACACTGATCTCCAGTCAGTTCAACCCATATCCTTTTACTTAAACTATGCTGTAAAAAATTACTTGTGAGAAACATTGCCACTCTCCTGTACTCTCTGTATAGGAGAAAGGCCTCTTCCCCTGAAACTTGCAGCTGATGCAATGGCCAAGGAACTCTTCATTTGTAATTTTTTCCTGAGAACGTGCTGCTGCCAATCCCAAACTGCATTTATTAATCTTAGAATCATTGGCTTCTGCAGGTCTGCAGTGCTTTCAGCCTCAGACATCCCAGCAGTCAATCAGGACACCTGACACTCTTCATTTCTCAACAATTACTAGCCATGTATGTTGCCTTTTGTTGTGCACCCCAACCTTACCTTTTCTTCCAGTTATAATCAAAAAAGCTGGCATTAAAAAATTTCCCCAAGTGTTAAAATAGTTAAGATGTAAAACGTCTGCACAAAAGACAGAATGGAAATCAGAAAGGAAACTGACCTCTGTTTGAAATCAGCATAGAGGATTCTGCTGGGGAATCCCTTCCTGCAAATCCTGATTCCTTCCAGCACGCCATTACAGCGCAGCTGGTGAAGCACCAGTTCATGCTCCATGGCACCTAAGCAATAAGACAATTATTTGATAATTCCAGATAAAACATAGAGAATAATGGCTGCATCACGCTACTTTTTCTCTCTGCTCGGGGTTCTTACCAGGTGTTTTAGACTCATTGGGGATGATACAGCGCACAAAGTGGGGGTGAGTGCTGCGCAGATTGGTCATCAGCTTGTTGAGATTCTCCTGTGGGTTCATGAGTAAAGATTTTTAATTAACAAGTAGTACCTCCTCAGTTACACTTCCAGATGTGAGAAAAGTCTTGGAAAACATTAATAGATTTGGGATTCCCAACTATATCCATCATAATGTGAGTTTTCTTCTATCTTTCACTCTTGAGCAGGAGAGAAAATCACAAAACTTTGCAATGTGTTTTTTCCAAGACTGGGGGATATATCCACTCAGCCAGAACAACTATGGAGTATGGTGACTAGTTGGTCATAGCAAAAAGCCTAATTTTGAATAAAAAATATTTCTTTGTAATAACCATACTCTTACAGTTTTTACCTTGGTGTGTAGCCTGACCTAAGTGCTTTTTCCAGCATTTGAAGAAAGGTGAGAAAAAGATATATCTTCCTCAGCTGGCCTCAGCTGACTTACTGGCAGGTCTTTTATGAATAACCAAAGAATTATTCTTGATGCAGAAAACATTAACAGCTGCAGTTAAATGGCCTCGTTGCAGCTAGAGTGAGGTTTTACAGTCTTCAACTCAAAACAAACAAACAAAAACAAAACAACCCCAGAAAGAAGTAGAGACAATGACTTTTGTACGCACCCTGAAAAGAGCTGAGACAGTCTGGAAAGAAGAGCCCTTCTTCTTGCCTCCCTTCTTGCCACCACCACCACCACCACTAGCCTCTGAAGAAAAACAACAACAAAAAAGAGGTGGTTTTACAGCTTGTAAAGACAAAGTTTTTTCATATATACCAGTCATGATAAGAATGGAACATAGAAAAGAACAATAGCTGATATTTATGGCTCTAGTAGAGTCATTAAATAAACATGGAAATATGAATTTCAGACAACTGACCTGCCTCTCCTCCTGCAGAGGCAAAGAGTAAGGCCAGTGTCTTCAAGGATGACTTCTGGTACAACCCCACAACAGTTTCATTCAGAGGGTCCTTGTTCTTGTCAAGCCAGCCAGTGATGTTGTAGTCCACTGTGCCAGCATAGTGCACCAGGGAGAAGTGGGCCTCAACCTTGCCCTTGCCAGGCTTGGGCTTCTGGAAGTTGTTGGACTTGCCCAGGTGCTGGTCATAGAGTTTGTTCTTGAAGGAGGTGTCAGTGGCCTTGGGGAACATGCACTCCTCTTCCAGGATGGAGAAGATGCCCATGGGCTGGGAGAAGCACAAGGAAGGAGGGAGGACAAGGTGAAAAGGCAGAAAGACTCAGAGATTAAATAAGTTCCTGAGTGGGACAATATTACTGCTTTCAGGGATTGTTCTGCTCAGCAAATCATAAAATAATACAAACTGATGTATTTGCAGTATCACATTTACCATTTCAAACCGCATTTATAAATATATATAAAATTAATGTGTTTCTGAAAATACCTGACATTGTGAATTATAGAAATACCTTCTCAATGAGCTCAATGCAGGCAGCCAGGTCCATCCCAAAATCAATGAACTCCCATTCGATTCCCTCCTTCTTGTACTCCTCCTGCTCCAGCACGAACATGTGGTGGTTGAAGAACTGTTGCAGTTTCTCATTGGTGAAGTTGATGCACAGCTGCTCCAGGCTGTTGAACTACAAAATTACAAATCAAGATTATTATTAATGTAAACTAAGTAAATTAGGGATAATGAACACTGCTGGCTATTTGTACCAAATATGGAAGGATCTGTAAGTGCTCCTTCTTTATTCATGCAGGAGTTTGTAACTTCTGTCAGTGTGTCTCTTTTGTCAGCCTGAACTCTTTCCATATTTATGACTATAGAAGCTTAGATACTTTTAATAATGCAGACTTTGTCAGCTTTGATATCTACTAGACTGTGATAATTCAGTTGCAGGGGAGTCCACAGCACAAAACTATATCCAGCATTCACAAATGTTGATTTCAGAGCATGTGCCAAGCCTTCAGCAAAAAATCTGCACTTAGGGATTTCCATTGGCATATTTCCAATTAAAACCCTGTGGGAATCAGAATGCTTTAGATACACTATAAAGGATCAAACCATTTATAAATAAAACCAAAAAAGAAACAAAAAAAAATGCAGCAGTGTTCCTTCTGAAATATTTTTTCACATAACAGTGTGACTTTAACAAGCATGCTAATAAACTCCTATTCCTTACATCAAAGATCTCAAAGCCAGCAATGTCCAGGACACCAATGAAGTACTGCCTGGGCTGCTTCGTATCCAGCTGTTGGTTGATGCGAACAACCATCCACAGGAACATCTTCTCAAAGACAGCTTTTGCTAGGGCACCCACAGAATTATAAACCTGAAACGTAAAATAGGAAGTGTATAGTTATCATGCAGGACAAAAGAGAAAGTCCAGAGAACCTATCCACAAAAAGGGGAGTTTTGTTACCTGCTGCACAGTTTGGCCCTTGGTCACGTATTCATTCCCCACCTTGACTCGGGGGTAGCAGAGGGCCTTGAGCAGGTCTGCTGAGTTCAGACCCATCAGGTAGGCAGCCTTGTCAGCAACTAAACACCAAAACATTTCAGTTGTTAAGGGACCAATAGACACTGCTATTCCTTTAAAAAATACATTAAAGGGCAATTCCAGGAAAAATTAAAATATTAGTAAAGATAAAAAAGGAACATGTGCTAACGGCAGCATTCTTTGGGAGACACTGGACCTTACAATTTGCATTACTCAAAATAATCTGAGGTGTGTTCCTCCAGAGAAGTCCTCTGGCTAGGACCCATTGCTATTCTACAATACTGGCATTGGGGAAATGCACAGGCTGAGTCA
>VZRF01002196.1:0-16506 GCA_013396875.1 Vireo altiloquus
AACATTGCTGCTCACGATGCAAAACAGTAAACAGCACAGAGTGGGAGGGACAGAAGAACACCCACTCACACAGACTCCTCCCCAAAATAGCTCCTGTACCATATTGGTGTTGGTATCTTATACATATGAGCTAACTAGATGAAATCTCCTTACATATCAAAAATTGAGGATAAACATGATGAAATTCAGGAATTTAATGTGATCTCCAGGTTTCTCTCGCATACAGAACTATCAAGTGACATTAGGAGCAATGCTTATTATAAGTTCATAGAGCTTTGCTAGAAACTGTTATAAAACTCATTTTTCAACATGATAAAAAACTTCAGTGGTGCCACATTACACTAGATTCAACAACTGCATTTGTGTCCCGAGTCTACAGAGTAATACAATATATTGTTCTGTTTATACTTCTGAGCCCTATACAGCACCACCCAACTATAGTTACTAGGTCTTAAAGGAAGGAGTGAGACCACCTATATAAACTGTAAGACATTAAGATAAAATGTTGCTTACTTTTCAGCCTTGTTTCTGGCATATAGTCTGCTTTGTCATGGACCCATTCTGGGTGAGGAGGCCGGATGTTGGCTTGTGAGGCAGCATAGGCCACAGGGTCATTACTAACCCAGGCTGTCAGGTAGATGTAGAAAGCATTTGGGTTAATGATTCCATCCGCATCCACCAGACGCTGTTTAGTCAACTGCAAAATGGAAAAAAATTAGAAGCCTTTCAGAATGAGTTTTGCTTTCAGGGCTCTTGCTGCAAAGCGTAGTACAAAAAACCTAGAGATGCAACACACATACGAGGGGGGAAAGAAAAAGATAAATAGCATTAACCTTCACTTGAAGTGACTTACCAGCAAACTATTGTTTGAGAATGAAGAAAAATCTAAACAACTACAGCAACAGTGGAAAGTGGTTATTTATAAACTAATATTTATATAATTTTTATAATACCCACTAAATCAGCAGATGGTTCCAGAACAAACGGAACAATTTAAATACAAATTTTAAAAACTGTCTGTGAGGGTGAAAAACAACAGAATTGAAGAAATGTATTTTAAAGCAAAGGGAAACTTGGCAAGAGTGCCTATACATGCCTGCGTGCAGTTAACCTCTGTTAACATTGAAGAAAATGCCACCCAGTAAATGGAGAGCTATAAAAATAAAACGTCTGTATAAACTTTTCTAACACTTGTCTCCCATGATCTGTGTATTTCAGAAAATGCCCTGTGCAAATAAACCCCAGACAAGTGCACTGTGTTATTAGGGTCACTGTTGGCAAATTTATCTATGGGGTAAAAAGCAGTGGTATGCTTCTAGGGTTCTTCAGCCAAATACTGCACAGCTAGAGCTCTGACAGAGAACTCTGGATTAAAAGTATTACTGTGGGATTTCTTTGTTTGATTTGTTTATTTAAAACTCTGACTTGACTCCAGTTTCAGGTCCTTTTAATGAAATGAAGAACAGCAGTGACAGCAGTTTAAAAAAAAGTCAACCTTTCCCCTCGCTCAAAAAAAACCCCACACCTCACAACTAGATTCAAAGGATCTGGATTCAATTAATCCACAGGATATGCAACAACTGTATGTCTTCAAGCTGTCTTTGAAATTGTATGGTACAGTACTCAGCCCTTGTGGATGCATCACACTTTTCTCCCTCCCAGGCACAGGAAATTGTATCAACAGCTGTAGTTTAATTGTGTTTGTTCTGCAGTGTGTGGCAGACACTGCTAAACAAAATCTCATTAAAGGTTTTCCTTTTGGCCTCTTACCTTTGCTAAATTCATAGCTAAAGCATCATTCAAACCTGACAGCATGCTGCATGCTGCCATATAGCAATGTGTTTTACACACCATAGTAACTGAACAGTGTAATCCATAAATTTGTCACCTTTAATGTCAGAATAAATGAAAATAAGCAGATCTGCCAAGAAACTCGCTAGAGAGACTATTTTCTGCCTGAAAGTACTGAGTCGATGATTCTAGGAGAGAAGAAACTAGGTTACTGCACAATTTTTTCTTAAGATGATTAAAATAAAATTTTGGCATAAGGTGTCAAACCCAGCATATTTCACCTACCTATGTGATACTAAAAATCAGCAAAAGCAGTCATATGCTGTGATAACCTTGTGAAAGAAGCTAAGATGCATTTTATTTAGGCCACTCAACCAACTGCCATTCTCCGTTCTACTACAGTATATCTATATTTAGTAATGACAGTACAATAATATTGTACAGCATATAGCTATTTCAGTCCCCTTCCATTCACTATCATTTGTAAACATCTTTTTTTAAAATGTGTATTTTGAATAAATTGGTAGGAACTACCCAAATAATTGTGAATGCTAGATTCAAAGCCACAGCAGAAGGCTGAGCAAAGGTCATCCCTATAACATAATCTGATTCAAATCAGGAATGATGCTACTTAGGGCAACAAGGCTAACATTGGCTTTATGTCTTGCATAGGACCAGTCTCCACCTACCTAAGGATGCAGAGTAGCATCTTCCACACCAATTGCAGAGGAAACTGTGTGTGCATGTCTGTATGAGACAGGAACAGCGTTTAACCCATGCCAGCCAATAATCATGAAGGACAGGTATTCCTGGTATTGATTTTAAATACTTCTCAACACAGGCCAGACTCTGCAGCTAACATGCAGCTCAAGCAAAGTCAGTGAGGCTACGCAATTAGGTACAACTCAGAAATTTCAATTCATCAAGATGAAAAAAGGAGCTATGGCATTTTTCTTGCATCTCCCCCAACTCCTGATGGGATTGTGCATTCCTGTATAAACCACTATGGACTCTGATACAGTACCTGACTGATGTCAATGGGCTTTGCTCGGTTGCCTGTTTGTACCAAGAGTTTGTAAGCCAGAACAGCATCATCAGATCCATTTTTATAATTGTTGTAAGTGATTTTCCCAGCTTCCCAGTCACTGTCAAATGCATGCTGAAGTCCTAGAGTTCAGGAAGATGTGAGGAAGATAGAACAAGCAAATAAGAAAACGGTCTTTGAAACAAATTTCAGTAGGAAGAAAAAATAATAATTAATTTTTTTAATATAAAGTATGATTATGGCTGAAGCAGTGTCCTGGTTTAAGTTGGAATAGAGTTAATTTTCTTCCTAGTAGCTGGCGCAGTGCTGTGGTTTGGATTCAGTACAGATTAATGCTGATAACACACTGATGTTTTGGTTGTTGCTGAGCATTGCTCACCCTGAGTCAAGGGCTTTTCAGTGTCTCAGGCTCTGCCAGAGAGGAGCTGCACAAGAAGCCAGGAGGGAGCACGGCTTGGACAACTGACCTGAACTGTCCAAAGGGATATTCCACACCACAGAACATCATGTCCAGTATATAAACTGAGGGGAGTTATCCAGAAGGTGGGTTTGCTGCTCAGGGACAGGCTGGGCATCAGTTAGCAGGTGGTGAACACCTGTATTGTGCATCATTTGTTTTCCTTTGGTTTTATTCCTCTCCCTTTCTCATTTTCAATACAATTATTATTATTACCATCATTATATTTTACTTTGTTTCAATTATTAAACTGTTCTTATCTCAACACATAAGTTTTTACTTTTTTTCCAATTCTCCTCCCTGGGGAGGTGGGGGGGGAGTAAGCAATCATATGGTGGGACTTAGTTGCCATCTGAAATCAACAGTCCTTTTTGGTGCCTGATGTGGGGCATGAAGGGTTGAGATGACAGATTTAACCAGAGCATGTTAAAACAAATTTGTTATAAGCTTTTATTGTATTGGTTTAATAGTCATTGGTCACAATGTTGATTTATTTTCTCAGTTGTTGTGCTTGTTCTCAGAGTTACATTATGTACCTGCTTACTTGCAGCATGTTTGCTCTTTTGGTATTCATAATCTCTGGGGCCTGGTCTAAGTTTCTTGTTTTGTTGTACTTTGTAATACTGGCTTGTGATATGATAGAATTGCTGGTATGCCTACTCAGCATTGCCATCACCTCTGTACTTTGGAAGTCATCTATCGGGAATTATTAACTACACCTTTTGCCTTTTCTCCTCAGAGAAATGACCTATGGGGGAGACATCTTCCTACATCTTCCCTTTCTCCTCCAGGCTAATTACAGAACTGTCTGGTAATTTTGAATTTTTTTAAAATCCCTGAGATGTTGAAACTAGGCTATTTCTGGTTGTGGTCCTATTGCTAGAAATGCTGAATGTGCTTCAGATCTTGTTTAGGGTTAAGCAACTATCAGTGGCTATACCAACCCCCGCAACAGGCACTGGGACTACTCCAAACCCTGCAACAAGCACTGCAGCTACTCAGACCCTGGTGATGAATGATGCAGCTGAAGCAGAGAACCAACCCATGTTGGTATTATTTGCCCCTATACACAAGAAGTGGACACAAAAGGCATCTTGTTTAATAGAGGACAAAGCAGAGCCATCACAGGAAAAGGAGGAAGAGGCAGAACAAGAGGTAACCACTCAATCCCTATTCCCGAGTGAGCTGCAGGATATGCAAAAAGATTTCAGATCTTGTCCAGCTGAACACATTATCACTTGGCTGCTCCAATGCTGGGACAACGGGGCTAGCAGTTTGGAATAAGAAGGTAAGGAAGCCAAGCAGTTGGGATCACTTTCTACAGAAGGTGATTGGAAAAGGGACACATGTCCTTGGCCTCTGGAGGTGACTCTTGTCAAGTGTGAAGGAAAGATAACCCTTCAAGGAAGATGTTATATGTTGCCCAGGCAAATAGACTGTAGTGGAGAAAGGTATCCAGGACCTGGGGGAATTAGTCATGGTAGAGATTATTTGACTCAAACAATGCACAGTCACCCACAGATTCAAAGTCCAGTGCACATAACCCATGTAGCAGAAATTTGTACAGAGTGCACCACTGTCATATGCCAACTCACTGGCAGTAATAACCTGGAGAGACGAAGAGGTGCCAACAGTCGATGAAGTTGCTCACCAACTCCAGGAGTACAAAGAAAATTGCTCTTCCTCCCTTGTCGAGGCTGTGAAAAAACTGTCCCAGGAGTTACAGAAATTCAAAGAGAATATGTTCTACTCCCCACCTGTATGGACCCGCATCTCAGCTAAGTGTACTTTTGCATGAGAGGGAGAATATACTGGGTACACACCTTGGGGTACCCTGTGGTTTTACCCACAGGACCATGGAGAGGACATGAGGGAGTGGAATGGAAAATCCACATTAAGAACTTGCAAGCAAGAGTGGGTTTTGGGGTGCTGGCTGCCTCAATAAAGCTGCTGTCTATTGCCAGAAACCTGGGCAAAGGCAGGGACTTGTCTACGATCTGCCCTCTCATTCGTAACAGTCCCATTTAAGAAAATGCTGTTTGTTGCTGCCCTAGGAATGTGGAAAATATTATTTAGGGAGTGTGAGGTCACTCTATTATCATGATTGAATGATCATGGAGATTGGGAGTAGTGTCTGAGGACTGGTGGAAAGCAAATGTCAATCCTGTCTTCAAGGCAAGAAGGAGGACCCAGGGAACTATAGGCCAGTCAGCCTCACCTCCTGGGAAGGTGATAGAACAGCTAGTCCTGGGAACCATTCCAGGCATGTGAAGGACAAGAAGGTAATTGGGAGCAGTCAGCATGACCAAGGGGAAGTCATGCTTGATCAACATGATAACCTTCTACAATGAAATTACCACCTTAGTAGACAAGGGGAGATATTGTCTACCTTGGCTTGAGAAAGGCTTTTAATACTGTCTCCCATAAGATCATCATAGAGAAGCTGATGAAGTATGGACTGGATGAGTACACAGTAAAGTGAGTTGGAAACTGGCCAAATGGCTGGGCCCAGATGGTGGGGATCAGTGGCATGAAGTCTAGTTGGAGGCCAGTAACTAGCAGTGTACCCCCAGAGTAATTACTGAGTCCAGTCCTGTTCAACATCTTCATTAATGATCTGGAAGATGGGGCAGAGTGTACCCTCAGCAGCTCTGCAGATTACACAAAACTGGGAGGACTGGCTGACACACCAGAGGGTTGTGCTGCCATCCAGAGGGACCTGGACAGGCTGCAGAAATGGGATCACAGGAAGCTCATGCAATTCAACAAGGAGAAGTGCAAAGTCCTGCCCCTGGGAAGGAACAACCCCATGCACCAGTACATGCTGCGGGCCGACATGCTGGAAAGCATCTTGGCAGAAAAGGCCCTGGAGGTCCTGGCAGACACAAAGTTGAACATGAGCCAGCAGTGTGCCCTTGCAACAAAGATGGCTAATGATATCCTGGGCTGTATTAGACAAAGTATTGCCAGCAGGTTGAGGGAGGTGATCTTTCCCCTCTACTCAGCTCTGGTGAGACCACACCTGGAATGCCTTGTACAGTTCTGGGCCCCCCAGTACAAGAAAGACATGGAGCTACTCGGAAAGAATACAGCACAGGACCACAAAGGTGTTTAAGGGACTGGACCACCTCATATATGAGGAAAGGCTGAGAAAGATGGGACTGTTTAGTCTGGAGAAGAGAAGGCTCGGGGGAATCTCATCAATGTATATAAATACCTCAAGTGGGAATGCAAAAAACACAGGGTCTTTTCAGTGGTGCTGAGGGACAAGGACCAGAGGCAATGGGCACAAACTGAAATGTGGGAGTGCCATCTGAACATAAGAAAACCCTTTTTCAGTGTGAGGGTGACTGATCACTGGAACAGGTTGCCCAGGGAGGTTGTGGAGTCTCCCTCCTTGGAGATATTCAAAAGCTATTTGAACATAGTCCTGGGAAACTAGTTTGAGGTTGAGCATGAGGGTTGGACCAGATGACTTCCAGAGGTCATTCCAGATCTCAACCATTCTGGGATTCTGTGCAGTGCATAAATACAAATCCATCCTTCCTGAATACATCTCTAACTCTATTTCAGCTTCTAAGAAAGTGGTTATGTGAAAGCATTTGTGCTATCATCATAATAATGTAAAAGATCACTGGGAGTTAAGAGGAGGCTGTTTAAGAATGTAGGAAAAAAGGAGAGACCTTCAAAGGACAGTTTAAGAGGAACAGACAAGTTGTTATGCTAGACAATATAGGGAGGTAGAACTTTCAGACTAATATCAAACTCCTGACATAGAGCTAAGCAGACACAATACCAAATATATGCATTTGCATGCAACATTACGAATTTGTGGTTGCAAATTACATTTTACATTACTACAGTGTGTGGAAACTTAGCTCTTTCACTTTTTTTCCCCTCCAATGTATGCTACAGTTCTTACAAGTTTGATCATCACTTAAATCCAGCTCTCTCTTTATATATTTATTTCTCAGCTGGCTAAAACACTTTACACTTTGCGTCATTTTATTACTGGCCTTGTACACTGATGAAAGTCTGCAGAAAGAATACCAAGAAACCACTACCAGTTGTGATTACTTTCTGAAGGATTTCAAAATTTCACTAATAAAAATTCCATATAAAACTTTGAAATTAATAGCAGAGCAACAATATTTTATTATAAATTGTTCACACTAATGATTTTAAAAGGGCTTCAGTCTGTTTTAAAGATAGATGCAATTAATTAAATGTGTCTGGGCAGAAAAATAAAAATAACTTGTGGACGCCTTTCTGCAAAGAAATTATACAAACTAAGGCAATTGTTTAAATGTTATATGGAAGAATATAAAATCCTCCAAAAATACCTTTGATGCTGGAATGGGGGTGAGAAAGAAATTCCTACTAACTCATGTGAACAGTGGGCAAGGCTGCCCTTTGCAAAAACAAGCCTAATTAAGAGCCATCAGGGAAGTTAAGCTACCATATTTACATTCAGTCACTTATGAAAATAATGTTAACATTTCCAGTTTAAATTAACTATTAATGTTAACTATCTTCTGTTGCATTTTCAGATAATAGAAAATGTTAATATGATTTGATACTAGGAAGCAAAATACAAGTGAGCCTCTGAAAAAAGAGGTGCATTAAGATAAAGGCACTCCAAATACTAGCAGTTATGTGCATGCTTTCTAAGAATCATTGGCTGCATTGGCCATCTGTAAACAGTTAAGTGCCAAATTTACAGTCTCAGTAGGTCAGCACACTTTATTTTTCTGTTTGCAGAAGCTTCCTGAAGTTTCTTTCAACACAGAGGTAGAACAGAAGTATTTCCATGCAGGATGTGTTTGCTCACAAGAGAGAGCTGTTATGTTTTCTGAGATGTTGATGCCTTAAATGGCTACCTAGAAACAGACACTAGACAGAAATAAAGGAATAAATGAGGTATTTATTTGAAAGGCCTTCAGATGTACACTCTGGGGTCCAGAGGGTCTTGCTTCAGTGGATCTCAAAATGGATGACAAGTCACAAGTTCTTCACATTTTTATATCAGCATAAATTCACCAACCAGAACCCAGCCGATGATGTAATTTCCTCCAAGTTTGCCCCCCCTCCCCAAGATGATGGTTTACAGTTCTTGGTCTGAGTGTCCTTGGAGAGCAAGCTAGAGAGGTTTTGTTATGTCTATCTTAGCATAAGAGAACAGCACTTAACAAGCTACAGGAAACTTCAGAGTTACACTAGCAGTACAGGATTTGACAAATATAAAAGTTAAAACCTTAGGCATCAGTGTAAAATTACTATATATTTTAAATACAAACAAATTATTTACCTCAACACAAATACTTATAATATCATGCCTTTAATAAGCCCATTTTAATACAATTATCATCATACTACCTATAACACCCCCCTCTCAGTTAGTTCAGCACAGAAAAAGTAGCACCGTAGAAAAAATGAGGATACTTGATTGGAAGTCAAGAATGTTTAGCAATCTCCCAATCCAATAAAAGCCCTAAATCCCACTGAACTTTCTTCATGCCAGCAGTCCCAGCTGAAGCTAACAGGATCACTCATGTGCCAAAAGTTAAGCCTATGCCAAAATACATTGCTAGACCAGGACTTTTCATTTACTGCTCTCAAAACACTCATCAAACATTTATCTTCCCAAGAAACTGGGCCATATTCGGCCGTTAATTATAAAGCAGAACTCCTCATTAGCCATTTAGAAATTAATGACATGAGATGACCTCTCATGGATATCTTTTAAAGCTCCAAAACTGCTTTATTGGGGAGTAACCATAGCCACAAAGAATTTAAGTGAACTGTTGGAGAAACAGTGAATTGATTTCTGAGTTCAGATCAGAACCTCAGCATACTTTAAAGCATGTGACTGTATTGGAAGAGAAGATCATTACTACAGTGAATAATTGCTTGCTACTGTAGAATTAAAAATAAAAGTTCATGCAATTCTCGCTCTTACCTTGCAGCCAGTCTCGAAAGTAGTGCAACCACATTTTGGGAAGCTGCTTATCCTCTTCCAACAAAATGTATGTCACATTACTGAAACTTTTGTGAAGTTCATAAAGTAAGTGTTGGACATAGGGACTGGGATAATCTGCTTTCTGTGTCACTATATAAATGTTGTAAAATGAGAAATACTTGAACTGTGCTGCAATAAAGTCATATTCCTGGGTTTCTCGTGGTACAATGTCTGTGAGATTCAGTCCATCTCTAGCCCGGGTAGTTCCATATAGGCTGAGCCCAAGTAAACCCAGAAAAAGAAAAATAACCACAATCTGCAACAGAAAATGAAAATGCCTTTGGTTTTATGTTCCCAAAGAAATTAATAACTCATAATACCACACAGAACCAGGTTCAAAATTAATGCCCATTACTATACTTTTAAGCTTTTATACATTTATGCACACATACGCACACTACAAGGCCAAACTAATTTGTGTTTTAATGAACAGGAAATTTATACGGTGATGAAGTTAAAATGTAGATTTAGTTTCACTGTTCATGAGCTTAGGTTACCAAAAGTCACCAAAACCCTTATTAACAACTCACATTCGAAAAATGTCATTATAGCACTACCAAGATAAAACTTTTAAAGTGTGAAATTAAGTGTAAAAATATTAAAAATTGTAATTCCAAAAGAATTCCATTAATTGCTGATATTTAATACTGCTGTCAGGATAATTTTCCCACTGGGCAAGGTAGAAGTCTATTTTTGAAAAACAGGTAAATAGTTTTCTGATTACCTTAGCTTTTGGTTTTAGCAGGAAGGGAGCATAATGCTTTTCTGAAAAAGATGAGAGTGTCCATTTCATACAGGGTGGCTCAAGGCAATGTATACTGGAGTCTGAGAACTGGGAAAGCAAATCTCTTGTTGAGTTTGTGCTTTCTGGGCTCTGGTAGCTGATATTATCTTGCGTCACTGGCTGCAGAGATATTGCTGAGCAAGGCTCTGCTGTGCTGTAGTACACCTGTGCATGAGGATCATATTCTGTGTGTAACTGCACTGTAGACTGCATTGTAATCTGAGTTTCATGTACAAAACTGTGACGGCTGTATGGGGATGTACTGTAGTAAGTATTATCGCTATTTTCCACATATGCTTGAGGCTCAATCTGAATCACTCTAGTGGCACACGGACTGCAAGAGAAGAGAAAAACAATGTTTGCATTTTGATAGGTATTTATTTTAATCAGGCTAGATAGGATAATCTGCTTCCATCAAAGACTGCTTCCACTACAGTTAAATTGTTTAATTAAGCATAATGTTTTGATGAGGATTTCCTTCTACACTTTTAGAAAATATTTCCTAGACATGATTTAAAGTGTGGGCCTCTGAGCTTGTTTCTGCATGTTTCTTGTGCCCAAGAAAGAAGGAACCAGCATGTCTGAAGACACTAGCATCCACTTACATCACTCTATTAATTACACATACTAATCAGGTCAATAACCAGGTACATGCACACAGTCTGAAAGCATGATATGTGTGTGAATTACATCTATGTGACTATGCTGAGAATTAAACTATTTAGAAGATCAAAATGTAAATGCATGACATGCTGAGTTCTTATTTTGAGAACTATTAAAGTAACTCTAAAATAATATTTGGACCTTCTGAATAAGATCTCAGACTTTTGTGAGGCAGGTTGAAACTACCTGCCATACACTGACTGTATATTTTAAAATTGATGTAAACATATATGAGGATTAATTGCCAGAAAGCATAGGCAACATGAAGAGACAAAATTACAGAAGCATTTTTGGAAGAATTTATTGTAGTTGATACTCAGTTTATTAAAGAAAAGTCATAAGCAAGCTTCCTTCTGTAAATAAAAGCAAATTGCTGATAGAAAAAAGTATCAGAGATTTTTTACCAAGTGGAAAAATCCTACATAAAGGAAGAAAATGTTGCCTACCTAAACAAACAAGCTCTTATTAACTGAATTTCTTCATATGTACATGGGCTCAAATTTTCATCCTCATTTGGTACAACTTTGGATGTCGGAATAAATGGAAGGCCTGACAGCCCTGTACTTCTGAGAATCGAGGCTCCAAAATACAAGCACATTAGACTAGCCAGTGAAACTGTGGCTGAATCAGAAACAGAAAGAGGGAGTCCTGGCTTCTGATCAACTCCCTGTTCTAATGACTACCTCAAAAGCAAATTTAGGAAAGCACTTTCTCTCTCTGACATCAAAGTTAAAAAGGTCAGACTGTGTCTGCTCCTATGTGGGTGCGAAAGGCTAAGAGGACACAAAGGGGTTTCTCTACATACTGATTATGACATGCATGAGAGTACACGTATAGAAATGCAGGTTATCCTCTTCACTGCAGGCAAAAGTAAAAAATAATGGAGAAAATATGCTTTATCTCTAAGCGATGGTTCCACTGATGACAGTAGCTTCCTCCTAGACTACCCATGACCTCAGAGCTGGATGTACATTAGGTAAGAGTGTGCATACTACCATTCTAAATTACTATTGGAGCCATAACAGAAAGATTATCAATCATTATCTTGCAATGGTACTGATCATTCTGAATTCTTCATAGTCCTATGAAGAAGTACGCTAAAGATAAGTAATTTTATAGTTTTTACATTGTTTTTTTGTATTTAAGTTTCAAGGCACAAAAAGCAAAAAAATTAGCACAGAGTGATTAAGTAAGGCTTCTGAGTACCCGATGCTATTTACAGTCTTCCATAAGAGACTAATTAAGTCTTCCAAGGTTTACCAATACCAGCAGTACCTCATAAAATTCAAAAAATACAGATATTACTAAAGCACAGCTCTTTTACATGCTTCCAGAAAGTTGTCCTCCAATGGCTAAAATGGATGTAGGTATGAATAAAGGAATAAGCATATGTGAGTGTAGCAATGTAATTCAGCAATAAAACCATGGCAATAACATACTGACCCTGCTGCTGTCCCACTGCAATGAACTCCCACTCCTGACAAGGGATAGTAGCACTGATTGGCAAACACAAAAGGATGCACTTCATATAATGTAATTCTATCACACATTCTCACCTTGTAAAACAGCAGAATATATCCAGTCTCCTGTCTTCCCGACGATAAAGGTCCATGCTCAGGATAGCGGGAAAAATCAGCAAAACCATAGCAAAGTTGAATATCACCACAACTGCTGCCTAGAGATCAATCACAAGAGAAGCAAAGTAATTACTAAGCTTAATTTAGGGCAATGGTTTTATAAAGCATAAAAATGCCTTTCAATTTTCACCCATCCACCCATTTTTTGTGTTTAGTCATCAGACACTTTCAAGTTTCTCTCTGAGGGAACTGGGAGATATATTTTACATTCCAGTTTCATTATGGTAAGCCTACTGTAGTTCATTAATTTTATTTTAATAATAATGTTCCCATAATTTTAATATGTCTATATCTAGAGATGTGGTGGCACCAACATCTTTAAAGTGGAAAAAACAGTCGTCAATAAAGTACACTTTTATATGAGATTCTGCTCTATTTAGAGTCTCACAGTACAAAAAGATGGAAGCAAAAGAAAATCTGGAACTAGGACTGAAGTTCTCACATTTAAGGGATCTGAAGTAATTTAAGTACCAAAATAACAATAAAGCACATTATTAAATCAGTAATGAAATAAAGGTTTAATTAAATTTTAATGAAACTGCTCTATTTAGTAAAACACTATGCATTTGATGTACTTAAAGTCTAGCAAAAAAAAAAAGAATAACATTTTGTGATTATCTGTTGAAATGTCCTGCTTGTATTTAACTTGATTTAATGAGCCAGTCTACCAAAATGAGTCTTATATTGGAACAAGAATAGTCAATTTGCAAAGTGATCATTATTTAAAGAAAAACAACCTCTACTTCAAACCATAACCCTTTCCTACACAGAGATTTCCAGAGAATCTATAAACATATGTGGTGCAGCATCTATCATTATTCTTAATAGCATTTATTTGAAATAAAACATTGCTAAGATCGCTAGCCTTACAAGGGTAAAACTTGGGTGTGGCAATGACGAGGCTCTATGCTAGGGCCTGAGCCGTAAAAGACTCCATTTCTCATAAATCATCAGAAGGCTTTAGATTTATTATTTCTTGCAATGCAATGCAAGAGCAAGCAAAAGCAAAATGCAAAAGCAAAATGCAAAAGCAAATAGCAAAGCCTTTTCTCTCTCTCTCGATCCATCCTGTGAGATAGTGTCTATGTATCTGTGTCAATGAACAGAACAGTGTAGAATAGTGTGTGAAAACTAACAAAGATGAAGTATTTCATTGGCCAAGGAAATAACTTTTTCAAAATATCTTTTCATGTTTACATTTTTGCTGCCTGGGAATCTTGCCCAGACACACTGACTGACCTTGGTGCTGTAAGAATCTTTTTCAGGCAGAAAGTGCCTGAGAACTCTTTTCTTGGGTTTCCACACTTGGGCACATATGGGTTTGGAAGATAGCAGTAGAACAGTAGAGATAAGGACAAGTCATTGAAGGTTGTTTTCCTCCCAAAAAATGGAAAAAAATAGGAGAACCACCAAGAGAAAGAAAAGAAAAATACACCCTTATATTTTACTCATTATATAATCAGTAGGCATCTCTATATTAGCCCAGTTTTAGGATGAAGAAAGCATATAAATTATCAAGTGCCTCCACCTGCAAACTTCTGAAGTAAACAATGCTTGGGTACAAACATTCAAAAAAAGGACTAAAATTTGATTAAACAAATGAAGTGCTGGACCTGATGTAAATGAGCCCTCCTTTTTCCAACACAGATCAATGGCTGCTTTTGATGTTGAAAATCAGCCCTTAAAATTGGCAACTCAAAAGATGACACATCCAAAGTCCATCTTTCAAAAATGCTCAACTTATGTGACCCTAAATAATGCAATTCTGCATTTTTCTGTCTCTTATTTGTGAAAAATCTGTGGTGGGTTGACCCTGGCTGGATGCCAGGCACCCACCAAAGCTGCTCCATGCAAGAGCCTAATAATAAGAACAAGGCTCCAAAAAGTGCTTCATCATTATGACTGCTCAACACCTAAAAGACTGCAAAAATGCCTTTTCATTATGACTGCTCAAAACCTGAAGGACTCCAAAATGCCTCGTCACTTTGTCTGCTTATCACGATACGGGCGGTTTNTCCGTGGCAAGAGCACCGCGAGTGGGTCAAGGTTCGGCTGCAGCGACTGGGAGGACAAGTGGCTGCATTCCAGCCAAACTGCTTCCGAGATCAGAGAAGGCAGATATAGACACTTCAAACTGCTTCGCTTCCCCCCCATCTCGGCAGCACTAAAGGTAGCACAGTGTGGTGGTGACCTATCCTACCCTTTTCTTTTTAAGTAACCTTGGCTTTTTCTAACTTTCCTCTACTTCTTTTCCTTTCCTTCTCTCTGCCTCTTTCACTATTAAATAAAATACACCAATTTTTTGGCAACAACATTTAATCTCGTTTGATTTTAATCTCGTTTGGGGACATTTAGAATCTTATAAGATCTTTCTGGTTTAGGCACAGACTCTTAGCTTTCTTTGCTTTTCTGGGTTTAAACCGGTTTCTAACACTCTATCACTCCCCTCCTCAACTGGACAGGGAAGAGAAAATATAACAAAAGGCTCCTGGGTTGAACTAAGGACAGAGAGAGATGACTCACTGATTACCACAATGGGCAAAACAGACTTGACTTGAGGAAATTAATTTATCACTGATCAAATCAGAATATGATAATGAGAAATAAAACCAAATCTTTAAACATCTTCCCATCCCTCCTGTCTTTCCGAGCTTAACTTTATTCCCAAATTCTCTACCTCCTCTGCCCTTGGTGGCACAAGGGGACAGGGAATGGGGGTTGTGGTCAGCTCATCACACCTTGTCTCTGCCACTCCTTCCTCCTCAGGGGGAAGACTTCTCACACTCTTCCCCTGCTCCAGCATGGGGTCCCTTCCCATGTGAGACAGTTCACCATGAACTTCTCCAACATGAGTCCTTCCCATGGGCTACAGTTCTTCACATACAGCCCCAGCATGGGCCCCTTCCACAGGGTCACAAGTTCTGCCAGCAAATCTGCTCCAGCATGGGTTCCTCTCTCCATGGGTACACAGGTCCTGCCAGGAGCCTGCTCCAGCGTGGGCTTCCCACAGGGTCACAGCCTCCTTCAGACATCCCCCTCCTCCAGTGTGGAGTCCTCCATAGGCTGCAGGCTGCAGGGGCACAGCTGCCTCACCATGGTCTTTACCACAGGTTGCAGGGGAATCTCAGCTCTGGTGCCTGGAGCTCCTCCTCATTCTCCACTGACCTTGGTGTCTGCAGAACTGTTTCTCTCACATATATTCTCACTCATCTATTCTCTGGCTGCAGTTGCTCCTGTGCAATAACTTTTCCCCTTTTTAAATATGTTATCACAGAGATATTACCACCATCATTGATTGGTCCAGCCTTGGGCAGTGGCAGTTCTTTCCTGGAGCCAGGTGTCATTGGGTCTATTGGACATAGGGGAAGCTTCCAGCAGCTTCTCAAAGCCAGATGTGTAGCCTCCCTGCTACCAAAACCTTGCTATGCAAGCACAATACAAAATCATAGTAACCTACTGAATGATTTTTAGGGTTTTGAAGCTGTAAAGTAAAATCAAAAGACTAGTTCTTGTTTTTACCTTTCTGAGAATGACACAATCAGTTATGTATGTAAACATTTTATAGTTATTTCAATCATAAATATATATATAGTACACAAAAGTGTTTTTTACTGATGTTTCACTTTTGCTGTCTCCATCCTGCTTAAAGTAAGATTTGGTCCAGGTGATTGGCTGAAGACATAACTACTGAAATCTTAGAATTACAGAATTGTTAAGTTTGTAAAAGACCTTTAAGATGATCTAGTCCAATCACCAACCTAGCACCACCACTATGTTCACCATTAAAACATGTCCTCACACAAAGTTTATCAATTGTTTAAAGCCTAAGTAGCATTTAATCATTACTTTAATCCTTGAGAGAAAAGATCCCATGACCATTTCATGATTTATGAATATTGACATGGAAAGTTATGTAAGGTCATAGACAAGACTTTAAAATTAAATTATTTCCTTCTGATCCTCTCTAGAATAGATTTGTAATAGGTGAATAGATAATGAATGTTGGCTTTTGCAAAGTCTGAGTTTAACATTTATCAGTAACTATATACTATGTAGAAATAGCATATGAGTTTAACAATAACTGGTTATAACATACTATGTAGACATAGT
>VZRF01002199.1:0-30431 GCA_013396875.1 Vireo altiloquus
AGTGACAAGTTCAGAGTGATCGCTCCTTACCCACAACTGCCCTGTTTGCAGAAGAAATAACTTTCTTGGAGCCCGAAGGCAGCTTCACTCTGGTTTTCTTGGTCTCGGGGTTGTGGGAGATGACGGTGGCGTAGTTCCCGGAGGCGCGCGCCAGCTTCCCGCGGTCACCAGGCTTCTCCTCCAGGCAGCACACGATGGTGCCCTCGGGCATGGTGCCCACGGGCAGCACATTCCCGATGTTCAGCTGAGCTGCAAGGAGCAAGGAGAGCAGCCACAGCTTCACTCGGGGGTTACAGCCCTACCAAACCTGGGAGTGCAGCACCACGGACCCTGTGGCAGCAGGGTCCTGCATGCCAGCACCCCAAACTCCAGGGGTTGGGAGGGACACCCAGCCCAGCCCAGCCCAGCCCTGCCCCACCTTTCTTGCCGCAGTACACGAACTGCCCGGTGTGGATGCCCTCGGCGGCGATGAACAGCTCTGTGCGCTTCTTGAACCTGTAGGGGTCACGGAAGGCGATCTTGGCCAGCGGAGCTCCCCGGCCAGGGTCGTGGATGATGTCCTGTGGGAATGCAGAGCTGCTTTAGGGGGGACACGGCCTCTGCCAGGGGTTCTGCAGGAATCAAAGAGCTAGGAGAACTGGGAATGGTTACACTGGACTGGTTCTCACTCTTCTCAGGGGGATTTGGGTTTCCTGAAATGTGAGAGCTGAAGATTTACATTTTTAAGAAAACAAGCTCCAGTGTACTGACATCACATTGATGCCTTAAAGGGATACCTAGAAACAGAGACTAGACAGGAATAAAGGAATAAAGGAGGGATTGATTGGAAAGGCCTTCAGAGGTACACTCTGGGCTCCAGAGGCTCCTGCCTCAGTGCATCCCAAAATGGACAATGACAGCTCCCGAGTTCTTCCCACTTTGATATCAGCATCAATTCCCCAAGCAGAAGCCAGCCAAGGATGGAATTTCCCCAAGCTTGCCCCCCTCTCCCCAAGATGAAGGTTTGCAGTTGTTGGGCCCAGGAGGGTCTGGGTGTCCTTGGAGAGGGAGCTGGAGAGGCTTTGTTATGTCAGTGTGAGCATGAGAGAACAGCACTGAACGAGCTCCAGGGAACTGCAGAGTTACACTGGGCAGGGCAGGATTGGAAACAATATAAAAGATAAAACCTAAGGCTGCCACATCCTGTCAGGGAAAAATTCTTCCCNGTTACACTGGGCAGGGCAGGATTGGAAACAATATAAAAGATAAAACCTAAGGCATCGACATCCTGTCAGGGAAAAATTCTTCCCCGTGAGGGTGGTGGGGCACTGGCACAGGCTGCCCAGAGAAGCTGTGAGTGCCCAGCCCTGAAGTGTTCACAGCCAGGCTGGACAGGGCTTTGACCAACCAGGGCACATGGAAGGAGTTGGAACTGTGTCAGCTTTAAGGTGCCTTCCAACCCAAATCACTCACTGACCACAAAATGATGCCTGGTTAAGAGTGCTGCTTGTAGCTAATCCTGTCTGAAGAGTTTTATTCCAGACATTCAGCAGGTATCCATGTTTCCATTCAAAGAAATCCACTTTCACTCTGCCCAACCACCTTTGGGCAGAGGCAGAGCTGGGCACAGGCAGTCGGTTCTCCGTGCATTTCCTTGGGATTGAAGCATTTCTAACCTTCTGAAATCAGGTACAACAAAGTTATAGAAGCCCCTAAATAAGGAACACAGACTCGTTGTTTGTTTTACACTCAGAAAAACGTGTCCATTCTGTTCCTGAAGCACTGTGAGATTAAAATACCCAACCGTGTATTTACAGATTACAGACAAGTGACTATAACACATCTCAAAGACCTCTCTATTTTCTAGGACAGCTCATAAGCTGTTGGTGTCCATTAGTGATGTTTTTTCAACCCCGTTGGCCAAATCCCCAATGTATTACCCAAGTTCAAGTCAAACCTTGGTACCTACCTTTTGTCATCAACTCAATTAAGGTGAGAGTGAAGAAAGATCTCCCAGCAACCTGAACATGACCATGCTGTGAAACACTGAAGGGCTGCTCAGAGCATCCAACCAGTGGCATTGTTTGCATTCTGAGGTCACCGGTACCCAAAAAAGTACCTGCAGCACCCTGAACCACCGTATCACCCCCGAATCCAGGTACTGCCCTGGTACTGCTCAAGGCTAAAATGATGGCTACCACTTGGCATTTTCAAAGATTTGATTTTTTATTTTATTTTTTTTTCAATATGCAATCAACTACGTGGGAAACTCCCCAGTCGCGTTTCCTAAGGTACAGGGAACTCTCAGCCAACATAAAACTACGCTGGTACTGCCACACTTAACAAAGCTCCCGCAGAAAATCCTACTGCTGGTTACCGGTGCCCTCCCTGCTGAGATGTTCCCATAAACCTGAAGAAGTTAAACTTTCCAAGGAATGCGGTTTGTTTACGAGCAGAGAAACCCGAATAAGGAGCAGACGGGATAAGGGGCAGCCCAGCAGGAGCGGAGGGCCGAGTGCCCCCCGAGCAGGGCACCCGGAGCCGCCCGTACCTTCACGATGCCCTTGATGTACCCGTGCCGCTCGGCGAAGTCCACGGCGCGGAGCTTGGCTGGGCCCTTCCTGTGCTTCACGTGGGCGCGGAACACGGAGCCCGCACCCTTCCTCTGCCCGCGGATGACGCGTCCCATGGCGCCCTGCGGGGACACGGGGACAGCTCAGCGACACCGGGGACAGCTAAGCGACACCCGGGACACTCTCGGCGACACCCGCGACACCCCGGCCCTGCCCCGTCCCCGCCCTGCCCCCTCCCGCGCGCGGATGGCCGCGGATGCGGATCGGGATCGCGGCCGCCACACTCCTACCTCGCTCCGGCCTTCCCGGGAAAGAAGGAAGTGCTGACGTCACGGGCGCGCCGAGGCCCTTCCGGCGCGGTGACGTCAGGCGGAAAGGGGCGGGGCCATCGGGCCCGGAACAGCGGCAGAGCCCCGGGGTGAGGCGGCACGGCCGGGAGCGAGCGGCGGGGCACGGCCGGGAATGAACGGCGGGACACGGCCGGGAGCGAGCGGCGGGGCACGGCCGGGAACCGGCACGGTCGGGAATGAACGGCGGGACACGGCCGGGAACCGGCACGGCCGGGAACGGGCACAGCCAGGCTCCCGGGAGCTCGTACGGACCAAGGGGAGCAGTCAGAGGCTGGTGTGAAAAACGAGGTTCACTCCTGGTAAAATTTAAAAAGGTTTTAATAAGGGTTTTAGTAAAAGGGATAATAGGAGACAGAAATAAAGCACAGAGTTAATAGGGCCTGGTGCTTGGCACGATGCCAGAGGCGCACCTTAGCTAACAAACCTCTTCTGTTAAATGCCTGAGTCTCATACATATTCATAGATTTCTATGCATCATTCAAATACTCCTTTTTTGGTATTTCTTTGGGTTTCAATTCTCCCCTATCTGGTTATCCTGTGTTCCACTCCTGATCGATAAATCCTTCATTCCAGGCTCTGAGGCCTGTCGATGTTATCTTCAGCCAGATAGTCCAGGAATTTGGGGAATTTCCTTGCTCATCTTTGCTATCCTTAGCTTACTACATGAAGAAACATTCTACGTATGGTATAATCCTAAGACATCACACTACTTTTTAAAATGAAATATTTTCATACCACTTCATTTTCTTACATTACACATATGACATTCATTTTAATATTTGCGAAAAGCCAACAATACAATATGCATTTATAACACTGGGACAGGCAGGGTCAGGCTGTGCCAGTGACTGGGGCTGGAGTTTGGATGCGACCATGGAATGCAAGTCAGTGCAGTTTCCGCTAAAGAAAAACAAATAAAGGTTGCACTGGCAAACTTCTCTACATTCTGACAGCCTGATTTTGTGACATTAAACGCAGCGACAAACAAACCCCAGTCTGAAACACTCAGCATCAGGTTCAGTGGATAATAGAAACAAAACTTATACAAGTAGAAAATAGATAATTACAAATATTACATCGTAGTGATTGCTGTCTCCCGTGGCCGTGTGGTCCCACGAGAAACCGCGCGGGGAACGGAGCTGCTTTCCCCTCCTCCCACACCCGCAGGTCCTGGCAGGAGCCAGGGCAGTGCCCATCCCTGGGAATGCCCATCCATGGGAATGCCCATCCATGGGAGTGCCCATTCCTGGACAGTGCCCATCCCTCGGAGTGTCCATCCCTGGACAGTGCCCATCCCTGGACAGTGCCCATCCCTNGACCATGGAATGCAAGTCAGTGCAGTTTCCGCTAAAGAAAAACAAATAAAGGTTGCACTGGCAAACTTCTCTACATTCTGACAGCCTGATTTTGTGACATTAAACGCAGTGACAAACAAACCCCAGTCTGAAACACTCAGCATCAGGTTCAGTGGATAATAGAAACAAAACTTATATAAGTAGAAAATAGATAATTACAAATATTACATCGTAGTGATTGCTGTCTCCCGTGGCCGTGTGGTCCCACGAGAAACCGCGCGGGGAACGGAGCTGCTTTCCCCTCCTCCCACACCCGCAGGTCCTGGCAGGAGCCAGGGCAGTGCCCATCCCTGGGAATGCCCATCCATGGGAATGCCCATCCATGGGAGTGCCCATTCCTGGACAGTGCCCATCCCTCGGAGTGTCCATCCCTGGACAGTGCCCATCCCTGGACAGTGCCCATCCCTCTACAGTGCCCATCCCGGGGCAGTGCCCATCCCTGAGAGTGTGCATCCCGGGGCAGTGTCCATCTCTGGACAGTGCCCATCTCTGGACAGTGCCCATCCCTGGGCAGTGCCCATCTCTGAGAGTGTCCATCCTGGGGCAGTGTCCATCCCTGAACAGTGCCCATCTCTGAGAGTGCCCATCCCTGGACAGTGCCCATCCCTCGGAGTGTCCATCCCTGGACAGTGCCCATCCCTGGACAGTGCCCATCCCTCGGAGTGTCCATCCCTGGACAGTGCCCATCCCTGGACAGTGCCCATCCCTGGGAGTGTGCATCCCGGGGCAGTATCCATCCCGGTGTCCCAGGATTGCTTCTCTGTGTCTTGAAACTCTGTTTGACTCACGCCGAGGGGCCAGGAAGGAAGTGGGGCAGAGACAAGCTCAGAGTTCACGGCTCTGCTTCTCCAGGGCTTTCTTTGCTCAATCACAGATTCGATTATGGTGGGAAAAGTCCTCAGAGATCATTGCGTCCATCCTATGACCAAACACCACCGTGTCACCCAGACCTTGGCACTGAGTGCTGTGTCCAGGCTTTCCTTAAACTCCTCCAGGGACAGTGACTGCACCACCTCCCTGGGCAGCCCATTCCAATATCTAATCATACCTTCTGTGAATAAACTCCTGATGTCCAACCTAAACCTTTCCTGGAGCAGCTTTATGTCCTCTCCTCCTGTCACTTGTTACCTGGGAGAGGAGACCAGTCCCCCCCTGGCTACACACCCTCCTTTCAGGGAGTTGTAGAGAGCAATGAGGTCACCCCGAGCTGCCTTTTCTCCAGGCTAAACACCCCCAGCTCCCTCAGCCTCACAGGACCTGTGCCCCAGACCCTTCCCCACCTCTGCTGCCCTTCTCTGTGCTCACTCCTGCCCATCAATGTCCCTCCTGAACTGAGAGGCCCACAACTGACACAGCACTCAAGGTGTGGTCTCAGCAGTGCCCCGGACAGGGGGAGAGGTATTTAGTTTAAACCCTGGGAACTGACAGCCTGTTGTCTTGGGATCTCTCATAAACAACCAGGGACCCTGAGCTAAGAGCTGCCATGCAAATCCTTTCTTGATTAGCTGGACCATAGATGGAGTTTGTAGGATGAGGCTCCAGCCATCACAGATACAGCTGGATCTGGAATAATCAGACTGTATTGTGCAATTTAGGAGCTGTAGGTTTTGGGTGAAGAAGTAACTGAAGATAAAACCCCTGCAGTTGCTTTAAGCTGCCTTTGCCAGATTTTAATCAACATTAATTAGGACATAATTGAGAGATACAGCAAAGCAGAGGTAATCGTCTTAGTGTTCCTAATCAACTCGTCCTACGCCCTGGAAGGGGAAATGAAAAGTGCCTTAACTTCTTTAACAGCCCACCAGGCTTTCTGCATCAGAGGCCACTCTTCCAGAACAGGTCACTGCTGACGACCCAATTCACTGAAGATGGACTATTTAACTTTATTTGATTCACTGGAAATTAGGAAAAGTGCATCAGACCCAGACATGCCATTGCTCCTTGCCTTCAGCTGAAGGACCTATGCATCCATCATGTCTTGATAGATGAGCTTTCCCCCCACAGCCTTCCTGGGACTAGTGGAACTCACGCTCCCATGAGATGCAAAAACCCTCGATGCCAAGGGCTCTGAGCCAGGATCCTTGTCGGATTCAGCCCTCACAGGTAAAGGGATTAGCACGGCCAGGAGTCCACCCTGCCCATGTGCTGGAGGTCACCATCCCCCACACAGACAGTGTGACAGCTGCTCAGCCTGGGCCCCACGTCACAGCTCAGGGCAGGGTGGCAAACTGCCACTTACTTTGGTTTACACCAATTTTATGTTCAGGCTGAGTGGAAACATCTTGAGACTTTGATTTATGGTTCCTGTGGCAGCAGGAGTCTGGTTAGTTTTTGCTACTAAATCTGACAAGAGACAGATCTCTAAGGAACTACCTGAATTTCCAAACAATGCCCATAAAACCACCAAATTACATTGGTCACCCCTCCTTCATGTTCTTAGTAAGGACTTAGTAATCAATTCATAAGAAGTAGTTGTGTAATGAGTTCGTACACTCATTGGTTTTATTATCCTGTATCAACTACACTTTTTTTTTTTCATTTTATTGTTATTTAATTTGTGGTGCAGTCCTCACACTGCTGTCATCGTCTGTGAAACTGAAGCCTCTTGGTTCTGTTGTGGGCTTGGCCAGCTGCCTCCCTGCCCAGGTACTGCTGCAACACAGCAGGGTAAGGCTAGAACTGGGACCATCTCTAGCTCCTCCCTGCCAGTTTTTCGGGTGTCCTGAATATGGTTAGAAATGTCTGTTCCATGAGAGTGTGAAGAGTTCTGAGTTCACCATCATCACATCAGAGGCTGTTTCAGCCTTTCCTGCCAGCAGTGCTGAGTGGTTGTCACCTATTTGTGTCACCACAGGCTGTGTTTATGCACACCTCAGGATCAGAGCGTGCTGCTGCCCAGGGCCCCAGTGCTGGTATCATCCAAGATCACTCTTAAGTATTTTTCCATCAGAGAAAACCAGGAGGAGGCTGGGAATAGTATGCATCTAGGTCTCTAAGCACTCAAGGCTCCTTAGGATGCACACATGGATGCAAAACCCTGAAAGCCTCCAAGTTTTCTAGATTTGATGGCCTTTAGAAATCAGAGAAGATATGCAAATAGATACCAGAACTTTGTTAATGATGTAATTTTATAATCTATTTCTTCTTTTATAGGAGACAACATTAGTTAACACTTCTATAACAACATTCTATTACCTGGCCCAAGCACAGACTGAGCTCAAAATAAGGTTAATTATTTACTTTTGCTGTGCCTTCAAAATTAATGGATCCAAAGAAATGCAAGCAAGTGGTTTACATTGGATTGCAATTAAAAAATACTGCCCAGGTTTGTCAGAACAGTGTGGCTGTGGGTCATGCCCTAGGAATCTCAGTGCCAAAGAGATACAAGTGTTGAACACTACCAGTGGTCTTTATTCTGTTAAACTCTGAGGAATGGAGGTCCTGCTGTGGTTTGAAAAGAGCCCCCATTCTCTGGGCTGATGTTATTTCCCAGATCCCATCTGTGGGATATTTCTCAGTGTGAGGAGGAGGTAGCAGTGCCAGAGCTACAGCAGGACAAGCCCATGCCAAGCAAGACAGTGTGAGCCATGGGGCTACTGATGGCAGAACAAAAGCATCTCCCAGCAATACAGGTATTCCCTGGCACTGCCTACCATCTGCACTGCTGTGCAGCAGCTGCTCTCGTGCAGCTTTGAGTCCTGAGATTTTTGCCTTCAGGACATCATCTCTGGCAGTTGTATCCTGCTTTTGGCTAGAATGGAGTTAATTTTCTTCCCAGCAGCTGGTACAGTGCTGTGTTTTGGATTCATTTTGAGAGCAACGTTGACAGCAACAACTAAAACACTGTGTGTTAAATAGTGCTTACTCTAAATGTACTCACAGGACTTTTCAGTGCCTTGTGCTCGGCCAGTGAGGAGCTGTGAGGGAGCATGGCCAGGACAGCTGATCCAAACTGGTCACAGGGATATTCCATACTATAAAGTGTCATAATCTGTACATGAACAGCAGGGAGTTGGCTGGGAGGGGCTGACCACTGCTCAGGGACAAGCTGGGCATTGGTCAGCGAGTGGTGAGCAGCTTTACTATGCTTCACTTGTCTGTCGTGAGGTTTATTCCTCCCTCTTTTCCCCATTATTACTGTTATTATTATTTTTTACGTTATTTCAGGTATTGAACTGTTCTTATCCCAACCCACAAGTTTCACCTTTTCCAATTCCCCTCCCCATCCCACAGAAGCGGGAGGTGGGCGGGTGAGCAAGCAGAGGCTGGTACTTAGTTGCCATCTGGGATTTAACAGCACGAAGTGCTTTGCTGTAAGACATTACAGCCTTTACCAGTCTTGTGCCTCTCTGCCAGGAGTTACAGCCGGTGGGAAGAGGAGCAGAGGCAGGGCCACAGTGCTGGAATTCTCTGGCCAAAGCCTATTTTCCCACCAGTACCCAGGCTGTGCTGGAGCTGGGGGAATTTGTTTATCTCCCTAATGATTCTCCAAGCCCGGAGCAAGCCCAGGGCTGTCTGGATAACCCGGACACATCCTGCACATCTGCACAGATCAGGGATGTGAGGCTCTCGGGAATAGCCTCACATGCCTCCCAGGCACGGGAGTCCGGATGGAAGTCTGATGGCGCTAGACAAAATAGGGTGTGCTTCCAAAGCACGGCTGCAGCACATCACAGCCTGGTATTTTGGCAGCAGCTTCATCCTTTGGCTGCTTCAGCTCCAGCACTGAGCTGAGCTGGCTGAGTCACGGCCCCACATCCTGATTCCAGGGCAGCAGCACCCGGCAGCGGGAAGCTCCCGTACTGCTGGGCAAGGCCAGGTCCATCTCTTCAGCTACTTCCATGGGACTGTGGCTGCTGGAGGCCGTCTTCACACATCTCCCCTGGCTGGCAAATGTGCTGGGATAATAGAGAGAGGATAAAAACACCTCCCTCGATTCTGGAATGGCTTTGGCAGAGCCGTGGGTGCGCTGCTGCAAATGCATGGTGGGAACAAGTCAAGGGTGTGTTGCCTTAATTAATCCTTTCATGACAGTCACAAGCTAATTTGCTGAAGGTTAATTGCACTGTAAATAGCAAAAGGGGTGGTGTTCTGCTTGCAACAGATGGCAGCCACCAGGAAATTTTGATGAGATTGCTGTTTGGAAAGGAGGAAGAAACAGCGAGGTTTCTCTAGGACCCTGCCTTGAGAGGGACCAGGGAAGGGAAGCCCTTAACTCTGTGCATCTTCTGAAAGGGAAGGAAATAAAGGATGGCTATCAGATTGATATGAGTGTTTTATCTCTGTGAAAGGTATGCTACAAGGAAAATAATCCTGACCTCCTTTAGGTGGGCACTTACCTCTGTTTATGGTTTTACTGACCTCTCAGGGGCTTTGCCTGGGATTAGGAATTGACACATGGACTCCAGCCAAGCTGCAGCGTCACAGTTTCAGTCTGCAAAAATAACACACCTGCTAATCCCAGCAAACGCCCTCGGGGACATCCTATTACTGCTGCTCCAGAGCAGGGCACAGGGGAGTCACCTGCTGCCACTGAGGCGAGGGAAGGGCCACAGACAGGAGCTGCTGTACAGACTGCTAAAGCAGCAAAGCCTCGTCTCCTGCTCTGCATCCAGAAAAACTCCTTGGACTCCAAGGAAACGTCCTGGGCCTGCAGTATCCTGTATCTAAAAGCAAAGGAGCCCTGTGTGAGGATGCCTTTGCAGCAGACCCCCCATACCACCTTCAGCATCCTGGCAGGACAGAGGCCAGCATTCATCTGCATTCCACACTCCTGGCTTTCCAGAGAAAAAAATCCCTCTCCAGAGACATCACAGACCTCCACTCCACTGACTGCTCCCAAAATAAATACCTTTGCTCTCTCCAGAGGAGAGGAATTTCTCCTGAAAGCATTAGCTTCTGTTTGCTGTCTTGAAATAAACAGTCTCCTTTGACTGCACCAAGTTCCCTAGCCTGTCTCATTCCTAAACCCTGGAGGGAGTTCCAGGGAAATTACTTGAGCTTTCCCTTCTGCTCTTGCATGAAGCAGATGAGGTCCCTGACCGCATGACAACCACTCCATCATAATTGCAGCTCTCCTCCAAACCTTCCCTGCAAATACAGCACGGGGTGAACTGGAAGGAAACCATCCTGTGCTTGCAGATCGTAATTTGCAAGGCAAGAATTTAGGTAGAAGAATCCTTGGCTACGTCCCCAACCTGCACGCTCAGGCTGTGTTCCCTTTTGAGTTATTGTTTTCATGCATCGGCACAGGAGGAAGAGCTGGCACCCCCTGACTTTGGTAATACCCCTGGAATTCCCGGGGCTTGCAGAGGCGTGGCAAAGACATTGCCCGGGGGCACAAGAGGCTCCGGCTGTGCCAGGGCAGGATTTATCCCAGAAGCACGGGATAAAATCGGAGCAGTGTGCAGAGGAAAAGAGCCAGTTGGGTGGCTCTGCCTTCGCCCCCGAAGGGAGCTGAGTCCCGCACAGCCCAGGCTCTCCAGCAGGGAATGGCTCTGCAGGCTATAGACAGCCTGGGCTCCTCGGCAGAGGGGAGACCCAGAGCCGCAGAGCTGGAAAATCCCCATCAAAACAAAGCAATTTGCGCTTCACAGACGGGTTTGGCACTGCTCATTAATTAGGTTCTGGTGACCTCTAGAGGCCCCGAGCCCAAAGCACCTGATTTCTGCGGATCTTTCCTGAAACAATGAGCACGAGAATTCTGCCTTAGTTTCAAACCAAGATTCATTTTAGCCTTAGCGAGGAAGGTACTGAAAAACAGTAATTGATTATTATTCTTTTCTTGTTATTTTTTCCTCCCACTAAACGTGGTAATAATAATTCCCGGTGTGCAGCAGCCTCAAAGCCTGTACTGTAACTGCAGTAGGTATTCACATTTTTTAAAGAAATTTGCTTTGTGCATGGTCAGTAAGGGAGGAACTACTTCTCTCCCTTATCTCTAACGATATATTCATCTAGTCACAGATCCTGGAAAAAATTGCCCACCTCTGTGGTGAGATAATCCCGTTGTTTACAAATATCTAAATTGTGTGGGATTAAGATCCAGGTGTTTGGTGAGAGTTGAAGAGTCCTTGCAGAACACAACCTTTGTGCATGAGTCCTTGCAAGGCAGAGCTCAAATCCTGTGCTGGTCCTCTCAGACTGGACTATGACCATCTTTTCTGGAAAATTATTCTCGGCTGCAAAAAGGGAAAAATTGACAATCTACCAGATTTCACGGCCAAGCAGCATTGTATGTAGGAAAATTACCTTCTGCCTGTATTGTAAAACAACAATAAAATTGCCTGCAGGGAAGAGTGATGCAAGAAACTGGGTAAGAAAATAAGTGGTTTTTTACTTATACATCTGGATCAACTTCGTTATTTCTTAATGAGATAAACAACAGGGGCAGCTGATGGAGAAGAGGAGAAATCCACTGGGCCAATTTTCTGTCCTCCTGAGCAGCTGAGATACAGGATTGAAACCGTACCAAGGAACTGAGAGAACTGGAAGGAGAGATGGAGGAAAAGTGAGACCCTGGCCAGAGAGACACTGGGGAGTTAACTGAGAGAGGCTTAAAGCCATGGAGAAGCTTAGCAAGAAACAGAGAGAAAAGCTGGAGGAGGTGAAACATATCTGCAGCAATGAACAGCTCAAAAAACTCTTTAACAAACTTGCACGGATGTGTGGGAGACCTCCTAAAGATTTCTAATTTAGGAGCACCCAGCTGTACTTCCAGATTTAGTTATTAGTTGCTTTTCCTACGCAACACCACCCCCCAAAAAAAAAAAAGTTTTTTCTCTTCACATTTCCTAATGGATCTCCTACCAACACTTTAATGGCAACATTTGTTTGGTGGCAACACTCCTGGAGGCTACAGCCAGGGCAGTTTGTGCATCCACCTTAGAAACCAAACACAATAGCACAGGATTCTCTCTTGCTTCATACATGTGACCCACTAAAGAGGGAAAAAGTGTATGTTTTGGTAATAATTTTTGTTGTCGTTGTTCTCTTATGGCATTATGATGGATAAGCTTTTTGAAAAAAAAAGAAAATTTATTTTCTTGGGGGGTGTTTTCTTTTTCATATTCTCTTTCTTTGTTCTTCTCCTTTGCTTGTGTAGGCAACAGAGCTAAAGGGATTTCATGCCTCAAAACAGAAAGGAATCCTGAGCTACTGAGGGGAATTAAAAATGGAGGAAGGGAGAAAGGTTTAAAAAAGGATTGTAAAAGAATTTTTATTCAGACTGTGTAAAAACTCTTCTGAGATTGATTGAATCAAAACTCCTGTGAAACACATGGGAGAAAAGCTCAATTTGTTAAAGATCTGCATTCTCCTCTATCTTCTAAGTGCAGCCTACAAAACTAATTTGATTTTGTTGGTCCTCCGAGAAGTCCTTTAGCAAGAGAAGGCGGGGGGGTGGGGAACCTCTCTTTTTTGATATTTGTGAGATAAAAAGAAACCCAAGCTCTAAGGCCACTTGTGTAAGCTTTGTAAAGCTCTCTGAATTAAAAAAGAAAAAGCATTTCTTTTGTAGTTACCAAGAAATGCTGGCACCATATAGTGCACAAGCATGTTTAATTTACACAGGTTTGTTGGCTGGATACTTTTGATCAATAGTATCACTGTGCTAATCAGAAAATGACAGGTACTTTTCATGTGGACTTTTCCTGAGTAAGACTTTTGAACTTTTCTAATCTCCTAACTGAAAATGAGGACAAAATACTGCTCCTGCCTTGTCTCCAAATACTGGTTTTCCTTCCTTTTTTCACAGATAAGAGAAAGAATGAAAGGAAAGAGGTAAGAAAGAAAACAAACATAAAATGGGAAAATAGAGAAGTAAAATTCCTCCTCCCTCCAAGTAACTGTTGGGGTTTTTTCTCATTTAATATGCCATTACATTTAGGATTTCCATTTCCAAATGGGAAAAAAATGCAACTGGCTCCAAATATAAGAACAATGCTTGGGGGCAGGCCTAAAGTGAGCAATAAATCAGAGCAGAAAATGTTTTGCTTGGGGAACACATCATGATTAGATCATAAATAATCCTCTTTTCTTCTATATGCAACATAAACACAGCTGTGTGCACAGGCACATGTTGGTGCACAGACACATTTGTTTGTGCACACAGAGAGGGCTCATTTCCCCAGGGCAGTTCTGTGACAGCACGAGAGGGGAAGGGTTATGGCAGAGGGGTCGATGAAATGGTGTCAGCTGAAAACCTCATTAAATCACAGTAGCAGAGCCAGGCATGCAGGGAGCACTGGGAGATGTCACCAGGAGGAAACAACCCCTTGGCCAGCAGGAAACTCTGTGTATCAGTCCCTGCAATAAAATACTGCTTACTTCTTAGTGATCGTGGCAGTCACAAAATATTTGTTTTCCTGTGGCAGGATCACATAATGGAGGGTGGCCTTAAACTGGGGCTGTGCTGAGAGAGAGGCTTGCCAGGGAATTGGAATGTCTTCCCAATTCTCAACCCAGTCTCAAGTACAAGGTTTATTTTCTCCATTTTGGGCCCTGTTGCTGGCCTTGCAGAGTTTGCCCTCCTAACAGGCATGCTCTTATTCTTAATCTTCCTTGTCCATCTGAATATTTCCTTAGTAACTTTTAGCACCAGAAATGAAACAGTTATTTTCCCTTAAAGACCCCTGCGGAAAGGTAGCTTCAGTGTCTCCAGGGATGCTTCCAAACTTCAGCACAGGTGGACATGGGGTGACACACACAAGTGGGAGCAGTGCTGGGACAATTGCTTTCCCTACCAGTCCTGGGGAACTTTCCAAGGTTAAAACAACTCAATTCAAAGCGAATCTGAGGTATTTAGAGGGATCCTGTGTGGGCCAAAGCTCTTTTGTAGGGAGAAAAGCACATCCATCTACCTTCCAGCAGAACTTGCTGGGATCTGTGTGGCAGTTTCCTCCCTCTTAGATCTTCCAGTGAATTTTTCCATGACAGGGATAATCCAAGCTAATCACTTCCATTTGACCCAATTTAATCACCACTTTCCCGAAATGGAGTTAATAGGCACTTAATGCTAAACAAGTGAGGAGGATGGTTCATAAAAGAGCTTGGAAAATCATTCTACTGTTCCTAACACACTCCCCCTTTTTCTTTTTCTTTTAATTCGTTACCCAGAGTTGGTAACTTCTGAGGCCTAAACCACAATACATCTTGAGCTCGCTAAGCTAAAAATACTGACTCACCAATCACAGCATACTAATGAATCCTCCACAGGAAAACTAATCTGTCATTTCCCTTCCCACAGGAACATGCTCAAGTGGTTAAATATCTAAAGATTTTGTACAGCCTCTCTGCCTGTGCCATTGTACACTGAGATCTTGATTCAGGTACTGGAGGCACATACTTCCTTTCTTTCAAGAATTAGTTTTTGGCGTATTATTCCACGTCTGTCATTCTGGAGGAGCACTAATTTTAATTTTGCTTTGCAAGTATGACAGCATTCATAGAGTCTCTGCTTTTGAGATGGTTCTGGTTTTATTCTTTTAGATACATGTCAGGGAGCAGTGGGAGCAGGGTGCTCTGCACAGCAGATGGGCAGTGCCCTTCCTGCCATGGTCCCGAGCCAGGCATGGCACTCCCAGGCCAGAAGGTGCTGGGATGGGGGTCCCAGACTGGGCTCCTAAGGGCTATTATGCACTCAGACCCCTGGAAAAGCCCAGCAGGACAGCAGTGTTGTCCTCACTAAAGCTGAAAACTGCTTATAGGTGTAGACTATTCTATGTTCCCATAAATTCACTTTTGTCATGTCCTCTTGAAATCCCCTATAAGCAGATTTTCTTTTCCCTTTCATTACTGCTTATTTTTTATTTAATTGCTTGTTTGGTTGAAATTTTCTTCACTGCCTGGAAAAATTGCACATCCAGTGGTTGGGGTCCTGGTGGACTTACACAGCAACAATCTCAAGTGGCTGTAGTCTTCTCATCTCTCACTGATGACACCTTCACCCTCTCTGCCTTCAACACCGAGCTCACCTGCTGTTCTTCCACTGAGAAAAGGACCTTGGGATCATCTGCAAGAGTGCATTGGCTCTGTTCAGCCTTGACATGGATATCTGCAGTGAGTGGGATCTGGTGTTCACACAGATATCCAACCAGGAGGACTTCCCTCATGCCCCGGCCAGAGGCAGCAATCACAGAAGTGCTGGCAGTCTTCAGTCTTCCTATTGAGTAATTCCTGGCTTCCTGCTACTGAAAACATGTCATTCATGGCAATGTGATGGTTTAAGGCAGAGTCTCAAATAGCAGATGTTTATCTTACCACCCCAAGACCTCTTGTGTAATACTCCTGCCTTCCCCCAGGCCAGTGAGAGTGAGGATGAAGGATTCAGGGGCAGCTCCAGGACTTGTGCTGGCTATGCATTCTTGCTGGGGGGCCCATTGCCAAGGAATGGGAAACAGTGGAATTGCAGGCTCTGATTGATGTTGGTCCTGAAAAACGACTATTTATTAAACAAACAAACAAACAAGGCATGACATCCCCACGAGCACTGTTAGCAGGGAAGTGGGTTGCTTGCAGAGCCTCACTGCCATCTAGCATGTGAGGTTGGTCTATATTTAGCCCTTTGAAACTTTCCAGATAAGAATTCTGTTGATGTGAACTGAAACCTTTGACCACCACAAAATACACAGCAAGGCTCCGTGTCCCCACTTCCTCCCTGCTGCTGCAACAGAGCCCTCATACTTTGTGATTGAATCATCAGGTTCCCAGTGCTAACACCCAGTCTCCAGCAGCATTACCACACAGGAGGGAAACAGACACGTGTTGGTTAAAACCTGACAAAGCAACACTTGGATTTAGGTCAGGCACAGCAAACAGGAGTTACTTGTATGCTGCACCTGGCTTCCGTTCAAACCCGGAGCCTGATGAATTCACACCAGCCCAGACATGTGAAGTGGCATCTGCCTTCCCCTTTCCACAGAGATTTCTGCTCCGATAGTACCCTCAGCTCCTCATTGCTGTGCCCCACAGCCACCTCACAAAGGCTGCCTGGCTGCTGGACTCTGGTGAGCAGACACACTTTTTGTTGCTCCTGCTGTGAGCCCAAGCTGCAGAACTCACTGCTGGCACGGGGCACTGCTCTGCAGCCTGCAGCCCCTCACTCGCCCACCTGCCCTCGGCTCTGCCACAGCTGTGGCACAAAGCAGGCAGCAGACAGTGCTCCAGCTGCACATCCCAAACTGCCCAGATTGTCCAGCTTGGCCTCCTGCATGATGGTGACCAAGAAAGTCTCTGCTGGAGCTCACCCCTTCTGATGCACTATCAGGACTCACAGGGCATTACCCTTCATTTGAAGATGGTGAATTCACCTTTCACCTTGATGGTTTTTTAGCCTTTGTTTCTCATCTCACTGTTCCTTTATCCCTTTCCCACTTTCCCCTGGCTGCTGTCACTTCCTGGTGATAGAAGCAGACTTTAATTTCTATTTCAGAATTGGCAGAGGCTTTTAACCCTGGATTTGTAGACACTTCAGTTTCTAGTACATTAACTCCTTGTTCACTGGTTGTTGGAGTTGAATTTTGTCCTTTCTTGTCTTTTGGCCCATCTCAAGGCCCCTTGGCACAGCTTACTTAGCATTAGTGAAGTTATGGACAAATAGGATCAATCTTTCAATTAATGGAAGTGTTATTATTCCACAATAAATGCATGGTTACATATTTATAGGGATTATATTTACTTATATTTTATATTCAAAATAGAGAATACATATATCACACATAAAATATTATTAATTTACTCATAAAGAATTTCTTGGCTTTGCCAATTCCTGATGGAAAAGAGATTAAATCAGGCTAAGATTGCAGTAACCTCACCTACAAATTTAAGACTAACTTGGTGGTAGATTATATAGACACTGGTTTTTATGGGATCACTTGGGATTAGGTAGCATCTTGAATATATTGTTAGGCTGTAACAGAAACCAATTTAGCACAGCTCTATTTGTTCTTCAGCTTTTACTCAAAGTTTAGCTTGTATACGCCTCGATCTTGAAATTATTTCAAATGTTTCTATTAAAAACATACGAGAGCAAGGCACAGTTGACTGCAGAATGACTTCTCTGAGACACGTCCTAAGTGCTGCGATTCCTGAGCAGCTTCCAGGCTGTTCTGAAGGCAAACACACAGCTCCTCTACAGCACACGTCCCCCTTGGCCTCTGCACCTGTGTGGTCTGGAAGGCCAAGATCATGGAATGCAATGACTCTGGTCTTCCCAATTTTTCCCTGCTCAGTGCTTTAAAACACTTAAATAGTGGGTGTTTCCTTCATATTTCTAATTCTATGTTGGTTCTCATATGCTTGGGCATCCCTTCCTTAGTGCCAGAGTAAGTTCCCAGCCCTGGCATTTTCAGTGCATGTCTGGAATTCTGTAGCAGAGCACTGAATTTGGACTCTACTGGTCCTTGTACGCTGCAATTGTTGATCTAGACGTAATTGCTTCTTGCTTTTTCTCCCTAAATTGTGTATTTGTATAAAAATTAAGAGTCCTGGTGGATATTTTTAGTGTAGGGACTTTGACTTTTCTTTACATGTTTAAATGGGCAACTCTGAGTTCTTCATTAAGCAGTGCATTGTCTGTACACTTGCCATACATTAAAGGAGCTGGAATAACACTGGCGCAATATCCAGTTTCACCCAAATGAGGTTGTTGAGCAGGATCCAGAAGATCTGTATCCACAGAAGTCAAACACAGTATTTAAACAGAAACAAAGCCTTCGATTTATTTCATTATTAACTAAGTGCTGCCATGGTGCTCAGTGCTACATAAACATTCTGTGCCCCGGGTTATTAATACTACCAGGCACAGGCAGGTTCAAGGCTCAAAACACCTTACATGAAATATTCTCAGGACAAGAGCTTTAAGGACAAGTTAAAAGGACAAGGTATCCGTAGAGGAATCCTGTTAGTGAAATTTCAGGCTTCAGAAATACCTGTGTGTTCCAATAAGAAGAAATTCACATTTGAGGACCCATCTTTCCACTCATCTCATATAACTACCCCTCACTGACTGTGGCTGTAACACAGCTCTGCCCTGTTGAGTGTGTGAGTGATGCCAGTCTGGCCTTTTCTTTGTGTGACAAGGAACATCCATGCCTCCAACAAATACGGAGAACTAGGAGGAGATCAGACTTTGGGGCTTACACTGCATAATGATCCCATAATTAGGGAGAATGAGAAGGTTTTGTTCTTCAGACTGCACAGCTCTGGAAATGCTGGGGAGTCACTGCAGGGTCTCCAACATTTGTCACCAGTGGGTGGGCAGTAAATTGGAAAATGTTGTTCTGGAGGAAAGAAAGGACTGTTAAAGGGCATGTCTTTAACTCTTATAGAAAGACTAAAGGAGACAGCTATTTGGAGGCACCCCTCAGAAGAAAAAGGAGTATTTTACTTAAACACGTTTTAAATTCTTGAGAAAGGCTGGGAAAATTGTTCTTTAACACATCAGGTTGAAATAACCCCAAAGGTATACAATTCCTTGATGAAAACATCAATGAGTATTAAGAAAATTGGTATGCATGCTTAAGTCAGTGAAGATTACATCTTATGTAAGGCCACTTAAAAGACAGAGCTCTCACAAGAATTACAAATTATTCGGGCCCCATGAAAATCATCCTGGTTTTAATTGCAACATTAAAGACAGATCCACAAAGTTGTAAGTTCTGCTGGCATGGCAAGTAATCATTATAAATCTGGACAAGGGATCACACAGAAATTTTAAGTAATGACTGTGAGAGATTTCAGTACTAGCTATTTTTGTCTTTAGAAATGTTTTTCATTTCAGAAAGTCATTAGCACTTGTGCTCAGCCAAAACTTGCTCATAAGACTAAGCAGGATTTCTTAACATAAACTGTCCTTAAAAGGACACTGTCAGCTTCCAACTAGTCTGTTTTTGAGAAGAATTTTAAAGATGTTTCAGTACATGAATCCCTGGGGTGATGCCTGTCTTTTTATCACAGTATTCTACCTTTTTTTTTTTTTTTCTGGTGCTTTACCTTGCCCTTTTGCAGCATCAAAGTCACCACACGAGCTCAGGGAACCAGAAAATAGGGAGGTGAAACCGAGAGCCTGGAAAGCACTGTAAAAAGCTGAAAACAAGCCAGAGGAGCTAAACAAAGAACTGAAAAAGTGTATCTCCTTTTATTAATTTTCAGTTCAGATATTATTTGGAAAAAAGACAGAAAAATGTCAGGTAGTGATGTCCCTGTATTTTGAAGTTTAATTATAGACAATACTGCAATAAAAAAGTGGAAAGATGGACAGAATTAAAATTCTCTTCTGATATGAAGATGATTTTGAAAAAAATACTTCTAAAAAGACAAAAATCCAGCCAAAGGAAGAGTTCAGCATGTTGCAGAATAGTCATACAATAGAGTTCCTCTATCCTGGCATTTTAAACCAGAAGTTTGTTATATAAATCATGATCCAATGTCATTATGAAGGTGATAGTTCAGTGGGTACTGAGGGGCAAACTGGGAGAGGAGTCCCTCAGATCATCAGACAAGAGTTATACAACTCTTTAATGCATTATTTTATTGTACTACATTTGTGTCAGCAGCCCTATCCTGCCAGTGGGACTGGTACAGCTGGGCCCTTTCTCTTGCTGGGACCCTAAATGACAGCAACATGAATCTTTCAGTAAGGCTGGCACTACGAGGCTGGGGCCTGAGCTGGTGGAACAAGGGAGTAGTTGAACAGGATGGAAAGCTCTCTAAAGCTAAAGCTCTAGAGTTTAAATCACACTGCTTCTGCCAGGTTTATCTCAGTATTACTCACATAATTAGTACCACTCATGAAAAATCCCTCCTGACTTTCTGACTCTAGCTATACTACCATTTGGCCTGGAGTGTGACAAGGATAATTCTATGTTTATGCAACTTTTGGTGATGACTTCTTGGGAAATTATTCGCAAAGATGGAAAAACCCTAACTCTTCCTGCTCATTGGAATAGTCTAATGCCAGAAATTTTGTGATTGACTAGACAGAAACTTGTCCCAGTGGACCTGTAGAATAGGAAGCATCACCTATTACCATGTTCTGATAAATGGGAATTCACACCATTAAAATACCAGCCAAGAACCAGTTCCTATGAGAGTGGAAGGCAGAGCTGGGTGAAGAGGTAGAACTGCTGACAATGGGGTGGATACATCTGCTGTGTAATCCTTTCCTTTCTCCTGACCCCTTTTTAGCAACTCCCTTGTCAGATTCCAAACACTGTTGCCCCTCTGAAACGAACCTGGATCCAACTGAAACCTTTGTTTGGGCTTTTCTTACCTTCTGCATTGGCTTGAGAAGGGCTGCAAGGAGAGCCCTAAGAAACAGCCACGGTGAGCCTTGCCCAGTCCAGCGCCAGCTTCACTCCAGTTGAAGAGGTTTGGAGCTGGTAATCCAGATCATCCATGCAAAATGAATTAATGCATAAATGAGCCTACCATTACATGCTCCTAAAGCATAACTTCAGCTGCCTATTGTTGAACAAGCAGCAGGCTAAAGCCCCGTTGGAGGTGCTGTGTCTCCTGTTGACTCAGCAGGATGACAAACCTCCTCACTGATGCCTACAGCCAGCCTGGCCATGCTCCCCCTCCCACTGTGCCAATCCCTCCCTAGGCAGTTTTCCATATACAGCAGGCAACTCACATGCTACATATACATCACTCACAGTGTCTGCTGCTATCCTAGAGATAATTGCAAAATAGTTATTTGGAAATGGCAGAGCTTCTTGAAGAGACAGCCTGTTAAATCTTGGGATACAACCCTTCTTTCTCCTTTGCTTTCTTCTTCCCATTTTCCTTCTCAGCTGCTCTTGTTTTTACAGCATTTGGCACTGCTGTAAAAGTTGTGCCAGAGGGTTTAAAAAAATAAGATAACCCTCTACTGTGTTTCATATAGGTCCATTCACTAAGACCAGAACTCTCCTGCAACAGAAAAGAGTTAATATCCCTGAGATATTCTACTGTTCTACATCTGTGAAAAAGAAGCCAAAGCAAACCTAAAAGAATTTAGTATGGAAAACATATTCCAGCTTCAATGACACACTGGGGTTTTGTTTAGGTTTCTTTTTTACGATGAGTCACAGTATGTAAACTTCACATGCAGCTACTGAAGTCATGTGTCTGCCTTATTTTAGCTTCGAAAACAGCAGCAAAGCCAACATCCTTTGCTGCCTTTGAGACTTGAGAAGTCCTGAAAACCAACAATGTTATGGTCCCTTTGTAAGCGTTGTGTTGCTTTTTCACCCCTTGGCTAGAAAGTAAAGAGGATGATTCTCCAGGTGAGCCACTTTAGGTGTTCCTTTTAAGACCCTGGCATTGGTAATGCTGGCTGGACTCTGCTGCTGTCAGCAATGGAGGGATCTCCATTTGGGATGGTCTGACAAAATGATGTCTCATTCTCTGTCTCTCCTGCCTCATGCAGAATTCAGCCACGCACAGGTGAAATCAGCAGAGCTGTTAGTGCTGGAAGTTCCAGGGCTGCTTTCATTACTGGAGTTGTTCCAATCAGAAGTCCAGTTCGGGTAAGTGGAGTCCAAAACCAACTCCCCACCCCTCTCCTCACCTTTCAGCTAGGCCCTGCAGAAGGCTTAAACTAAGCAGAGATTTCCACTGTTCCCATCCTCTCCAGTCCCGTTCACTGAGAGCCAGCAGATTCCCCTGGCTCAGTGAGTGCAGTGCCCATTCTTGCAGGTATAAAAGGGCAGCATGCAGTCATCTATATAAAGAATGTTCTTCAGATGGGTTATGTATAAACTGCCTGATGGCAAGGGTATCAAATGAAGGTCGAACATCAGAGACCTTTAGGCTATTACGAAATATGATTCATGGATTAGTTAACTGCCTGTCAGATTTTCCATTATGAAATTTAACCATAGTCCATATCTGCACAGCAGTAACACCTGTAGAAATGCAAGAAAACAAGTGGTTATATATGCACTCATACTGAAATGGGTCAGCAGATGTGCTATGGTATCAAAAGAACCTTTTTCCTTATTAATGAACTATTAGCTAAGGAACAAAAATGAGAGAAGGGGGAGAAAATGCTGTGGGAGTAAAAAACATTGTTTTGAAGTTCAAAGAATTTGAATTTGTCAAAGAATCTGCAAGATAAATCTTTACCGTTCAACTATAAAGATGAATCAACATTAAAATTTCCCTCTGCAGTATATCATTATTTTAGTCATGATGAGTATCTGTGCTTCCTAATCCAAGCATTTGCTTTTCCAATTTCACATAGTGGCATGAGCGGGAGTGAAAAAGCCAACTATTCCTGTTCTGGAAAATGACTATTTAGACACTAAACTAAAAAAAAAAAAGGATTTAATAAATTTTATTTCTGAAAATCAGTGGTAAGATTTAGGCACTTGGTGGAAGACCCTCATAGTTCTCTCGGCTGGCTGTTTGGAGCTGGCTGCAAATTCAGAAAGGCAGAAGATGTGCTCTGAAGGTTCTCCACAGAAGTGGGGATTTTGACCTGTGTGTCACTGGTTTGACTCCACAGGTGAGACTCGGCTCACCTAATTTTAGATGTCTACAGTGTCTATCAATGCATCTGAGCCTGTTGCCCTGTGGGCAATTTAAAGGTATGTCTTATCTGATCTATTTTAAATATCTACCTTAGGATGAGATGATTCATTACCTCAGAGTGTCTTTTTCTCTGCTGTGGCTGTATCAAGGGCCTGTGGGCTTGTCTCGAGACCCTTCCATGTGGCCAGGGATGAACCCTGCCTGAATGCTCTGCCCCCACAAGGCTGGTAATTTATTTGAAATGAGCTGGTTAACACTGCTGCTTGCTATTGCAATGGTTTGTCCATATCACAAAGCCACCACCACATCTGGCACAAATGAATGCCAGCAGGCTGAAATAGCCTAGAGGCTACAGAGTAAAGAGGAAACCGGAACCACTTAGATGGATTTCATCATTACATCCTATTCTTGACTCTAGAGATGTCCCAGATCACAAGTTAGGTATGGAGTTCTCACTCCTCCTACCACTGTGGCATCTAATCTGTGAAGATGTAAGTCTCCATTTCCATGCCTGTCAGTCCAGCTCATTTCATAAACACTACATTCATTTAAATGTTAAACTGCTGCTCTACAAGAAGTTCAGAAGACATAAACTGTGAGGCACAATGAAAAACAATTCAATCTCGAGAAGCAAAGTCTGAAGAGGGGCAAAATGGCAGCACATAAATATATAAAAAGCAACTGCAAAGAGGAAGGAAATAAACTACTCTTCTTGTTTACTATGGAGACATAAGTTACTCCACAGTGAGGTGACATACAACAAGCTGTGCAGCCACACAGCAGCATTGTTCCATCTTTCAGGCAATGGGGAAGCCACCGGGAGCTGCTGTCTCACAGAGAGGCAGCAGCAGCTCCTACCTCATTGCAGGCACTGAGCTGCCTGCCTTGGAAAGGGGTGGGAGGGTTACAGCTCCACTGTGTCCGTGGGTGTCTGAAAGGAGCCGGGAGCCCTTGGCTTGCTAAGCAGCTTTTCAGTCTCAGCATGAAGCAGGGGTGCCTTCCTCACAGCTCAGGAGCAGTGGCAGTGACAGTGACAGCAGTGACAGCAGTGACAGCATCCTGGGGCCCTGCCCCTTAGGAGAAGCCAGTCAGGGGTGGGAGCCCTCCCCCAGTTTGGGGATGCAGTTGGTGTTCTGGAGATCCAGTGTGATGAGCATCCATCCAGAATGGATGGATATATTCAGTCTTAAGGCAGTGTGATTGACTAGATGTCTCCAAAACCCTTTATCTTTAATGATTTAAGTGGACAGGTTGCAATGTGCACACTGAAGCCTGAGCTAAGCCTCTTGCAATGGAGAGGGCCAGAGCTCCAGCTGTGTTACCTGCACTGCTGACCAAAGCCAGCAAGGACAGGGTGGCCTTTGAAGAACCCAACTAGAAAAAGAGTATATTTTCTCCTGACAGTAAATTTTTTATGGTTCTTTCTCTGCTGCCACCTGAAAGATTATGGTTTTGGGTACTCCTATTTACTATTTCTTGTTCCTCTGTAGGAAATACTGCTCCAGCATGGTATAAACAAAGTAGAAAACATAAGAAGATGTGGGGATGAGGGGGGAAGGGGAAGAAAATGATTTCATTTAAAACAAAAACTGAAACAAAACAGATCTCACTCAGCCGTATTCATATTCTCACACTCACAAGAGCAGCCACCAGGCACCAGGCCAGCATGTTTAAGCCAACTATCAAAAAATCCAGGCAACATGAAGTTTGTGCCCAGGTAATAGGTTCAGGATCTGTGTGATGCCATAGAGAACACAATGCCAGCTCTAAAGTCCTGGATTATTCTTGGATTGATGACTATGCACAGGGTCTGGGTGTCGTTTTATATCTCTTTGGAGTTCTCAGTATCTCCACCCGTCTCAGCTCTGGCAGTCATCAGGACTAATCACATTTTCTCCAGGTCTGAGTGCCCTGAGAGACAGCAGGTCAATGCCCTGTGGTATTGATGACCTGCTAACCTGGTGACATGAACTCAGGCCATCAACCTTTGCATTACAAGTCCCTACACTGCTCCCATTCTCTTGCTGGTGATCGTTCCCCTGCCAAGTGACAGAGTCAACACAGAATCAACACTGCAGCAACAGCGAGGGAAATAGGAAGATGGACCTTCTTCCCCCTTTCTCCTGAAGATCAGTGCTGGGTTTGGTTCATGGCATTTGGCCATTTGTTCCTGGCAGGGCTATGGGGAACTGGGGATGTCCTCCGGACCCTGACAATACCACAGGCATTTCTGAGCTGTCGGTCGCCCTCTCTCTGAATAAGGAGCAACACTGGCCATTCCTCAGATGGCTGAGGCCACTCTCCTAACCCAGGCACTCCTGGCAGCTGCACCTCGTTGCACAACCACCATCTGCAGATGCTCACAGCTGGCAGCTGAAGTCAAACCCCTGCACACCAGAGGGGAGAGCACTGGCAATGGTACTTGGTCAGTGACCCTCTGGAGGGCTTTCAAAAGAAGACTCTAATGTTATATTTGTGTTACATAAGATAAAAGTTACACTTGGTATTTAGAAATGGTAATTAGAAAAGGCTTACAGAAACCAAAATGAGAAACATTATTGCCTTCTTCAGAGTATAATTCTGATGCTGATTAATATAGGAGCCATCTTGACTAGGTGCCTATTTTGATTTAGGCAATTATAAGCTTAGCAGTTCAAACCAGTTCACAATGAGAATGTGAATCCAAGATTTACTGACACGCCTCTTTCCTTTCCTCTTGCTTCAGTAAGTCTCTCTTGTCTTCTTCATCTGTTCATTTGGGCTTGCCTACAAGAGAAAGGCACACTCATGGAATTACAATATGCTTGAAAACCAATAGCTAACTCCAGGCATTCATTCAAAGAGGGGCACTAGATGGATACTCACGACTTTGCCCTACTGAACAACATCATACTGTAATTTTTTTGGCAAAGGACTCAATTTTTAATACCTGCATGAACAGAGTGAAGGCAATACCCTGCCCAGAGGCAGCTTCTATCCTGTGAGTGCTGTGGCTTGGACTGTCCAGGTAGGAAAAAGGCTGCAGTGGGCAAGAGCTGCTCCACAGCCCGAGCCAGGGCAGCAACAGCAGCAGTCAGCTGGTGTTGTGCTGCCTCTGTCCAGCAGACTGTGGCTCCTGCAGAGGTCAAGACCATGCACCCAGCCTTTCTTCCCATTTGGAGGTTACAATCTGCAGAAGGAGCTGCTGGACTGTCTTCGTTCTGGTGTAGGAAAACTTACTGCTTTGCAAGTTCTTCCTGTTCCTAATTGACCTGATCTAACCTGAAATAAGCCATTTGTATTCCTGCAGAGGAATACCAGGGAGTCCACATGGCCTTTTGCCCAGGTTTAACATAATTTCTTTAAAGCAAACTGCAAATTAATAGTAGTGCAACCTTCCTGTACAGGCAAGCCCTTAATCTAATTCGAACATGGAAAACAGCATTTGGGAAGACAAAGCAGTGAATAAACTTGGGGAATGCGAGAGAAAGGCAATATGATTAGGAGTCCAGTGGGGATGGTGGAAAAATCTGAATGCAGAGAGATAAAAATGATTAAGGTTTTTAAAATCCAAGCTAGCAAGAAATCTAGGGATATGAAAAAATAGAGCCCAACTCAGAAAATTTCAGTGTTCAGAGAATTGCCACATTCTCTCCATTCATTCTTCCACTCAGGACAATAACCCTTGTAATTTTAGTCAAAAAACATTCTCCATTCCACCCCCTAAAACTTTGAGTCCACATTCATGGGCTCATTCTTCCCTGTGTCTGATCCTCACAAACAGAAGAAATAAGAACAAAACTATGCTTGTGTTTCCTCAGTTCCCACAGAAGCCTGTAACCACTTGATCTTGTCTCTCAACCATTACAGAAAGTAAAAATAGGACTGCATTAAAGAAAGAAAAATAGAGAGAGAGAGAAAGAAGCCTTGAGTGTTGCCTCAGATACAGAGCAGTGTATGTCTGAAGGGACTAAATCTTTTCTCTGTATCCCCATTCTAGAGCCATAGCTTATAAAACTTCCTGATTCTGTCTCTCTTTTCAACTAAGAGTCTCTGCTTTCTGTAAACAGTCTTCTGCGGTTTTTCAGGACAAGACGAGAATTTCTTTGAAGCTTGAAAAAAACCTCCAGGCATCTCTTCAGAGAATCATCATGAATCTGTTCTTCACCAAGCCCTCTCCCACCAACTGTGTTCATTCTATCTACCAGAAAGGGAACATGGAGAGACAAGGGAAGGGGAGCCAGCAAGGTTTGGGTGGCAAAACACTAGCCAAAGCACAGAGCAGCTCTTAATCAGATTGCCTTTTAATTCTTCACTTGAGTTAAAGGCATTATGTGCTAAGATTGAGGATAGAGGTGTACTCAGCAAAGGCAATGAGAGAACAAAGTGTTGCAGCATAGGGGAGTATTTTGCAAATATTCTGTCAAATGCTGTCCAGGCAGTTTAAAAACCGCTGTCAATGTCAGTGAGAGAAACCTCTGGCTTCAGTGCAGCGGCTCTGCCCTGCACACTGAGTTAGGGCACATGTGTGGTGGGAAATGTTCACTAAATTGAAGGAAAACATTGACTACAACCCAGTATCCCACAGGCATTTATCTGGGCAGAGAGCTGATGCAGGCAGGGTTTTTTCTACCCTTACAGAGTTATTTTAAATTCAGATCAGTTCCTTCATTGACTGCATGGGCTGGCATCACTAACAGCTATCCACTGGTCCAAAGAGTTTTGTAGTTGTTGCTGTAGGGAAATTCAGACTTTTTAGTGAAGGGTTCATCAACAATAGTAACATCACTGGTGGCATGTGGCTCTTCTTTCCATGATATTCCTCCAAACCAGTAAGATTCTGCCTTTCGATGCCTAAAAATGTCCACAGAAATTTGGGAACATGTGGAAATCATGCTGTTAAAGACTAATCTCTGATACTCACTGTTGACGAAAGACCGTTTCCAAATCCCTTTGCTAATTTGTGGCTGGACAACATCAAATTTCTATTTTTATTGCCCTGCCATCTTACAGTATGAAAGACTCATAAAAATATGGTATGGGGTCCTAGCCTCATAGGCAGCTGTGTAAAACAAGAAACAAATTTTCAGTACTGCAACTTTAGAATTACATCCATGGTAGGATTTATTTTTTATCACACTCTGGATGTCTGAGCTGCTCTACCATTAGTGAAATACTTCCCTTCCTTAGAAGAGAGTCTGTAGTTGTGTACAATGAGAAATCACCTTGTTCAGATGGTCAGTAGCGTATGACCTGTTGATAGTTTCAAAACAGAGAAAGAAACTCGTGTACACAAGGTCAGTGTCCGTCAGTATTGGGTAAGAACACACTAAAAGTCAGATACAACTTCATAAACACACTGACTTCACAACACACATGTATGGCTTGGTGGCAGTGGGTGATATTGACTTCCTGGGGCAACCTCCTCAAGACTCAGAAAGCTGCATTTCTGGCTGTTTTGGGGCTATCAGTGTAGCCTTTCAGAATGCCTGCCAGATGGGGCTTTGCAGGTAAAGGAATAACAAATCTGGGAATTTGCTAGGATTAAAGAACTGAGTGTCCAAGCGCCCGTCAGTGTCAGGTTTTGAGGAGTTTTGGTTCAGCCCATTGGCAAAAACTTGCTGAGTTTAGAGTGAGCAGGGTTTGTGAGGACTCTGGTGTTGACTCAAGTGCTCATGAGCTGCTCAGCTTCCTCCAGGGAATTGTGTCTGAGTCAGCTGTGGGAGAATTAAAAGTGAAACTGGAGAACAGTCCTGCCTAGTGCAGATGGCAACTCAGAGGGAAAACTGACTTCCCCAATAATTGACTTATTGACTGAAGGATCAGGGTTGAAATTGCTGTGATACTTCCAGAACTTGCACGTGATTAATTAATGGTGAATTAACTTGCAAATGATTAATTACTGTAATTTTCTAGTGCATATGAATTATCACAAACAACACTCTTGTTTGTAAAACAATACAGACACTGCAGGGATGTACACACAGCAGAATTGTTTAGAATTTAGAATTGTCTGTGAAGCTGTAAGAAGAAAAGGAATTAAAAGTATTATTTGAAACTTGCTTTCAAAAAAACCAAAATTTGGGCTTGCATCCAGTAACAGCTTCTTAAAAAATACAGAAACCTTTTCTTTTAACTGTCAGGCAGCCTCACTGAAGACACCTGCAAGTTTTTGAATTATATAAATAGGTCCACCTGGGGAAGAAATACAAGCACAAACCTTTAACTTTGGAGCTGTAGCTGGCTGGAAAAGCATTATGGAAGGTGAAAGCAGAGGACTGGTAAATGTTTAGTTTGAGACCAGAGCATCACAGAATTGACTGGTTTGTGTGTGAGGGGTATGTGTTGCTCATTCAAGGACTTGTTTGTGGATGTTTAAGTCTTGTGGGGCTTAATTTCTGCAACGGGAGGGCCTTGGTTCTAGAGCACCAATTTTAAGGGCAGGAAAAACCTAGGCAGAGATGGGCTGTTAATGTTCAAGTAGTGTGGAAAAGTTCTGTCTTGTTTTTAAATCCCATGGTGAATCATCCTTCTGGGGAATGGATCTTCCTTGTGGTTTTCTTCTTGGAAGAGGCAGGAGCCTGAGGAGGAGGGAAATGGATGAATAATTGCTATGTGTGGATCGAGGACAGCCAAACCCTGTATCCTCTTTCCTGTGACTTCACAGCCCCAGCCGTGTCCTGATCCCATAAGCATGTTCGTCAGTACTTTTACTGACCCAAATTCGAGGAAGCCGCTTTAATGTTCTGTGTCAGCAGGCTGTGATAATAGAAAATGGGGTTGTTTATGGTTTTTTTTTCCTAATGACAGATAGTTCAATGCTCAATATTTGACTGATGCTTGCAGGCTAAAAGTCCTGATGAATCCAAGGTGAGGCTATTTGTGGATGTAAACAGAAAAGATGGCAAAACTGACACTATAGAGAAAATAGGGGAAGCCCTAAACACGTCACTATGTTTGATGGCCAAGGGTCTTGGAGAAAGAGCTGATGAATATGTGCAATGACTAGAGCAGCCCTCCAGCAGTGCTCCGGGGTAAGCGGCTCACAGCCACGTGCCGCTGGACAGCGGGCACAGGGGATGCTCTGAACCCTGCAGAGCCACAAGTTGGCGTGTCCGGGCTTGCGCTAGGGGCAGGCGGGGGAGGGAGGCCGGGATGTTCTGGGTGCAGCAGCCCCTCCTCCCCTTAGCGCCGCGCCGCCATTACGCGCTGCGCCACTGCCCGCCGAGGGGGGAGCGACAAGATGGCGGCACCGCCCGCCCACGTGACCCAGGGCCCGCCTCCTTCCAGAGGAGTCTCGGCCGCGCGCGCGCGGGGCGCTCTCGCGAGGGCGGCGAACAAAAGGACAGCGCGGCGTACTCTGTGTGTTGTGACGGGGGGCNTCGCGGTACCGCCGGAGACCCGCGCGGGCCCGGCGCCCCGAAGTCTCGCGACGCCTCCGGGAGCGCTTCCCTCACCGGCTGCTGAGCTGCGCGGAGTTCTCGCGATAGCGCCGGGAAGCGGAGGGGAGGGGGGCAGGGGGCGGTCGCGTGCGCGCTGAGGGCAGCGCGCGAGGCCGGGCGCGCGGGGGCGGGGCCCATATAAGGGACGGGCCCGCGGCGGGGGGGGCTCAGTCAGGGCAGCGATTCGTGGCGGAACCAGCGGCACCCACGGCAGCGATCTCCCGGCCCAGCGGATCC
>VZRF01002199.1:31016-68543 GCA_013396875.1 Vireo altiloquus
CCCCCCTCCCCGCGCTGGGCGGGATCGATGCTTATCTAACTCTCGGGGAAGGCGGCGGGGGCAGGAATAGCCTCATCTGCTGCAGCGGGACCGTGGCCGGGCAGCCCTCGCCCTCGGCCGCTCCGGCGAAGTAGGTCATGGAGACGATCCTTCCCTCCCCTCTCCCTTCTCCCCCGCCACCCCCCCGCGCCACACGTGACGGGCGCCGGCAGCCGGATTAGCTGCTCCTGCTGCGCCGGGAATCCAGCCCGCAGTGCCGCACTGAGATGGCGCCGGGGCTGCGCCACCGATGCCCGAGGCAGCGCCTGGGAAGTGTTGCCCCCACCGTGGGGATCCACTGGGAGATTAATCCATCGCTTCTTGTTGTTTGTGGAGAGCCGCCTTGACCTAGTAGAGAGCCTTTGTTTTTGTTTTGTGTTAAGAACCATTGTTAAGCCCTGCGTTGATGCTTCGGTCGACTGAAGAGATGGCATTTTAAGTGGTAGCTTTAAAAGAGGATGTTACGAGGTCAGCCGTGGAGAATTCTTAAAGAATTTAATGTCTTTAAGCGGTAGCACAGGCAGCTGAGCACCAAAAAGGACAGTGCATTGGAATCTTTGTTTTGGATTAATTCAGGTCATGTTGGAAAACACTTCTGTGTAGTACATCACATAAAATTAATTTGTATTTAAACGTGCCTTATTTTTCCAATACAAGTTTGTAATCCTGCCATGCAGGCAAATAACTTAATAAGTTGGTTCTCCAGCTTTATCGGTTTCCCGCTGCTTTCTTCTGAAATTAGTTCATATTGTGTTTGACTTAAAAGCTCTGAGCGACATACCAGCACTGTGTGAATTGAACATCTTTTAGAAGACTTAACTGTGAAGCCGAAGGCTATAGATGTTTTTGAAAAACAAACCCAAATATCGTATTTGCTGAAGTAATTGTTGGAAGACATCACCTAGTGTTTTGTGAGAAGTAGTTGCCTCAGTGTCTTAGTACTGCAGTGAATAAATGCCTTGACTCTCTGCAAGTGAAGTGCCCAACTTAATTTGTATTATTTATGCTGGAGTCTCTGTAGCAGAAAAAAAACCAAAACACTGACCCAGATCCGAATGCATTTGAGTGCACTGAAATTCAGTCTATTTGAAATGGCTCTTCAGCCTGCATGTAGTGTGAAGCAGAAGTCTGTGGCTGTGATTTGGTGAGTGTGAGATAGTCTGGTGGCCTTGCTGCCTATGTGGGTGTGTGTTTATTGGTGCATATAAAAACAGTGAAGATAATACTTGAATAATAATAGGAGACCTAGCTTGGCACGATGTACAGAAAATTTTTTGCAGCAGTAGCTTGTTGGAACATTCCTTGTTTCTGATAAGTGAAAAGGTTTTTTGTGTCTTAGCATAAATTCATGGTAAAACATGTTGATACTTGTTTTATTTCTTCTAGTTTTCTGGTCTAGACTTGAATTCTTCAGACTCCCAGAGTGAAGGAAGCTCTACAAGCAGTAAGTACACACAGATTCTCAAGCTTACAAACACAGCTTTAGAAGTTGGGGGTTTGCAGCTGTGAAAAGCAATTTCTGAAGCAAAAATTTACTGAGGCTGATTAGGAAGTAGAGGAGGTTGCCAGTTAAGCTTGCTTTGCAAACACTGTGTGATTTAGATAGAACCACTTAATTTTGCAGTGGTACAGTATGTGCGTACATTTCTGAAGCACTTAATTAGCTTGAGAGAACTTAGTGTTCCAGTTCAGTCCCAGATTTTCAGTTGCCACTTATTTGAGGCCACTGATTGTAGTAGTAATGTGGTGATTCGTGTTCTTAAAACATCCAGAGTAGGAATGCTAACTCTGCTGATCTCAATTCATTGAATAGAAAGTGATATGCAAGGCTAAAGTATGTTAAGAGGGGGGAATCTTCCAGGAATTCCCATTCAGCTTGTGACTGGTATGTTCTCGTTCAGTGTGCTTTAGCAGATAGATGTTTCTGGATTGTAAATGAGGAATGCTGTTCAGAGGCAGTTAGGTGTGGCTTCTGGTTTGATCAGAGCTGAATGGATGGGGATAGGTGAATTTAAGGGGAAGGAAAAGTACTGATAGTAATACTGTGAGTGCCAGTACTTGAATGTCACAGTAAATACCTTCAGCTGCTCAAGTATCTGGCACCAGCTTAAGCCTTAATGGGTTCTAGGAAGATAGGCTTTTGTTGTAAGCACTGTAACCCATAAATGGGTGGGTGATTCGGTCAGGGGAACACAAGACATCTGTGCCTTAAACCAGCTCCCTAAATGGGTATGCAAGAACCTCAGTCTTGAACTGAGAGCCGGATACCAGGTGCTGTACTGAAGGATTCTTGTTTAAAAATGCTGCAAGAGGCCTTAAAGCTTGAGACGGACGTTTTTACTAAGCAGAAGCTGTTGTTGACAAGATGAGCATTTCAAGATGTACTGACACCACGGGCCTGTAACACTACCTTTCTTTTGTCCTTTAGAAGGCCGATACATTCCTCCTCACTTGCGGAACAGGGAAGCTTCAAAACAGGGTATGTATCACAAACACAGTGGCAACATTTCACTGGCTCTTGAATCTCTAGGAGCAAATTGCAGAGGCTCTGACAGTGCTGCTGAAGGCAGTTACACAGACTGCTTGACTGTCCTGTGCAAAACATGGCAACTTTATCTTCTGCTTCTAGTGTGCTGTTCTAGATCTCTTCACCAACTTATATCCAAAGCTCAAGTTCAGTATCTGACTGAAAAAATACCTTCCGTGTCTCTGTAATAATTAACTGTGACTGAAGCAAGATGGAGTCTCCCATCTCAACTTGCCATGTCTTGAGTGTTGGTCTGAATGGATTTTGTGGGTACTAATTCTTGTGTGAGGGACTGTGATGTGGAACTTGTAGCAATCATGAATGTTAGGATGAACAAATGGCAGTTTCAGTTGTAAGATTTTACACAAAGAGATGTCCTTGTTCAGCTTCCTGCAGTTTTTATGGAAGCCCTTGGGAGTACTTGGAGAAGGAAATGCAGGCTGTTGGTGAAGCAACCATGAAGTACATGGCCTGTTTTGGTCACATGTTTACACAGGGGTCGATGCTGAGAAACAGCCCTTCCATCTTCCATTTGAATATCTAAACAGAACATAATCCCGAGGAAAAGTTTCTTGGAACACTTCAGTGAAGTAAATTGTGGCCTTTCTGTGTAAGATTCCAAGGGGGCAGGTGGTGCAGCACGGTGTTGTCATGTCTGGTGCCTTGGATGGGTATGAGAGAAGCATTTCCTCTAACAGCTGTTGAAATATACCAGAATGTAACAGCTAAAACACTTCCTGCAGAGCTACAACACAAAGAATTGACATTTTGTGATGTCTTGGTGTGACTTGGGAGGACGTTGACCTCATCTGTTTCTAAAGCAGTAAACTTTCAGATTCTTTTCAATACTGCAGGAGGATGACTTGTATTATGAGTGGGTGGGAGGGAAATACTGATATAAATGCTAATATATCTCACAGTGCTTCTGGAGCTATGTCACTTTAAATCTGACTAGGTGAAAAATGTAACAGTCTTGAGCCATTTGAAGAAGGATCAGTCTGTTTTTGCATTGCCTTTGTATGTGTCCAAGCTAGTGAGTTTCTGGTGTTCAGGGTTTGGGTTTGTTTGTTTGGTTGGTTTTTTTTTTATTATATAACAGATGTATGGCCTGAAGCACCAAGTGATGAACAGCGTGGTACCAGAGCTGAATGTTTTTGCCAAAGAAGAGGGACTGGTTGGCAGCCAGTTCAGTTCTCTTGTTCCCAGTCACACTGACCACGAATATGAACAGTCTCAAAAGAAACTGACTGGCTAAATCTGAGGAATGTGCAGGTTTCTCACATGCAAGAAACACCTTTAAGGTGGTTGTGAACTTTTGCTGTTCATAGATTTCTTCTCCTTGTGTGGTACTTTGTACCTAAGTTTTGTGGGTAATGGATGCAGTAACCTTGAGTTCTATCATGACCTGTTATGTCTAGGACTGTCATGGTACTTCCTTGTATGCAAGACCAGAGTTCCAACATGACAGTGGAGCTGTGATTACATGAGGCTTTTCTGGGGACTTAAAGTTCACCTTGCAAAAAGATAAATAAGTCATGAGACTGTAACCTGATATGTGGCTTGTTCATTTAATAGAACTTTGTCTGCCAATTTTCCTTGGTAAACCTGATGTTCAAAACTGCCTTTAAACCTGGTTGAATGCTGTACCACTGGCGTCCTGGTTTCCTGTGACAAGGCTCAAAATTGCTGAATGAAAAAACTCCAGTTCTAGTTCCAGACCCTGCTGGAAGCAAAAGGGCATCATGAGTTTGGGCTTGTAAAGCTGAGCTGTCTTGTAGGATGATTTGAAGTCTGTTCTAGAGTTGTACTTTCGTTTAAGTGGTGTTTACTTCTGTTTGCACTAAGTGATTCCTTTGGCTGCATTGAAACTGTTCTGAATTTTGGCTACTCCTTGTAGTTTTTAATAGCAGATTTTTCAAAGCTTAGCCATGAGGAAGCAACCTTGTGTGGTAGTGTTGGACCACACAACAAACCCTTGATGCAGCCTTACAAGTTTAGTAAATGATTAAAAAACCCCTTCCACTTACCTTCAGATCTGTCCCACTCATACTAATCTATTTGTTTTGTAAATGGGGGAGTAGGGCAATAAAGAACTTCAGGAAATAAGACTGCATAAAAATAATACCCTTAAGGTTACTTAATGGCAGTTCTGTCTCTCGGCTGTGGGAGCTCAGTATGCAGGGCTGTCGTCATGTAAGTTTCATGTTCAACTTCGTGGAAGCAGCTCCTTGATATTTAAAATGTAATCTGATCTATAGTAGATCAAAAAGTAAATATTAGGAACTCACCTTAAAGGTCTTATGTGCCCTAAAGGAATCTGTGATTCTATTTCTCCCATCTGTAAAGAAATGGATTATTACTGCATGTGACATGTTTTCCAGTGAGCTGGCAGTGATTTGTGTTAAGTGTTAGAAAATAAGAATTAAAACACCAGTTGAGGGAGATGCATTGACAAGTGTAATGCTGTTGATAGGTGTAAAAACTACAGAACTGCTCTGGAAGTTGTTTAACTTAGTGAATTCTTGTCCCTGCAGTGAGAAAGACATGCTGGATGGGATCTCTACAGGTTTTTACTTACAAAAAGTTCAAAGCAGTGACATTTTAAGGAATTTCCTGGTAGTCCTTGGACAGTTTTGTAATCATTCTCTTCACTTAAGAGAAGTTGATCTATGTTCTGTTATGTGTTTTCTCAGGGTATTTACTTAGTTTTAATTTGCCATTTGATGTCTGAAATTCTTACTATTATGCCAGTCATTTACGTAGAATTGACTTGTATGGCCTGGGACCAGTGTTCTGTGCTGATCCACAAATAAAAGTGCCACGCTGAAAGGTGAATTGATGAAGCAGGATGTGTACACTTGTATTTGGTGTAAAAGTTGCTGCACTGCCTTAAAATTATGGCAACGTACCAGCTTCAGAAATGAGTGCAGTAATGAGCTAGGTCAATAAGGGATCCTTGTAGGCTATTAGGAGTATAAAATTTTGACTCTTTTTGAACTTCTCAAGCTTGCTAGAAGATCTTAAGTATAGTGTCAGCTCAGTTTTTTCACTGTTAAGAAACTACATCTGTGTCACTGAAGATGGCTCTGTCAGTACCACTGCTGTTCGATCTCTTGGCAGGATGACATATCCTAATAGTTGTAGTGTGGCCTGAAAGTTGCTCATAATAAAATCTCTGTTTAGATGTCCTTTAAACGAGGTAAAATAACTTTATTGGAGTTAATATCTTCAAAGACTAAAGTTGCTTCTTAAAGCACTTTGGAGGTCTTGAAAAGCACATTTCTTTATCTTGTGTGCTAAAAAACTTCATTAATGGATTATTTTTGCTGTCTGATTCAGTTATCTAGACAAAGGAGTTGCAGTTATCACACTAGTTTTTAAAGTTCCCTCATGACCAGTACATTTCCAAATTCTGGGTAGTAGAATTTCTTAATTAAAAAAATCAGAGGCAAGGTGAATAGCACTCTTTTAGAAAACATCTAAAAAGGTAGGGTAATTCTGGTAGCAAAGCCTTTTTCAGAGAGACTGGGCCTAGAACAGCCCCTTTCTTTGGAATGAGTTTGTTTTTTGTGGTTGCTTTTATTGTCAGATGAATAGATCTTGACTGGTTTTGTGTTATGGAGCTGGCAAAGCATGCTCACAAGAGTGACATTATTTGTTTATCTCTTCCATTGTTTAAATTATTCTCTGCTGGAGTCCCATAGCTGAGATTGAAAACATTACACAAACTTGAGGAGATTGAACCTCTTAAAATAGAGTTTGTAATTTCTTAATCTAGTACCAGAGCAGCAGTTAAAGCTTCTCGTTTCTGCTACCTTATGGGCCCTGGTAGCAGAATAGAAGTGAGGTTTTTTACTCATTGGCACACTGAAGTACTTCATGTTCTTTTGAGTTAACATATGCAAGTTGGCACTCACTGGAGGCAGGGGTAAAAGTGCTGTGGAAAAAGTGTGGTTAATTTGTTGTAAAGAGCTCCATATACTTTCTTCGTGTATGGTGCTGTTACTTTGTCTTAGCTTTTGTAGATTATATTGCTTTGTGTACGTGCAGTATGATTAAAACCTTCTAACTTCTGTTTGGATTTTTGATACCATTTACTGATCTCCGAGAGGCCTTGTTAACCTCCAAAAATTAAATAGTAGTCAAGGATTTGTATTGGAGAGGTGATGTAGACGAGGGTTGGCAAGACTTAGCATCTTAATGTTTCTTCTGATACCTGTCTTTCCGGGGTAGGCAACTGATAGCAAGTGCATGTTTTTTTAAAGAAACCCCAAACATGCTTGTGCATGCAAGGATGAATTTCAGTTCTGATGGGTGGTGCGAAACACTTGGTTCCTTGTTGAGTAAGTCTTCATTCACCTTCATGCATTTTACATTCATAAAGGAATTGAAGCCCGTAAACCTTCAGTGAAGACTTCCTGGACAGAACTCATTTTTTAATTGTAAAAGCCTGGATTGTGTGATATATGGCTGAAATCCCTTTCTCTGCTAGGTTTCGATAGTGGTGGCTGGAGTTCCAGAAGAGACAAGGATGCCTACAGCAGCTTTGGTGCGCGGTCCGACCGTGATGCGAAATCCAGCTTCTTCGACCGTGGGACTGGATCGAGAGGAGGGAGGCAAGTACTTGTTTGTCTGGGTGGTGCACATGGAGTCTGCCTCAGCTCTAGCACCGCACCTGTAATCTTGATGTTAAAATTAGAGTTCCAGGTGTGAACAACATGAGGTGGGAGGAGAGAGGGAGAGAACCTTACCTTTAAAGTTACATGATTTCAAGGATGGGCAACTTGCATGTGTTGAAAAATGTGCCCTGTAGTTTGCCACCAGCCACTTACTGCAGCTGTAGTGACTGGCTGACTTCAGCATTATTGCCCAAGAAGTGCTAGGTGGGTGGCTACTTCCAGGAGAACCATGAAGAGCTGTTGGGAGCACACAAAATACATCAAAATGGATTTTTTTTTTATTTCAATATTTTTTTCTTGTTTAAAAAGTGTAGTTAATAAAACTGGGTGAGACTCTTGCAGGTTCTCTGCCTTACTTGATCAGTCTTACACACATCATGCGTTGTATGCACAAGTGTGGTGAGAGTGACCTTTACCGACTAGTAAAGCTGACCTAGTCCTGTATCCAGACTTTTCTCAAACATGATTTACCAGGCCAAAAACTAAACAGTTGAGGTAAGGACTTCTTCCACCTTCTTTCCAAGTCAGTAATACAGGTGAGCTCCCTCTTTATGAAATAATTATGTGACATAATAGAAGTATTTGGTCACACTTGCGGTGGGTGAATAAAGGAACAAATTGGAGCACTGGAGGGTATTGTCTGGATGTGGGAGACCTGTGTAGAATGAGGCAGAGGAATGGTGGGGGGAATACAAAATAATGCTGCTTAGGAGGTTTAAGCAGAGCTCCCCACAAAGAAATGGCAAAGACTGAGCAGCTTGGATTGCAGCTTCACTGGCAGATGACTGTTTATGTTTGTTATGCTTAATCAAATAAAACTGATGAAACAGAGTTCAGTGTGCTAAGCTAAACTGAGCTCTGAAATCATTACAAACTCTCCTGTCTGACACAGAAAAATGTGACCTGGTCTGATGCCCAGGACAAATTTTTGTCCTTGGGTCAAGAAGCAAATATAGATAACCTGCTGGTTTTGAATTGTTCCACAGTTGTGTATGTTATGCACAGAGCATACGCTGCTGCCTTGTTACAGCTTTGATTCTGCATGTCAGAACTGCCTGTTGTCTGAGAAGGGTGGTCTGATTCTCGTGCTGTATTTAGATATGAAGAGCGTGGCAGAGGAGGGGACTATGACCGGAGTGGATTCGGCAGGTTTGACCGTGGTGGGAACAGCCGCTGGTGTGACAAATCAGATGAGGATGACTGGTCAAAGCCTCTCCCCCCAAGTGAACGCCTGGAGCAGTAAGTCATAGTATTGATTCATGGGGGAGGCTCATCTGATAATTCTAGCGAGTAAAAATACTTTTATCTTCTGTTTTTAGGGAACTCTTTTCAGGAAGCAATACTGGCATTAACTTTGAGAAATATGATGATATTCCTGTTGAAGCAACAGGCAGCAACTGTCCTCCACATATTGAAAGTGTAAGTTTTTTTAAAAATCTGTTTTGCTAATGCATCTAATAGTGGCTGTTTTGCATGTGAAACGTGATGTCTTTCTGTCTGGAGTTTAGGGAGGAAAGGAAACATTGTCTTCCCTTCCTACAGCTAAGCTGTTTGCAGAGTGGGGTTGCATATGATGAACTAAGGGAAGAAATTGTGTAAGCTTTTTCAATTAACACCCATCACTTACTTTTTAACTAACTTGCCCTTGGACAGTGAACCTTTGAAGAAGTGCTTTGAAGGTGCTGATTGGGGAGCAACTGCTAAAGAACAGGCAGGGTTAGGCTAAGGATAGTATGTGTGCTAGTGTAGTCTGCACTACAGGCTTGGCTGCCTTCTTAAGAATGGCTTACAAGACTGGACTAAGTATCTGTGTGTCTCTGTAAACTCCATAGGCTAGTTCTATATGAAGAGCTGAAACAGGAGCTTCTTCCTAAATGTCTTGTTAAACTGAATGTTGTGTTAGGTGGTGGTTGAAGGGAAGGATTCTGATGTTACTCCTTTTAAATATCTTACAGTTCAGTGATGTGGACATGGGAGAAATTATAATGGGAAACATTGAACTCACACGTTACACCCGTCCTACTCCAGTCCAGAAACATGCAATACCTATTATTAAAGAAAAGAGAGACTTAATGGCCTGTGCTCAGACAGGTAAGTTAATAACTCTTGGCTGCTTAGTCTCTGTAGAAGTGGGGTCTTGTATTACTGCAGGTAAGAGGTCTGTACATTAGTAGAACCTCCTGGCAGAGTATATTGAAATAATTGCAGTGTTGGAAGCTAATTAGCTTTAGTCTTGCATCTGCTTTAGATGTGACTTGACTAGATTTACTTTATTTGTCCCAAGAGACACGTTCGTGTCTTGAACCATGTTCTCTTCAGGATTTTGAGGTGCTGAGAGTTGCTCCAGTGGCACAAGTAGCATCCATTTATCAGTGCAGGGAATGTGCTACTGATACAGGATTAGTGCTGTAGTTAATAGTAACTCTTAATTATACTGACTTGTGTTCTCCTAGGGTCTGGGAAGACAGCTGCATTTCTTCTACCAATACTGAGCCAGATATATGCAGATGGCCCTGGTGATGCATTGAGAGCAATGAAGGCAAGTATTGAGATACCCAGTCCCGGAAAAGTGATGACCAGTGTCATGGGTTTGGGGTTTTTTCTCTCCCCACATAAGGTCATGTCTGCTACTGAATACAATAGGTGGTTTTAAATGTTGTCGTCATTTTGGGTATGAAAGGCAAGTGTCTCAACTTCTAGAAGACTTCAGGTGTTTCTCTTAAAAAATCCAGGCTGTGAATTACTTTTTTCCTACTTGAGGAGTTGCATGCATAACTGTCAGGTTTTTTTAATGAGTGTTTTTGTTGTTGTATAAGCTTAAAAGGCACTTCCCTTGCTACAAAAAGCTACTTGGTCACACATCTACGTTGAAGTAATTTCAGAACAGGAAGTAACTGGTTCTATGGCTGTTAGTTATCCACTGAGGTTTGGGATTGCAATGCCTGTTGTAGAGACTGGGATTGTGCAGCTGTTGTCATAGTAAGCCATGGCTGAACCTTGGGTACTGTACTAGGGCTGTCTTCAGAGACAGTGCTCAAGTTGGCTCTCAACCATGCTTTGTCTTTCTTAAGACAAACTTGGTGACCTGTATTTAACATTGCCTGTAGTAGCTTTTTCTTTCCTCTTGTGTTCAGGATACTCATGCCAAGGTTTTCTTTTTCTTCAGGAGAATGGGAGGTATGGGCGCCGTAAGCAATATCCAATTTCACTGGTCTTGGCTCCCACTAGAGAACTGGCTGTGCAGATCTATGAGGAAGCCAGAAAGGTATATCTAGCAGTTTATTATTAAAACAGAGCTCAAGTAGCGTTTTTCTTGGTGCTAACTTAGTTTGTTTTACAGTTTGCATACCGCTCTAGAGTTCGCCCCTGTGTTGTATATGGTGGTGCAGACATCGGCCAGCAGATCCGTGACTTGGAACGTGGATGTCACTTGCTTGTAGCAACTCCAGGACGACTGGTTGATATGATGGAGAGGGGAAAGATTGGACTGGATTTCTGCAAGTACGTAAAGTGTAGCTTGTCCATGTACAAATGATTTAGAGCAGGATGTAGTTAAGGACCTCAAATTGTAGCTTTTGGACCCTCTAAACATCTGGTTGAGAACTTGTAACCCAGTGCAGGCACCAGAGCACAGCTTACAGAAAAATGTCCTGAAGAAGGTTTTTTTACTACTATTTAGGTACCTAGTCCTTGATGAAGCTGACAGAATGCTTGATATGGGGTTCGAACCTCAAATTCGTCGAATTGTTGAACAAGATACTATGCCACCAAAGGGGGTTCGTCACACCATGATGTTCAGTGCTACTTTCCCCAAGGAAATCCAGGTACTTCACAAGAGTTAAAATACTTATAAAGCTCATAAGGCCAAAGACATTTCCTCTTTTGAAGGAGGGAAAAAGTATGATCTGATTTCCTTTTTTTTTTTCCCTCCCCTTTTAGATGCTTGCTCGTGACTTCCTTGATGAATACATCTTTTTGGCTGTTGGCAGAGTAGGTTCTACATCTGAGAACATTACACAGAAAGTAGTGTGGGTGGAAGAGCCAGACAAACGATCTTTCCTGCTTGACCTGCTAAATGCCACAGGTAAAGAACAGCTGCAGATAAGCAAGAGAGGCAAAATTCAAAATAGGCAAATCTAATTACTCAAGCAGTAAGAATTTCTATTGATTAGGTGAATGAAAGGGTATTTTGTTAACATGCAGTGTATGTATTGCACTGCCTAAATGCCACATTATGTAAGTATCAAGTTGATGTAAGTATGTCTGTTAATAAAAAATGGAGGGGGAGATCCCCAGTGATGTTACTTAAAAATAAATGGACAGAGAATTGAAGCTGCCTGTTACCAGGTGGTGGAGCCTATATTGTCTGTGCAGCTTTTCTTCTGCTAACCTGGCCTTTAATTCTTACTAGGTAAGGATTCCTTGACTTTGGTGTTTGTGGAAACGAAGAAGGGAGCAGATGCTCTCGAAGACTTCCTGTACCACGAAGGCTATGCCTGTACGAGTATCCATGGAGATCGCTCGCAAAGGGACAGAGAGGAAGCACTGCACCAGTTCCGCTCGGGCAAGAGCCCCATTCTTGTTGCCACAGCAGTAAGTGAAAGCTGTAAAACTCGAGCATGTGAGCCTATTTCTTGGCCTGTGGAGTTTTACTAAGATTTGATTTAATTCTTCAACCACTAGGTAGCAGCAAGAGGACTGGATATCTCAAATGTAAAGCATGTCATAAACTTTGACTTGCCAAGTGACATTGAGGAGTACGTACATCGTATTGGTCGTACAGGCCGTGTAGGAAACCTTGGTAAGTATGGCCTAGGGTTTTCACAGATAGCACTTCATACCTAAGTTGACAGGTGCAGTTGTATTGGCTGGGTAATAAACTTCAAATAAGTACTTGAGAGAAGCCTGTGAGCTGCCTTCTATGACCAAAAGCTGGTCTCTGCTGTCTAGCCACTGTGGAAAGTTAGCAGTTCCTTTGGGTAATGTTCTTAGTGCCATTAAAAGGCTCTCTGACCACATGTAAGCTTGGTGTCTTCTGTGTCTGTCAGTAAAGATGGATTTATGTCTAGCTGTGGTGGAGTAATGGTCTTACACAGCTTTCTCTTTAATGGTTCTAGTGTTCTCAGGCTTGACTGTAAGGAACTGGAGTGTGGAATGGGCTTAAGTGCTGTGGTGTACTTGGATTGTGTGTAGCTAAAACTGAGTATCTGTTTCAGGTCTTGCCACTTCATTCTTCAATGAGAGGAACATAAACATTACAAAGGACTTGCTTGATCTCCTTGTGGAGGCTAAGCAAGAAGTACCATCTTGGCTGGAGAACATGGCCTATGAACAGCATCACAAAGGAGGAGGCAGCCGTGGGCGATCTAAGAGGTAAGAGGCACCACTTTGGTTCGAGGTGTATATTCAGTTCATTGAGACAGTTCTGTGACTTGTTATCTGTCTGAAAATACAGTTAGAGGAGGATGAGTGCAGTGTAAACTGAGTTTGGGTGCAAAAGTGACAGCTGGATGTCTGTCTGGTCTTGTTCTATCTATTCGTAAGGCAGTTAACACATAAGATCTCTTTCCTCTTAAGCAAGTAACTACATACAGCTGAGGTAGAGTGATGTTAGCAAAAACCATTTAAGAACTGTAAAAGCAGCTATAAAACACTGAAATGCATACCTGCCCATAGCAAAATGTACCTTAAGCTTCTTTTGATGTTTAGAAGAAGGCAATGCAATGCCTCCTAACAAAATAGGAGAGAGAACAGAGAATTCAGGTGTGAGGCCACTTGTAAAACAATTTTGTGGTGGAATCCTGAAACACTGTAATACAAATCTTTGTTTACTGGTTTACAGGAGTAGGATGGGAGAACCCTTCCTCTTAATGTAGCTAACATGCTCCTACCACACTGGGTTTGGAGTGAGTTTTTTGTTTTCCTAGCATTTTGCTTGTAAAATATCCATCTTGTGCAGCATTAGAGATGGTCATAAATGCATCACTTAAACACTTAAGATAGGTTTGGAAATCCTGTGGAGGCAGAGATTTCACTGAATCAAATCTTTCCAGGTAGCCTTGGGATGCTTATGAAGTATGCTCACCTCAGCACTGGCCGCTGGCCCGGCTGTAGTTGGTACCCAGAATCAAGAGTACATGAATCTAGATGTGTGCAGTGCTTAAAATGCCACCTGTTTGACTCCAGTGTTTGTCCCTTGCCCTCTGCAGCAGTCGGTTCAGTGGAGGCTTCGGTGCCAGGGACTACCGGACGAGCAGCGGCTTCGGCAGCAGCAGCTCCAGCAGCAGCCGATCAACCAGCAGCCGCAGCGGCGGGAGCGGCAGCAGAGGCTTCGGAGGTGAGGGCTGGGCAGGCACTGCTGCCAAGTGCAAACCCACACCTAGAATGCTTGCTGGGGTAAAAGTGGGTGTAACGGTTAAATACAAGAGCGTCTGGTGCTTGTCACGCAGAGTCTCAGCATCCTGCTTGGATCTAGGCCAGTGTGAGTTACCTGACCCATGGTTTGGCGCTACCTGCCTTTCCAGTATTAGTTTAATGCTGTGCATTTGACAGTACTGCTGGGTGGGGTTCTTTAATGGACATCACATACCTGGGCTGTTTGCTTGTTGTGAAGGTGCAAATCTTTAGAGGTAATTAAGCATCACTTTCTCTTGCCTTTCATAGGTGGTGGTTATGGAGGCTTCTACAACAGTGATGGATATGGAGGAAACTATAACTCCCAGGGGGTGGACTGGTGGGGCAACTGATCTGCTTGCAGCAGATAACCCACCAAACAAGCTAATATGGAAACCACATGTAACTTAGCCAGACTATACCTTGTGTAGCTTCAAGAACTCGCAGTACATTACCAGCTGTGATTCTCCACTGAAATTTTTTTTAAGGGAGCTCAAGGTCACAAGATGGAAATAAAGGAACAAGTAGCCCTATCTCGAAGGTGGTTTTGAAGACTCTTATTGCTGTAGTCAGGATTAACTCCCCTCCCACCCATCCCCACCCAGAAACTGCATTTATAATTTTGTGACTGAGGATCATTTGTTTGTTAATGTACTGTGCCTTTAACTTTAGACAACTTTTATTTTGATGTCCTGTTGGCTCAGTAATGCTCAAGATATCAATTGTTTTGACAAAATAAAAATTACTGAACTTGGGCTAAAATCAAACCTTGGCACACAGGTGTGATACAACTTAAACAGGAATCACTGATTCATCCATAATATTACAAAGAAAAACTTATGCGGTAGCCTGCATTAGGGCTTTTGGTATCTGCAGATTTGAAAAATAAAACATCTTGAAGCATATCAATGCAATTAGTTTCTAATGTGGCAAAACTGTACTAAGTTAAAGTTCTGATTTGCTCACTCTATCCTGGATAGGTACTTAGAACCTGATAGCCTTTAATAAGCCATTCCAGTCATGATGAGATGATGTATGGATACATGCATACATTAAAAGCACTGTTTTTGAAGTTAATGCAAGTAAATACAGCAATTCCTTTTTCAATATTTAGGCAGATCATTAATGTGAGCTAGCCAAATGTGGGCAGAACATTACAGGGAACGTTTAAAGGTCTGATAACTTGAAATAGTTTTTAGGAGAATTCATCTATTTAGACTTTTTAAAAATGCCTGCCATATGAAATTGAAATGGTAGAATGGCTGACCATGGCAGTAATTGGTCCTCCTTAAGGGCCTGACTGAATTTTTGGTCTAATAACGCATGCTAGTGTTGATGTTTTTTGGTCAAGAGGGTATGAACAGGAAGAATTATGCAGCAGGCTTTATTTTAATGCAGATTCACATTACTCTGTTCAAGCTGCGTGGAGATGTTAAACTGGCTTACTGTAGACTTTGTAAAATGGCTCCAGAAGAGTAACAAACAAACCTGAGATCACAGAGGTTGGAAATGTACATAAACTGCACAAGGTTTCAATTCTGCTATTAAAGTGCAGTTTTAGTCAGTTTTAGTTGCATAGGTTTCCATTGTATTTATAGTCTGTTATGCTAAATCTGGCCAAAGATAAGTATTGTCCACCAGAAAAATGCCTCTGCCACTTGGAATTTCTGTGCTAACTTTGCGGCCAGAGCATTTAACAACTAATCTACAGTGGCATAGGAAAATGGCAAAAATCTCCTAAAGTGCAATAGATTTTTTCAAGTGTATTGTGCCTTGTTCTAAAACTTTTATTAAGTAGGTGCACTTGACAGTATTGAGGTCATTTGTTATGGTGCTATTTCAAGTCTAGGTTTAGGCCCTTGTACATTTTGCCCATAACTTTTTACAAAATACTTCTTTTATTGCACATTCAGAGAATTTTATATATGTCTTGTGTGCGTGTCCTTAACTTCCAATCTTATTTTGTCTCTTGGAGATTGAACGCAGCTTGTTTAAGGAGAAGGAAATAGATTCTAAAACTTATTTGGGACCATGGGAATGATAGCTGGGAAGAAAACTATTTGCACACGACAGATTTCTAGATACTTTTTGCTGCTAGTTTTGTGTAATATTTATTGAACATTTTTGACAAATATTTATTTTTGTAAGCCTAAAAGTGATTCTTTGAAAGTTTAAAGAAACTTGACCAAAAGACAGTACAAAAACACTGGCACTTGAATGTTGAATGTCACCGTATGCGTGAAATTATATATTTCGGGGTAGTGTGAGCTTTTAATGTTTAAGTCATATTAAACTCTTAAGTCAAATTAAGCAGACCCGGCATTGGCAGTATAGCCATAACTTTCTGATAGTAAAACAAAAATTGGCAACTTAAAATTAAACATGCCAAGGTTTTGATACACTTGTCTTAAGATATTTATGAAACACTTCTAAACACTGATGTGAAGTGTCCAGATTCTCAGATGTTTGTTGCGTGAGTTTTGTTTAGTTGTGTGTTTTTTTTTTCAGTGAATGTCTGGCACATTGCAATCCTCAAACATGTGGTTATCTTTGTTGTATTGGCATAATCAGTGACTTGTGCATTTTAGCAAGTTTTATCAGCCAGCAATATTTTCAGTTCAGATACAAGGATTCAAACCAATATGCAAGAATGGATTTAAACTTGCTGAATGTGAAAATTCAACTTCAAGTCACTGTAGGTTTAGAATTGCTTATTGTATTAGTTTAGATGCTAGCACTGCATGTGCTGTGCATATTCTTGATTTTATTAAAATAAAAAAGTTGAACTGCACAGTCTATTCATTTGTGAAGCGTCACTCCTGGTTTCTGAGCTCTGTAGCCCCAGCAGTCTCATTCACGTGCAGCTCTGGAAGCAGGTGACTCTAGTGTGGCACAGGTCAGTGTGCTGACAGATGGCAGCCAGGCTCAGGGCTGTAGCTGAGAGAACCCAAACTAGGCCCTGTGCCCCACAGTGCAGGGCTACTGTGCGAGTGTCCTAGAGGTGCCAGCAAAGCACAGGTGGGACAGACGAGGAGAAAACCACCTTGAATTGTTCATTAGGGGAACCAAGTTTGGCTGTAACAACCTAATTAAACCTTGTGAAGTTAAGCTTGATTGCTCAGCCCCAGACTGTTCAGGATTTCATCTCACAGTTGTCCCTCTGGATTTCACAGGAGTGCCTTGGAGAGAGCCTTAAGTTTTTACATCATACCTGTTTATTGTTGTTAGGTATTGAAAAGCTGAAATGAGGCCAAGTACTGGACTATGAGGGAATAGAGTGGAAGGAATAGATCCAGGTGTTTCCAGTTTCTTCAAAGTGAGATAAATTTGCTTCATTTAAGAGAAGGTGATTAAGAAAGAGTCTGGGTTTCAAGTTCAGTGCTGAAATGACTAGAAACTTGTGATTTCCTGCTGGGTTAGGAAGAGGGTGGGGGGAGAAAGTAATGCCTGGGACCCACTGATCCATAAAGGTGTGATGCAGGTGAATGGGGTGGGGTAAGGACTGGTAAAGGTGTGATGTGTACTTGAAATCCTGCATCCATACAGGAAATTACACCACCAAACCAGTACCGTGTATGGGCCTTGGAGAGCAGTGGAAAAGAGGAGATGAGATGACCATGATTCCCAGGATAGATTGCTGGAGCATCTGCCTTGAGCACACTGACTGTGGACCACACTAACTTTACCTGCTTTAGACTTGCCTTAATTATTAGCCTCATCATGCAGGGCTTTGTGTTGTCATGCGATGTCCCTGGATGTGCAACATGCACTTAAGCATCTTCCAAAGACAGTTTTCCTTCCCCTGTGTATCTGTAGAAATGCTTGAACCACAGTTAGGAGATGGATACACCTAGGGAAGTGTGCACTGGAAGTGGCCCATGGGATCTGGAATGGCTGGCTTTGAGTGTAAAGGTTTGCACTTGGTGCATTTGCTGAGGTTTGTCCCTGGCAGAGAGGAGTCATTTGGCAGCCAAATCCACAGGAGCAGAGGGGCTGTGAGCAACACTCTGCACTGGGGCTTGCAGAGGTGGTGGAAGGGTTAATGTAAGGCAGTACTGGGCACAAAGTGAGTGAAAAGCAGAGGAGGAAGTCTGGTCCTCAGGAAGATTGTTCCTACAGGCTTGAGGAAACCGTTTACCTCTGGAGATGGAAGTTGGGCTAGGGAAATGGCGGGGAGGAGGAGCCTTGAGACACCACAGGGACTGGGATAAGAGAAGCATGAAATGTGTTCTCACAGAGAGGTGGGAGTTTGTATTTCAGTATCTGGGATGCTGGGCAACAAAATTTTTCCCACAGTAAAAGCAAAGAGACTTGGGAAGAGATGGGGAAGACATCCTATACTGTAAAGTAAAGGGCTGTGAAGTTAAATGGTAAAAATTACTATTGATTTGTCTTTGTGAAGCTTTGTTGTGTGAGGACTTCAAAACATGTGGTAAAGTCAGTCTTTGGGCAATGAATGTTTGCATATGCCAACAGTAGCAGAGGTTATGGCAGGAAGGTTGTAGTAAAGTCTGCTCTTAGTTTGCCAGTGAGGTCACTGTGACCTGTGCAGATAAGCAGAGGTTTTGAAACAGCAACTATTTGACTGTGGTGACAGGGGTGGGAGTGACTTGGATTGATGTCCTAGTGTGGAGTTCATAGAAGTGGAGAGGCCATGGGGTTACCAGAGAGCCTTGGTTCCTGTTTGTTTGGTGCAAGGATTGAGTACAGGAAAGGCAGCTTGTACAAGCAGAATGCTGCTGAGGCTGTGGCAGCCAAAAGCTGCCCTATAAACCTTGTCAAAGCTGTGTGTCTGTAGCCTCCTGAGTTCATGAATCCTCATCCAGTGAAGCGTTCACTGTTGCTCACATTGATCAATGTGTTCATGAAATTGCCTGCAGTCAGTTGTGACAGGCCACAGTGAGTTAGAAATTCTAGGTGTTAGTGCTCATTCTTATGTGGAAGGGGAGCAAGAGTCTGGAGTTTGACTCCTGCTGTGCTGTGAGCTCTGCCACTTCAATGAACCTGGCTGGAGCTCTTGCACCAGCACTCAAACCAACCTCCCAGGTTGTAAGTGGATCATTTTTGAGGGGAAGATTGCCAAGGCTGTTGAGGTGACAGTTTAATGCTGCATTTTCTGTCTTGGTTACCACTTCATGTCAGAAAACAGCAGTACAGATCCTGTCTGGTTCTACCAGCCCCTTGGTTGGTTGCCTCATGGAATCAGTGACCTTGTGTATAACACTGCTCGTGGGTAGCAGTCGTGTAAGTAGTCCCAGGAAGTGGGAAGTGGTTTGTGTAATTATCCTGAGCTCACAGAAAGATGACACTTAACAAGCTGAAGTCACCTGCTCGGGGTTAATGAGGCAGGCCTGGAGCAGAGCCAAGACTAGGAAAAGTGTAAGTGGTGGGATGGCCTTTGCTCATGTAGCATGACAAGTTCCTCTATTGCTGTCCTTAGCTCTTTCCTGGCTTTATTTAGGGAAGGTCTGGGAAGGCTGTCAGTGCTATGGATCCACAAGTCTGGGCTGTCCATTTAGGATAAGGAAGTTCTGTATCTAGTCATTTTAGGGGCACTGCATCTCCTCAGAGAGTTTTTGTAAACAATTGAAATTCTGCTCTAAACTGCATCCTACCAAGGGTAGGGTTTGCTCTTTGTCCTGCCACTTCAGGGGAAATTCACCATCATCTGATTTGTTAGCAAAAAATACTGCTGCTAAAGGAATTGCATGGCTCAAATAAACATTCAGGGTGTTCAGAGCACTGATTACACAATGCTGAGCCTGATTAATGATCTGTGCAAGTTTCAATACAGTGACGGCATCAAATTATGTATTTGGTGTGATGAAAGCTTAGCTCCCACTGGCCTTTCATGCAAACCAGAGTTTGTCATCAAGGGTCATAGGACTACAGGCTTTGCAGGGAAGGCTGAAGTACAGTCTGGATAAGTGTTGGCATTATGTGCTTAGATATTCAGTGCAGAAAATGAAACTTGCTTCAAGGAGGGACCTGATTACCAGGGTTTTTTTCAGTGGCTAAAGAGTTTGTCTAATCTCCTTCAGTTGATGACTCATTGGGAAAGAAGTAGTAGTGATAAATTTGAAAAGGAAGCAGAATAAATGGTTTGGCAAAGACACAAAGCATCTGCTCCCAGCTGTGCTGCTGCTCTGGGTTACCTGCGGTCAGTCACATCGTTGTGCTGCAACTGTTCTCTTTGTCTTTTGTTCATCCTGTCAATGTAAAGACATCAACTTTTTCAATCGGCAATTGCAGCACCAATATCCAGTCTCATCTGTCATCTCACCTGGGACTTCTAGGTTCTACTTGAGACCATTAATTTGCAGGTAGATTCAGCTTAAAAAATGACAGCCCAGTCGGAGCATGGGATACCTTGGCATATTCCTTGATTATTCTACTATAACAAGAGAGAGAAATATGATTTCTCAAATATTTACCCTTGCTCTTTCTAACCCATCTACTGTTGTTTAGTTTTCTTTTTTTTTTTTCTTTTTTGGTACACACTTGTTTCTTCTTGCAGTCAAAACAAACGTTGCTTCTGATAGCCCTCGAGATCTCAGAGGCTCATGTGATGGAAAGCATTTCTTGTGCAGCAAGGGAAACAATCACTCAGGGTTATTTACAAAGAAGGAACAGCCAGAAATTAAGTGGACTGGGAATCTTAATGCAAGCTGTTTGTTAAATACCACTTGTGTGCTGAGCTTAGTCAGAGATTAGATGCAGGTTAAGGGAAGTGTTCTCTGAAAAAATATGAAAACATTTGAGAGCTGAGAACTTGACTTATGGAAATAGAGTACCACATTGCTGATCTTTTCCAGCTCTCTCCATTTATGCATGAAGAAGATATGCCTGGGACTCTGGGTGAAAAGACTGTACTTAATTATGTTATTTAAGTTGTGTGAGTCTACAAATATAGCAGGATCATGTACTTGAAAGCTTGCCTGAATATTCTGACTATATCAGCTGGTCCAAGAAAGGATGCATCCTCTTCTCACGGCTCCTTAAACAGCTGAGGAATCTGGTAATTAGGCTACTGTTAAATCACAGTGTGCTTTATGAAAAATTCCTCTAGGGACTCAAGTACTTCCCTATTTTATGTGGATAAATTAAAGTGATGGGCTCATTGCCACTGGTGCTTCTGCAGAACTTCTCAGGAGTAAATCTCAGCAGGTTTTAAGCAGGAGGTCAGCCCTGCCAGGAAATGGGGAGACAGAGCAGCCAAGCAAGAGGCTGGTGGCCGAGTTAGAGTGGAGCCCAGCTCTCCTCCGAGTGAGTGACCCCGTGTTGCTCTGGCAGCACAAACATCAGCTTCCTCTCGTGATGACCTGGGCTCTGGGAGTGGCCAAGGCTCGAAGTCATAGCATGGGAACTTCACTCAGCCTGCGGCCACTGCCCTTGCCTTGGGACTCATTACCCTTCAGTAGGAACATCCTGGGAACCAGAGGTCCCCAGGCGGGATAAGCCTTGTGGTGGTCACCAGGGTTTTAGGAGGTTTTTTGCTACTGCTCTTTGGTCTTTGGTTTAGCACCAGAGTGATTTACCTTTGCTTCATTTGCTCTAAAACTCTGAGGTCTTATCTCTGAAGTTCTTAAAGGAGTTGATAGTGACTTTGAAACGCCCTTGAGAGGAGCCCCACAGAGACTGGAGGCAGCTTTTGGTGCTGCAGTCTGTGAGAGCATCCCCAAAACTCTTAGCAAATAAAGTTGAACCTTGCAGTGCCCTGCTGAATTTTCTGGCCTGGGCTGTGCTGTAGGATTATGAATGTCTTCACAAGCTGTAAGCATCAGGACATCTCTGATTGTTGATGTATGCTCAAAGAATGTCTGCCTGATAGCAGCAGTCACGTCTCTAGGCTTTGTTAACTCAGTGGAGACTTGCTCTGCCATGCACCAGAGGTCTAATCATGCTTTTCAGCTTGGATACTGAAATATCCCTCCAGGTCAGGAAAGGATTATACTACTCTGGGCACAGCCTTTGGTTTAGAAGTCTGATCATCTTTCTTAACTGAAGCCCACGTGGACAGGCTGTAGTCACCACATACAGGTTCACTCCTACCTCAGTTTCAGTTCTTGTGCTGAAGGCATGGAGGTGGAATGGAAACCTCTGAGAGCAGTTTAGGTTAAGACTCATCAAGAGTTACATGAATTAATTATAAATTGGGTTTAGGGACAGGGAATGTGTTTCCACATGGATGGTTCAATTGGAAACCCAAATTCTTTCTTGTGGTGCAATCAACCTTGGCTGTTGGAGTGTTTTTCTGTTTGCAGCCACCAGATTCTCTGTGATTAGAGATTGCTGCTGTGCTGGGTTTTACATCCATCAGCAAGTAGGCAGGGTGTTAAATTGCCAGCCATGGAGCTGGGGACCACCTGCTGTGTGTTTGTGCTATTTGTCCCACTGGCTTGAACCCATTTTGTTTTCCTTCTGTCTTCCCTGCCTCTTTCTACTAAGCCCAGGAACTTGCGCTTTCTTCTGAGTCCCAAAGACCTGCCCTTATCCTTCTGAACCAGGTAACCCTCCCTTTTTCCCCAAATTCTGTCCACCATCTGCAACCTCTGCTTGGTTTGGGTAATTTCAGAGCTCCGCCTGCCTTCTCAAAAGTCAGAAATTTTTCATACTGTTGTTTCCCTCAACATTCCTGCTCCCACAGGTCTACTTCTAGAGGGATAGTTTGCAGGGCTGCTCAGGCAGCATCTGAAAAGTAATAGCTGCAGAAATAAGGCTGTGCAAGGCTTTTCTCAGCAGAACTGTTACTGTAGGTTATTTAAACATAGCTCTGCTGGGTCATTGAATTCTTTCAGCCCAGAGCAGTAGCTGGCAGAACTGTAAATGGATATGGCTGTCGAATTTGCATGTAGTCCTCAAAAACTACTTTATGAACTACTTGATATTTGAATTCTCATCAGTTCAGGAGAAGATACAGCTGCATAGTTTTTTTTACTATTATTTTATCAATAGCATAAAAATAACAGGAATGCAGTGACTGATAAACCTCCAAAATGAGAAGAGGCTAGTTTATATTTACATTTTATATTTAATTTTGTTTACTAGAACATGCTGTGTTACTAAAATTAGACCTGGATGAAATGTTTTTCCTTTTCCATTGAATCTTTCAGCTTCAAAATTAAAATTTTTCCTCCCTGCCAATGCAGATCAAAATAGCATGTCTTTGATATAACATAAAGTCTGGATTGTTTGATAGTTTTGGGCTTTGTTGTACTGCTTCCTTTATTAAAAATTGCAGGAAAATGGTTTTAGTTTCTAAATCCAATTCTCAAAACATACTCTTTTAAAGAATTGGTATTTTGACAATTTTGAATCAGTTTTCAAAATGGCCCCACCTTATAAATGTTTTCTGAAGTATCAGCATTTTCTAACAGCTGCATAACAGTTTTGTTGAACAGCTTCTGTCCAGCTTTGTGGTCACTTCATATCAGTGTGTGACACCATTTTCTTTGTCACACTGTGACTCAACATCTGTAGTGCCTGTCACCAGTTCAGCCTTGGGTGGTGCAGGTTCATGGCTCCCATGTGGGTGCCACCTGACAAGAAAAACCTTATTTTAGCTGCTTCACTCCTGTGAGCAGCAGGGACACCTGTTTTGCCTTGCTATTCATTGTACTATTTTAAATTTTCATTTTACAGCGTTAGCACCAATTTACAAAAGTACAGCCTCAGCAGCCTAAGTATTCAGTATGTGGATTGTAGATTATATCTGATTTATAGCCCCATCCTGGCGTCAGAAATGTAGAGAAAATGCCTATTGGATTTTCAAGAGCAAAAGGGGACCTTTAAGCTTTGGGTTAATTTGTCTCCTTCTGTGCACTGTGCAAGGCTGATTCTGCTGAGGCCAACACTAGTGTTACATCATCTCAATTAATGCTCTTGAAAAGCACATTTCCCAGCTAAGAAGAGACAGTTGAGGCAGTAATTCCAAAGCATCCTGGCTCTTGCTATACCTTCACCACTGTTTTTTTGAAAGGAGTTTCCTGCAGATGCTGAGTGGAAAGAAATCTTGGCAGCACAACTCTGCCAACACCCTGCCCCACAAGCCAGTACGGGCAGAACGAGATGAGAAGAGCACTGCCAAGGGTAGGCAAAAGGGGGACTTTCCTTAGGGAGAGTGGGGCAGGAGAGGTGTTCAGCAGCCAGGCAAAGACACCAGTGTCAAACTCAGGGGTTCTCTTGGCTTTCATACAGCACAAGTTTCCCCTTCCCTCGGTGCTACTGAGAGATGCTGTTTGCACACTAAGCAGCCATTGCAAAGAGTTATGTGAACAGCCCCTCACGTCATTTCATGCAATAAAGAACCCTGTAATTCACCTGTGGGCACTGGGCTTTGGCTACCAATGGGCCTTTTTTTTTCCCCCAAAAAAGAAAGATCACAGAATCTTTGTGTCCAGGAGGCTGAGACTTTCTCACCTGGCTTGTGGCAGAATTACAAAGCCCAGTGAATGAAATTGCCACTCCGCCCCTCAATACCAAGCGAGCATTGCATGAAGGCACCCCTTAATGTGANCCTCACGTCATTTCATGCAATAAAGAACCCTGTAATTCACCTGTGGGCACTGGGCTTTGGCTACCAATGGGCCTTTTTTTTTCCCCCAAAAAAGAAAGATCACAGAATCTTTGTGTCCAGGAGGCTGAGACTTTCTCACCTGGCTTGTGGCAGAATTACAAAGCCCAGTGAATGAAATTGCCACTCCGCCCCTCAATACCAAGCGAGCATTGCATGAAGGGACCCCTTAATGTGACCCTTGGGGGTCTGGCATCAGCCTTCACATCCCTGTGGGAACAGCTACAGAGATCATGAGACCTATTTACTTTGCACTTCCCGCTTTCCATCGAAGGGTGAACACAAACTGTCTTTTTCTTCCTGGTACCTCCTCTCCTGAGGATGTCAAAGTAACCAGAAGGAGGAAAAATCCCATTCCGTGTTTCATTGTGTCTACTGCCCACAACATCCATTCAGAACTAAGCACTTTCTGAACACCATGCTGGATGACTGTTGTTATCAGGGGGAGGTTTGTGATCAAGGGAGGAAATTGTATTTGGATAGTAAATTAAAGTTTCAGAATTCTTGATTTCTGTCCCATTCCTTTTCAGTAGGTTTGGCTTTGATTTTCCGAGTGCCACCTTCTCAGCTTAGTGCTCTTTGTGCCCTCCTTTCTCTTCAGCTTTTCTCTGCCTGCTTTGCTTCTTTCCTAGTGTCCATCTGTACCCATGGCTGCTCCAGCCAAAGACACTCACCACATCATTTTTCCCAGTCCATGTGCTAAAACAACCCTTGATTAAGTTATGAAGGCTGGTCGTGAAGTGTCGTGGTAAGATCTTGCTCTGCTTGGGTTTTGGCGCATTCAGAGCTTTTCCTTAAAGGGCAGGAACATCTTTTCCTTGCTGGAAACTAGAATTCCAGACCATCGCACTGTGTGCCATGGATCACAGAGGGGAATTCCTGAGGCTCCCATGGTGCTGTTTCTGCCCTGCCTCCCAAGGCAGCTGTGCAGGCACAGGTGCCAAGGTGACAAGTGGGACCATGAAAACCTCATGAGGTTCAACAAGGCTGAGTGCCAGGCTCTGCACCTGGGCTGGGGCAATCCCCGTGCCCTAGATTCATCCTTGCTCTTGCTGTACATTCACCACTGTTTTCTTGAAAGGAAAGTTTCCTGCTGATGCTGAGTGGGAAGAAATTTTGGCAGCTCTCACCACTCCTGATGTGATGTTCCTGGTGGGCAGCTGAAGACGATCCTTCATACTGTGTCATGGGGCTTGCCTGAAGGAGGGGACTTTCTCAAGCCTTGAAGGCAGCAGGTGCTCAGTCATGGGGCTGATTCTGGCTGCTCTAAATGAGGTTTGCAGTGGGTCTGACACCAGCTGGAGAGAGGCAGCTCAGCCTTGCTGCAGAAATTGCAGCGTAGGCTTTGCCCTCTGACGTGAACAGCAGAGTGGGAATGAGATCAAAGTTTTGGATCTTCCTGCTTACAGTCACGGGACAGATCCCAGTCTGTATCCCGATCTGTGTCCCGTGGGGGGCTGGCTGGAAGCAGTGGAGACACTCGTGGGGGAGGGAGGAGGGATAGCAGCTGTGTGTGCTGGCACTGGTGCAGGCTGGCTGCTGACGCTTGCAGGCTGGCAGGAGGATGTGCTTGATCAGCTTTGTGGGTAGAGAAAATGTCCTGGATCAGTTCGTGCTGGCAAGAGACGAAGTGAAAAAAATACTGAGACTGAAGTGGTGGAAGTGAGTCTTTCCCTGGCTTTCCGTGCAGAGCATTCCAGAGTCTCCCCTGCTCACAAGGTACTTACCACATTTTTCTTTTCAACATCACTGAATTGATCCTCTCAATACAGAAATAATCTGTTTCCTTCTTATTGTGGGGGTTATTTAACCATTTAACTTGTGAGTGGCTGGTGTTACCCTTTATTCCCCTTATCCCCCCTGAAGTTCAAATTTGTGTTTCCTTGGGTTGGGAGGTGAGGAAAACCTTGTGGCTCTGGGGTGACACCTCCCACCCAGCCTGATTTAACCTGTGGTACTGCCCTCAGAATTAGTCTGGTGTGGGTTTTACTTCTCCTTTCAGCAGAAAATTCCCGCTATGGTTCTGCTGGAATCACTAAGAGGTCCTTGGAGTTCTGGCCTGGAATAATGCTGGGCATTGGAAAGCAAGCAAAGCAGCAGCTACAATTAATGTGTTGATAGGTTTGATTTCTGTTGTTCCTGTACATTGTGTCACCAGTGACTTTCAGAGAACATTTTCAAGTATGCTGGGAAGCTTACCTGTAGGATAGTATTACAGTGTTAATAAAGGAGCAGGCAGGAAAGAAACATGTTCAGGTTCTTCAGATCAAACTGGAAAAGAAGCAGCTAGGGAGTGAGGAAATAGTGATTTCAGTACAGTAAGAGAAGGATGTCAGGCTTGGCAGGGTGATTGCTGATGGGCAAGAATGGAGTGCATTAGTGTCAGGACATTCCTTCCTATGTTGCCTCAAGTTTCCATGGCCCAGCTGGTGCAGGATTGTGAAGTGCCAGTAAACCAGGCTAGAGAGCAGCCAGGTTTCTCCTAGCTGACTTAAACAGTGTAAAACTACTGACCTTTAGTGGGAGACACTAAAAATCCCAGAGATAGTGCTAAAGTCTTTCATGTGACAAGAAATGTATTAAATTTCCAACACAGTATAGCCAATAGTGAGCTTAATTTATGCTTCAATTTCCAACATTAATCTTTAATTTAGCCCGATGCCTCTTCATCTAGCTGACAGCTCAGCATCTCCTTACTCTGCTGTTTTGATCAAAGGTGCTGTTCTTCAAGGGCTGTAGTCCCTCACACTCCGTAGTCACACCCAGCAGATGGTTACCCAGGGAAGCAGAGACAGACCTATCTGCTCAGATTGCTCAGTCTGTTCAAAATTGACAACTTGTGGATGGCAGGGTGGATGTTCCATTAGTTTTGGAGCTGGGCCCTTAAGCAGTGCAGGAGCCCTTCCTTTTTAACCAAGGATAATTCAGTTTGAATTGGACACGAATCTTGAACATGCAAATACAACCTTTCACTCCTCCCTTCCAGCTTTCCTGTTCTCGTGCACAGTCATGCCACGTGTGTTACTGCTGCTCATGTGCTCCCGTGTGCTCTGATGGACTGAATCAATTTCAGGAGAAATCTGAAGCCCCAGAGCACACAGGGGTGTAAGGCAGAGAACTGCACAGGTCCTAGGCTCCAAATTTCTTCCATCTGTTTCATTGTCTCTCACTTACCTCGTTCCCTGGTGCTTTGGTTTAAACACCACAGAACTCCTGCATAACTCTTTATTGGACTGTCTTTTTATACTTCATCCCACTCTGTCAGCTGTGAGATAGGTCTCTTTTCTATTATTTACCTCCTTTGCCCAAATGGGATCATAGAAAGGTTTGGGTTGGGTGGGACCCTAAAGATCACTCAGTTCCAACCTCCCTGCCATGGGCCAGGAACCTTCCACTGGAACAGGTTGCTCAAAGCCCCATCCAACACTTGCAGAGATAGGAAGTGCACCTCTCTGGGATCATCCCTCTGGAGGGTGACAGTGTACCTGCCAGCCACTCCTTGCCATGGACTCATGGGATAACAGGAAACCCAGGGAAACTTGAAGGGAAACTGGAACACAGTTCCAGGACATCTGTGATGTCCTGCAGCCTTTTGCTCTATGTTTGCATAGCGTCTAGGAAAGTAGCATCTTATCTGAATTGCTGTGCAAATCCATAGGATTAGTCATGGGAGCAGGGAGGTTTAACTCTGTAATTCAGCCAGTGATGCTAATGAGAGCTTCTTAGAGAGGTCATTTCATAGTGGTCTCTTAGGTTGTGCTCTCTTCTGGTCTCTCCAGAGTATCACCTGTGAGCTGTGAGAGGGTGGCTGGCAGACTGTAATCAGATGTTACAGACCTCAGCTGGTGTAATTCCTGTCTGGGGGAATAAACAAGCAGTGTTTTACGCTTTGCTGTAGGAAATTCAGGGATTAGCTAAGGCTGGATTTTAAACCTTGGCCATAAACAGACTCCAGATGTGGCAGTCCTGGGATCTGAACCCTCTTGCTCCAAGCTGCAGTGCCGAATTAGAAACAGGCTTTTTCCTGGGCAGGCTTTGTCCTGAGACGATCTCTGGGTTTGTGAATGTATTCTGACTTGGCAAAAACCCACTTGTTTAAAATATTCATGGAGCCAGCTGCGAACCTGCACACGCCCAGTGCGCGATGAGTGACCGGAGGAGCCACCAGTGGCCTCTGCAGAATCACAGCCAGCGCTGGTGTCAGGGCTCACAGCTCTCACAGTGACCTTCCTGGACTGTAAACCTCAGGCTGGATCACAATGTCTATTCACAGGTATAGAATCAAATGTTTAGGCCAAAAGGCTTGTTGCCAATTCGCTGTGCAGACCATTTGATTAAATCTCAATACATGACTTTCCCTTTGATGGAAGAGAAAGGCCAGCCCTTACAACAAACCTCATGTAGTGTATTTATGACAGCACAAGTTAGTCAGGCGAATAACAGTATTTGGAGGAAATTTCTGTAAGCTGCTTAGTGGTTACAATAACCAGTGCTGAATTACATATATCATTTGTCCCAGTGGAGTCTCTGCTGTGCCCTCCTTTACCTCATCCACAGCACTGCAGATACTGTGCCAGGATTGCTGGGTACTAATGATGCCCCTTCTCTTTTTCAGGAATGATTATCTGCAACTTTCACTTGTTCTTTCATGTCAGTCCCAGGTGAAAGCACTGAGTTTTCTGGGCTTATCAGTGGATTAAAGCTGGCAAAAAAGTGAAAAACCCAATCATTTCTTCTTAGCTATCTTATGATAGATAAAGGAGCTCTGAAGTATTTCTATTTCTCCCCAAATAGGCAACATCAAATAGACTGTTTCCTGCCTTTCCTCTCAGAAGAATATGGCATGGGAGGTCTCAGAAGTATTAAATTGTTTTTACTTAATCAAAAAGACAGGATTCTTGGAGCCTTAATAGAGACATATTTTCTTCTCAACACTTCTCAAACATTTGTGCTACAACAGATTTAATGATACGGGAGTTTTAAAGGGGCTGAATAAATCACTACGTTTTTCCTCAAGTGACATGCTGGTGATAAAGCTTCTGTTAGAGACCTGGTAGACCTTTCAGGAAAAAAAGCAGCATTAAACCCAGACTGAATTTACTGTGTTTAAAACACAGCAGCGGAAAAACAGGCCTCCATTACATAAATGTTACTGTTTAGCACAAAAATGTCAAATGTGCATGAGGTTCTTGGAGACCTTGGTTACATTCAGTAAATATAGTCAGTTACTAGTGGTAACTTGGAAGACACTTAAGAGCAGGGAAGAGAAGGGATCACTGAACAGAAAGCTGACAAGGGGTGCAGCTGTGCGAGCATGGCTTGGCTGGCTGCAGCATTAAGGCTCTGGTAGGTCACAGCACAGTTTGTTCTTTCTGATTTACGAGTCCCACACTTCCATCGTGTCCTGGCTTTGCTGTGTTAATGGCTTCAGGTGCCCGGGAGGGTGTGCATATCTTATCAGGCATCAGTGTTATCACGAGTGTCAATCACGGGGCAGCAACTCTGTGCACACACTGCTGCATTCTCACCTGCTCGAAAAGGCTTTTGCTTTGCAAAAGGCAGAGCCAGGGCTGTGTCACTGCCTTCCAACTTCTTCTGACCCTAAAGGCAGTAGTTAGAAACTAGAAAGGACACAAGAGGGTCTCACTCGCCATGTGCATTTAGATCAAGCATCTGGTGCATTGCCGTGTGAACATTGCACCCTGTTATTTCCAGCACAGCTCAGCTCAGGTGCTGGGCAGCCAGGAAGAAGGCAAATAAATAAAGCAATATGCTTGCATGTACTGTAAATACATCACATCCTGTTTATTGCATGCAACTCCTCCTATCCTATTAATAAAACGTCCCTAAGGTTTCAAAGTGGAAAACTCAGCAGCTGCTTATGCAAAATGACAAGAGCAGAGTGATGGTGCTTTATACCACGCATAGATCAGGTCTGAAAGCTTTATTTACATGCTGCAAAGCTGTTTGCATAAGGCCTTACCCACTGTGGTGCATGAGAAACCTGGCCGTGAAACAACTCAATTGTGTTACAAAATTAAAAAGCCTTCTAAAGACTTGAGGCATTAAGTGCTCTTTGCGTGCTGCTGTATTACATTCATAAAATACCCAGGCCTGGCTCTAATGGGCTGTAAATGAACTCTTGGTGAAAAATATATCAAAATAAAACTACAGGCAGCCTGGGAGAATGCCTTCCAAGTTCCTCATAAAGACTTCATACCAATTAGCAAAGCCAGTCCCAGAGAGCACATAAGAAGCTTTTTACAGTAGGCCTTGCACATGCTGGGATGTTACTTTATTTTTTACAATACCAGTATTTACTCCCAACTATGGGCTTTAGTGAAAAGAAGTGCAAGATTTTCTGTGAGAGCAAGGAAACGGTATCATTTACAAGGGAAAATAAACAAAATTGCTACTACCAGGAAAATGGGAAGTCAGAGCAGTGTGGGCTGAATTCTGTCCTTATTTGGCTTTGGGGAATTATGTGATTTTATTCTATGACTCAGAGTTGTTTTTACAGCATTTGCGTCACCCAGAAAAGTTGAATCTGCATAAGACCCAGCGTGTTCCAGGAGGGAATATTTTGTTCTGTAATGTGAACTGGCTAGCAGGCACTGACAGGTTTCATGTTTTTCTTTTTTATTTTTATTAATATTATTATTGTTGTTGGTGTCATTCAGGCATAAACTGCAAGATGTCTCAGAGCTATCAGTTTGTGTTACTGCAGCAAGTATGTGCAGTATCAGAAAATCCTAATACTTGGAGGATCATTTTACAAATCAGCAGCAGTGAATTCCATATGCTTTCAGTTTGCCTCCCTTGACCTCCGTTCACATGAGGAAAAACACAGCCTGTGCATGACATGGATAATGTAACTTCCCTGCTCAGTTCCACCCGGATCTCAGCGTATTATTCCACTTGCAGAGCCTCACCCATTATAGGTGCCACAAATTAGTCACTGCCCTGAAGTGTAAATGCTTGTGTTTTTCCATCCAGGAGGGTGGTTAGAGAATTTGGCACGTAATGCCACAAGGACCTGGCAGAACTGAAAGTAGGTGAGCTCAGACTCTGGTCTGAAGAATGCAGCAAATCCAGGCAAATCCAAATGTAGGGCTCTGGAGGCTGGATCACAAGTGCTGCAGCCCTGTGATACAAAGTGCTGATCCGATATTGGCTCATTCTGCTTGTTCAGATGTGTTCGAGTGTTTCTGGGAAGTTATTTTTGTGCTGGCAGGCTTTGTGAGAGATCAGGTGGTGTCTGCCCATGCGGCTCTGCCTTTCTGCGAGGCTGGAGATCATTTCTCTTCCTGCAGCTGGCACGGAGCTGTCATTAAAAGAATGACACTGACATAAACACTGCTCTGGCTAATTAGACAGCAGGGAGGTTGTGTGCCCACACCCAGCCTGGAGCATCTTGGCGGCTGTGGAGGAGCCTCAACCCCCCCCATCCATTGCTCAGGACCAAGGAACAGCTCGGGCATAGCTGAAATCCGAAGCAAAACGAGTTTGTTTTCTTGTTCCCAAGGGTGGGACACTCACCTTTCACCCCCCTCTTTGCTGGAGGGCGCTGGCACTGGACTTTGACTCCAGTTCCCTGTTGCTGGTTTGGCAGCAAGCTCGTGCACGAGGGTGCATCGTGGTCCCGAGAGCCATTTCTGTACAGCAAACTTCCTTCTCTCTCACCTACTATTTTTTTTCTAATTTTTTTTAAAACAGCGTTTTGCTAGTGGTCTGCTTTTGGCTTTTGCTTTTCGGTTGCTCAGGTTTTGTCAGACAGAAGGGTGAGGCTTAGCAAGGTGCAAGCATCTCTGCAGCCTGGGAGAGGGAGCACTGCAGAAATCTCCTGCTCTCTCTCTCCCCTTGTGTCCAGAGGAGAAGAAAATGAAGCCTGACATGATTATCAAATAGCTCATTAACTGAATCCCATCAGAAGTGGTCACTCCACAAATTCTTGGTGATTTAATTCCCCCATTTAATTAATTCCTCCCTGACAAATTATTAGCTCGCATTAGAGACAAATTACCTGTTAATTTTCCATTTGATAGTTAGTGTTCTTCTAGGCCCTAGTTAAGCTTTCTTGTCTTATGTCAGATTTGATCAAAAGCAGACACCTGAGCCTTTTGATTTGTGTTTCTGTTAACATTTCCCCTTTTATGTTCGGGACACTGGCTAAGGCAGGGGTCTGACAATGCCCACGGGGATGGTTCCCTCCCCGCCTCTCCTGGGGACTTTGCATGTGCCTGGGAGAGACAAAAGATGAAAAACCCACCCCAAAAATAATTACAGTGTAAGACTGTGACCTTTGCAGCTCCTGCTCTGCTGGTGCCCAAAGTCTCTGAGCGTTCATTTTTTTATGTGCCTGAGTGTGGGGCATGGGGCCAGGGGCAGCGGCCTCCTGAGGGGCTGCAGTGTGAGGGCTGCGTGCCAGGGCTTTCCTGGTGGATGGGAGGGATTTTCTTGAGCTCTGGTCTCTGCTCCTGAGGCTGCTGCTGTATTTTATCTACAGATTTATTCAGTGCAAAATGCAGAAGCTGCCCAGGAAACAGACGGCGATGCCTCCCCCCCGCCATCCCCCCCGGAAGTGTTTGCAAATCCCATCTCCTCTTTCACTGTTTCTGCCAGAAGCTGCTGGCATCGTTTATTCATTCTGCTGTACAGTGTCATGGTTTCAACAGGAGGGGGGGATAGTCCCCTTTTGATCCGTGCTGGCCCATGGCTTCTATTGGTGGGGCACTTCTTTAGGGAAGGTGGTGGGCCGAGTTTGGCTCTCCCGAAGCTTGGGGCTCATGAGGCAAGCACCGAAAAAGCTGCTGGTGGTCCGGCCTGTGGCTGATGTCGCTGATGCTAAGGGATTGCTGTGCTGCACCTTTGTCCTTGCACGCTCCCAGGGCAGCCCTGGAAAGGCTCAAATCAGGCTGGCGTGGGACAGAGCTCAGAGTGGTTACTGGGGAGGCTGCAGGGCTGCATTTCCCTGTAGGAAATCAGGGCTGGGAGCAGTGTCCCAGCGACACCTGACGGAGCCTGTTTGGACTGGGCTGCCTGGTCGTGCACAGGCATGATGGGTGAAAGGCAAACACCCAGCAGGCTTTGTCATGGAAAGGTGATAGGTGCGTCCCAGCCTTGAATAAATAAAATGTTTAGATCTCCTTCAGGTCTGCCTAGGTCTCACAAAACACTTCTGATCAAACATTCAGGCCCAGAAGCCCGAGGGTGTTTCAGCATCCATGCTGCTGACATTCCCTGGCATACACTTAACCCTCTTTAGGTCTCTCAAGTGTGAACAGAGCCACGCAAACACAGGTGCTGCTGCCTGTCACAGCCCCAGAGCTGCAGGGGTGGGTCTTAGGCAAGATATGTCTGGATTTGGGCTTTGCTGGCAGGAGCCAACCCCTCTGTACTGTGTCAGTACCCTGGCTGCTCCACCCTGTTCCCCTGCTGCCCATCAAGTTGTGAGGGCCCTGTGTGTGCTCCTCTTCTCCACACCCTGAGCTGAGGCTGATGCTGTAGCCCTTCAGCTGGAGACTCTCAAGCAACCCACAGCCAGCTTGCAGCACTGGTAGGATGCCCCAGACTCGATGGGATGCTCTGTCAGGGCACCCACTGAGCATCTACCCCAAATAATAGTCTGAGGGAGTCCCAGCTCAGTGCTTCCTTTCATTGCCTCCACAGTCTGCTCTTTATTTTGCAAATTTTAAACTGTACCAATTGCAGCCCCAAGCAGTGAGGTTTCCCTGTAAAAGGGAAGCATTTCTGTGACACTGGTGGGTCCATTGCTCTGGTGAGAGAGAGGCTGTAGAGGGTGTCACCAAGTGCACCTGAGTGGCTGCTGTGAATGCTCAGAATGCCAAAGAGGGGAAGGATGTTTCGGATGCCCCAGAGGTGCTGCCCTATGTGGCTGAGCTGCTCCTTCCCCGTCCCACACTCTCATGTACCAAATGTGTCTCCCCTGCAAAGCCCAGTAAGCCTCAGAGAAGTGTGAAAGTGCTGCTGAAATCAAAGAGAAATAATAACCATAGTGAGAAATTCTGGGTGGAAGACAGGTTTTCTGAGGGCTGTGGTATATTGCAGAGCCCTGGTGCGATTTATTTTTAATGCTGAATGTCTGGCCCTCCATCGCATTTCCCACACGTGTCATTTTCCCCCTCATTTATTTGTTGTTTCCCACCATACAAGGAAGGCAGATACTCTTTACCCTCTGTTGTGACTCAAATTGGGCACGGTAGCTCCAACAGCTTGTTGCAACACACTTGTGGCTAAAGCCCAGCTGTTGTGGCACAGCTTCTCTGACGGGAGCACAGAGGGTTTCCCCTGCCTGCCTGCAACCCAACGCAACCTGCATCCCTGGATGCAACCCAGAAATGGTTAAGGGATGAGCAGGCTGCAGTGCTGCTGCTATCAAGCTCGCAGGAGTGGAGCTTTCTCTTCCTGTTGCCAGTTGCCAGGTTTGGGATGCAGCGCTGATCCCATCCAGGAGTGTAGTACTTGCCCCGCTGCAGAGGAGCTGCATCCTCTGTCACCATATCAATTTGATGTCTCAGAAAAAGGTGCTGAACTCCTTCTCCCTCAGGTAACGAGGTCTTCTGCAACTGGCAGCAAACAGAGCCTTTTGCATGAGAAGATGTGCTGTACTTCTGCGATCCACAAATACACCCCAGTGTGGGGATCTGTAGTCTTTGCCGTGTCATGGCCATGGGGGCTTTTTTTGGAGACGCCCAGGGTTGGTTTGGAGGAGGAGGTGTCAGCAGCCTGTTAAAGCACAGGCAGGGAACGAGTGGGAAGCAGAATATGTGGGTGTAAATGTGAGCTTATCTCCTGCAGTGGCTGATCCCCTCCCACCCCCAAGCTCTGCTAGCTTTGATCATCTTAGACCTGTGCAAGAACTCTGCGTTCGTCAGGTGCAGGGCGCTTGAGTAGCTGCGTTACTGAGCTGGAGGATCCAAACCCCTTGGAAATGGACTTTGTGGAGGTGGCAGACAGCTCCCGACGGCCACAGCTCCTGAACCCAGCGACTGCTCCATCCCCCTCGGATGTGCCCTGGAGCAATGATGTGTTTCACATCTGGGCTTGATATATTCACAGAATGCACAGCCAATGCATATTCAGTAAGGCATTTTAAGTTCATTTAACAAATCTTCCAGATCATCTGGGAGTGTACACTGCTCTAAACTCCTGTTTCATGTGCTGGTTACTGTGGTATTGAAGTTTATTCCTGATCTGATACTTTCTTCCTTTCCTGCTTGCTATTATCTTTGACAGACAACAGAATTCTATTTTAGATCTATACCAGGTAATTATGTTTGTTTGGCATGTTGCAGAGCTCCTTGTTTCTTTCCATAAAAAAGTGTTAGTCAGGCAGGGGAAAGTGCCATAACAGATGGAGTAAAAATCATATTGCAGCCCAGCTGCAGCCCCCCAGGTCCCTTCCTCCAAGAGTCCCAGGGCTTCTGGTTCATTCTCCTAAATATCTGACCTGGGTATGGAGCAGGATCCTGACATAAATGCCTGAGTTAAGCAGAGACAGGTAAGTGATGAACCTACCCCAAATATTGACTCAATACAGTGGGGAGAAGGTGGCACTGATCCTGTCCTGGAGGTGGGAGAGATGAATTACCAGGAGGTAAATAAAGAGTCTGGTGAGTCTTGGGAGAGCTGTTGGCTTGGATAATGTATGGCCTATTATGCCTTTAGTGCAGAAAGGCTGTTTCAAAAGGTGTTTGCAGAGATGTGTGTTAAGTTCATTGTGCATTGCCTGTACGTGGCTGTGGAGGAGCTTTATCAGAATGAATGGACTCATGAGCACTAAGGGGGAATTAACAACCTGCTGCCACATCCTTGCCTTCCTGTGTGCACTCTGCAGGCTTCCCAGTACATCACAAGCAATTGCAGGGAGCCACTGCCTTGGGCAGCAGCCTCTGGAAAGCATGGCATGAGGGCTTCAGCAGGACACAAGCAGCTCCCTGTTACTCTCCTGGGTGGGAGTGTGAGCTTCAGACTGAGCTTTAAAATTTACTAGAGAAACCTTGCCACTGAGTCACGAGGTGCAGAGAGAACCCCCTTGCTTTCTTAACTCCTTCTCAGAGAGAGGACTCTGGGGGTGGCTGGATCCAGTCTTAGCCTCAGACTGTCAACAGTTCCTGTAACTTTGACCTGCAGGATTTAAAGATGGCAAAACAGATATATTTATATAAAAAATTATTTATTATGACAAATGATTAGACAAAAAGTCTTAATCAGAATTACTTACTACACAGAATAAAAGCTGAAACTACTAGTAGTGTATAGTATAATATAGTGCACTAAATTAGAACAATTGTATTAAAGCTAGCAAAAAGAAACAGTCATTAAGTAGAGATTGATTTAACTCACCTAGCCAACACTCAGAATGGGAAGGTCTCTTTCTCTTAACCTTGACGCTCAAGGGAGAATCTCCACACACAGTCCAAGAAGAGATATCTCCGAACAACCTACTGCATGGGAAGTGGACTGGATATTTAAAGTGTAAAGGGGCTGACTCTCAGCCATATGCCTCCAGGTCAGTTTAGCAGCTTATCTGCCAAAGCTTTGCCTTACTGTCAGGATGTTGATTTGGGGTTGGTGTGCCAGACTGGTTTTTAGCACAATTCAACACTAAAAGAACACAGAGCTCCCCTCTCAATCCACCCTGATGGATTTGCAAATAGAACATTGCCCACTGAGTTTCTTGACCACATTCCAGGTCAGAGCATGAGGGGGCTTGGAGGAGAATCATCCTGCCACAATTACACGGGATAGAAATGACCCCACAGATGGACTGGAGCGGAGCAGAGCAGCTCCCCAGCTGCTGGAAAATTCGGCATGAGCCCACACCCTCCCAGGGCTCCCTGGCTGTGCATGCCCACACTTCTGGCACCCTCAGGTGCCACCTTCAGCAGGGAGGGCAGGCTGGCTGGTCCTGGTGCTGCCAGCTTTGACTTTCCCCATCTGTTGTGTGACATGGGAGCAGCAGCTGCCCCTCAGATGCATGTCAGATACAGGTGATGCCCTGCTGCACACCAGGGCTGCTTGAAGGCAGGAGGGAGGGCAGGGCTCCCCTCACCCTGCAGAGGAAGCTGATGCAGCCCTGTTCAGGCTTCAGCAGCAGTGGTTTTTCCCTGAACAGAGAACCCTGAGTGTGGCCAGCCAGTTTTAGTCAAGACCAAGAGTCACAGAGCGGATGTGGGAAACATGGATTCAAGTCTCTTTTCAGTTTTAATTTGTACAGATCTGAGCCCAGCTTCCCTTCCCTTCCCTTCCCTTCCCTTCCCTTCCCTTCCCTTCCCTTCCCTTCCCTTCCCTTC
>VZRF01002199.1:68573-284553 GCA_013396875.1 Vireo altiloquus
TTCCCCTCCCCTCCCCAGGACTGCTCTGGGTGTTGTGGAGAGTTACCCAGTAGCCCAAATGATGTTTTTCAGCACTGCATCCACACACATGTACTGCAGTGGGAAGCAGGAACTTGCTTCCATGGCAAACGCCCAGCCCACACTGCTCCTTTCTTGCTGGAAATGTTACTGTTTGATTGGCACGAGAGAGACATGAAACCACATCTGCAGGATGGCCAGGAGAGACCTCATGAGCTGATGTAAAAGCCAGTGACCTGGACAGACTTGGAGAGGATCTCTGTCCTGCCCTTGCCAGGCAGTGGGAGGATCTGACCTTGATGGAGCTACACTCCATCCCTAGGGCTCCTTGTCCTCTTTGTGTGGGGTCTGTGTGATGTCCTGCTGGGCTGCTGGCAGAGGTTTGGGCTGACAGATGAACACACCCGCCCGTGTTTTGCTGTGCACTGCATCTGCTTCAGGCTGCCTACCCTAGAGTGTGCTGTTCCCTTTCAGAAGATGCTCCTGCTGCAGCCACAGGCTCCTGGGCCCTCTCCTGCAGCACAGCTTGGTGACTGGGCAGCACCTGGGCTGGGGCTGAGATCTGGTGCCCAGCTCGACCCTCTCCTCTTCCTGCTGTTTTATTTGCTTTAATTCATTACTTTTCACGTGGCTAAGTGGCTTTTTGGTGGCTATTTTGTGCCAAGTGCTACTGCTGGCTGCCTTGTCTCACTCACAGACCAGGTGGTGAAGAATCCTGCTGCAGGATTACTCCTGCAGGCAGCCTGCTGTGAGGGAGCTGCTGGCTGCCATGCCCTTGGGCTGGGTCTGGGCATCGTGATGTGCTCCCAGTCCACAGTCAGGTGTCCATCAGGAACCTGTCCCCACTCAGAGCACTCTGTGATGGCAGCCCACGTGTGTGTGTGGCAGGGACATGGCTCAGGGGGGAGAGTGAATGGTGTGAGCTTGAGGCCCTCCTTGCTGAGGATACACAGGGAGGACCTCGTGGGGGGCACCACAGCAACTCTTCTGTCCAAGGGGTGTCTTGAAGTGGTGTTGGTCTTTTCCAGGAGTGGGACCAGGAGAAGGCAGACTGACAAGGACAAGGCACAGCCTTGTAAGGGAGCTGTAAGGGAGCTCTGGAACTTAATGCCTGAGCAAATTTGGTGGCCTCAGTCTACACAAAAATGAAACCCCTGTCTGCAGAAGAAAAGCTGTTCTCTCTTCTGAGCAAAGGAAAGCTCTTTAACTCCTTGCTCTTGAAGTCCTGGTTGGCTCTCAGCTGCTTCTGTGCCTCCTGTGAGCAGCCACATCCCGCATGTACCAAGTGCTATTTCTGCTGTGCTGCAGCTGCAAACCCCAGCACGGCCACACTGGTCCGTCCTGTCTGCTCACAGCGCTGTGATCCTCCCGCAGGACACCTCCTCCCTGCCCCAAACTCAGGCCAGCTGGGGCTGTGTGTGACCATCCCGTGTGCAGCCTGCTCCCACACTGACAGCAGGAGCTCTGCTGAGAAACGCTGAGGCAGCTCCTCCAAAGGTCACCCCGGTGGTTACGTGCGCAGGAAAGGCTCAGGCGTGCGACACAGCTGTGGCTGTGAGAAGAGGGGAACTATGCACTGAGCTGTGACCGCTGTGACAGGAGCTCAGGAAAACAAAGTCTGGGGAAGGCAGAGGGGCTCTGCGGCACAGGGACCTCACCCCCAGCACTGGTCCCATGAGTGGAAGTGGCTGATAAAGATGAAATCCAGGGCAGTGAAGATATTCAGCCACCAGAGTCAGGGCAGCAGCTCTGCCCCTTCGCTGCTCTGAGGAAGGCAGCGCTTGGCTGGAAGTGTCTGGATGTGCAATGTTTGGGTTCCAGCTAATCCAGCACTGGTGTCATCAAAGCTGCATGTCCTTGGCTCTCTTGCCATCCTCTGTCAGAGAAAGTGAGCCCTGCTGATGGCCACAATGGTGCTCACAGGTAAGTGGCTAAAGTGGGTGAGATGAGGCCTCTTACCTTCAGTTAGGTGAAATAAGTCCCACCAGCTGTTCTTCGACAAACTTGGAAAATAATGGGAATATTTTAATCTGCAAGAAGCAGTCCCCAGTGATAATTTAAAATCACATCAATGTATATTAGAGGTAGGAGTTATCTACAGATTGTTAAGTCACCATCACATGAAATGCCCCTGGCCATGAAGAAATGGGCTTTTAGAAGTAATCTTTGCACTGAGTCTGCACAGGATTGCCCTGAAAGGCAGACTTGTCCTCACTGCCATCTGGTGAAGCTGTGCCAAGGTTTATGTCCCCACAGCACATACCTCTGGAGCAGAGTGGGTTCCTTCAATCAGGACTCAATGCTCCAAATTCTTTCGGTGGAAGATTAGATATAAACATCTATTGATTTTTTTTTCAGTGGCAGCATACCTCTGCTGCTTTCTGGTCTTGTGTCCACTGTTCTGTTGACCTCTGGCTTCTCTGAGTTCCAGAGATTAAAAAAGGCAGGATGGGTCATGAGGAAGAGTTCTTGGTGGCAAAAAAAATTTAACAACACAGAGCTGCAGTAGCATGGTCTGTAGCTTCTGAGTCTACTTCCCTGGCCAGAGCCACAGAAGCTTTCCAACACTGAGCATCTCTAGTGTGCTCAACCCTCAGCATTAACCAGCCATGAGTCATGCACTAAATAATGCTGAGGTGTGGTTTAGAGCCCAAGTTTGTTTTTTTAGAGAATAAATACTGGTCTCCTTTATGAACACTCTGGTGTTTGAGTTTTGTTACCTAAGATGACTCGAAACTTCTCCTTTTCAGGCCTCCTTCTCACATGGTCATGCCCTTTCAGGGCCAAGGGTTATCAGGAAATGAATCAGGAGTTGCCAGAAGTTCACGAAGGCACTAGTGCTCTGCTTGGTGCACCTGCAGTGCTCTGCTGAAGCCACTCACAGGGCGATGCTCCCCGACTTTCCTAGAAATTGGGACCTCAGTTGCCTCCCACTCCCAGCTCCCCAGCCCTCCCCCCCAGCATATGCTGGCATGTCCGTATCTTCTCTGTGCTGGGGGCTGGAGCAAGGCTCCTGATGGTGCAGAGAAATACAGGCTGTGAGCCGTGGAGCTGCTGCTGCTGCTGGCCAGGCAGTAGCTCCGGGTGTGCCAGCACAGCGTGGCTGGTGAGGCTGTGGGAGGGAGGGCTCACGATGGGGCTGGACAAGGACTCTTTCCCCTGTTTCACCTCCAGCCACAGCAGAAAATCCAGAGTGGGGCTGGGCCGGCTGCAGTCACTGAGCCGTGTGTGTGGGGTGGGTGCCGATGGCACAGCTGCTGTCAGAAGCTCCTGCAGGAGCAAATACTGTCTGTGCTGGTCTCTGGTGAGGCTGCCTGCTGCAGTAGCTCTCCGAGAGGTGTTCCCTGCCAGCCTTCCTCCAGCCCCTGCAGCAGCCGGCTCCGGCAGCATTGCCCCATGCGCACCGTGGCTGCTGATTCCGCAGTGGGCACCTACTGCCACTGCCCCCCGCCCCCAAAAGGGGCTGCTGAGGTGCTCACAGCTCCCACTTTATCGAACGCACCAGCCCCTAAAAGCGGCTGCTGAGGTGCTCACAGCTCCCAGTTTATCGAACCCACCAGCCCCAACCCACCGCTGTGCACCGCAGAGGTTCACTTCTTTGGGATGCGTTTTGCCGGTCCTGCCAGCTGCCCCTCCCGAGGGAGGTGGTTCTGCCGATCACAAAAACACTTCCCGAGGCTCCGTGGCCCTTCATGTCCCACCCCACCAGCCCTTACATGTGCACATGGAAGAGCAGCAGCGAGGCACAGTGAAGCCCCAAAGCCTCACAGAAATGTGGTGTCCTGGTGCAGATCAGCCCCTCCTCGTTCCCGGCGAGCGGATTTAGTGCTACCCGAGCTGCAGGTCTGATCCCCGAGGAGCTGCAGGTCTGATCCCCGGGGAGCTGCCAGCTGGTCACACACCGGCTTGTCCCCAAATCCCACACACCCTCCTCTTCCACTGCCTCCCACCTTGCCGAAAGCACATGTGCACCTGGGGAGAGACGTGATTCCCGGTACCACTGATAAGGGTCTCGCAAATATCGGGAAAGAAAAAAGTGGGAATAGCACTTCCTCCCCTCTCAGTTTCTCCATGGCCGAAAGGCCAGTGATCTGCTTTCTGTGATCAGGGAGGTTGTGGCTTCCTCGTATTCCCGTGGGAACCAGGGCTTGCAGGGGAAACATCAGCTGCCCCAGCACTGGTGAGGACCCAGCTGGTGCTGGTTCTGTCTCCCCAAGGTCTCCAGCAGCTTCAGCTCTGCAGCGTGCCCGTCTGTGGCTTTGCAAATCTCTTTCCTCCTCTGCAAAACAGCACGGTGCAAAGCACTGAAGTACGGAGCTGAAGGGTTTATTACAGCAGGGTGGTGGGGAAAGGCATCCTTCAGCTAAAATCGGTGCTATATGGGTCACCCCCTGCCCTCCAGCCTGCCCCCAGCTCAGCCTGCTTACACACTGTTGGGACAGACAAATTTCCTGAGGTGCCAGCCAGATGCATTAAGACTGAGGGAAAGCCAAACAAAAATAAGCCTGATGTAGCTGGGTGCTTCAATTTGCAGGAAGAGCTGTGCTGCAGCAGGCTGGTTCCCAGCTGAATCTTTCTTGCTGTATCAAGCATAAATACATCAGGTATTCCATTTCCTGGTAACAAAAAAAAAAATAATGCAGAATAATTCACATGGAAATAAAGAGTGGAGCTATTTTTCCCTCTGACATGGTGAATGCAATTACCTAAGGCATGGGAGGCTGAGATAACTCACTTATTCAGCCCCCACTTTCCAAAGAAACCATCATCATTCTGTCAGAAAAGGCTTTAAACCCCAATTCACATCCTGAATGCTAAAACATCACCACATACAGAAGCTGTCCTTACGATTTCCATGCACCAGCTGCTGCATCACAAGCAAAACACACTCATAGACAGGCCAGAATTTATTGTTATCAAGGCCATATACATGGTGCAAACTCCCTGTGTTTGCTGGCCCTTTTCCTGGTGCTGTTGGTGTCTCCTTGTCCTTCAGGAGCAATTCCTAGTGAAGCAAAGCACACTGGCATCCTGTTAGTGTATGAGCCACACTGGTGCTGGGAAAATGTGCATGGGGGATGAGAGTCTCAAGCTGTGTCTGTTAGGAGAGCTCAGTGCAGGTGAGCCATAAGCCTGTGATTGCCCCCAAATTTAATTCCATTTAGGCAGCACTCTCCCATCTCTTCTGCCATTACATAATGGGGAGTGGAGTAATGACTTTCAGCAATGCTGTTTGAGTGGCAGCAGTCCAATTCTGGACTGTAATTTTTTTTTTTTAATGGTGGGGGAAGAGCAGGTTGGCAGAGGGGAGAAAGCATCCATTTGGTTTGTCTGCAAACCCTGTTTTGCTTTGGGAGCTTTAGAGGACAGACACATTCTTCCATCTCCGCTAATCCTCCTCTGATACAGAGGATTTTCCTGCCATTAAATGATAGCTTGTGAGAAAAAAATGCCAACTTTTCAGAGACTGACTTGCATGGCTAAGGGCAGCCTCGTGAGCAGGAGGGAGGACACAGCCACTGCCTGGCCAGGTAAGCAACGCATCCGGATGATTTCTGTCGGGAATTTTGGTTTCCACTATTTGATGCTAAGCTGGTTACGCTCCTTTATACCAGCACCTATTTCCTGGGGATAGAGCCAGTCTCTTACTGTTGGTGATCCTTTCCCACCTCAGATGGCAGGAACCTGCCCTCGGCATGGCTCGTGGGAAGGATGAGGATGAGCTCCTGAAAACCAGTGGCACAAAGCTGCAGGATTCCCTGAAAAGGTCAGTGGTGGAATAAAGATACTCGCCAGGACGGCGCTGGGGATTTCTTCAGTTTGAAAGTGTGTGAGAGAAGAGTGTTTTCCTTCATCTTCCTTTCTAAACGTAGATTTTTTTTGTGGAAAAATGATGCAGGGAAAAGAGAGAGGATGAAACCTGTCCCTGTTCTTCCTGTGTGCTTTTAGATCCTTCAAGTTTGCTTGCCAGACCTGAAATGCCACTAGAGAATAATCAAGGTAATGTTTGCCATCATTCTAAATGGTGAGTATACGCTTATTCTGCATTACCCAGTAGTGGATTAGACAGATCTTTTGGAAAGGTGGTGGTTAAATACTCAGTTATTGCAATCATTGTCTCTTTACCCTTCTTAAGATTCTGCAACCTTTCATTTTTGTTTCTTTTCCTTTGGTCTCTCACTATTTCTTCCAAATACTGGGTTACTGTAGTATTTAAAAGAGCAAAAGATAGCATCTGTGGAAGGAATTTTTTCTTTTATTCCTTAATGTCACAAATATTTTTGACCTTACTGCTGTATTTCACCCTTTTTCTCTAACACACATCTCATTTGAGCACCCTCTGTGTCAATGAGTTGCAGAAATCTTTCAGCTGCTGCCCCGTCTGTGAACATCATTTTTTTAGGGAAGGAATAAGGCAGGAAAGATGGGAATGTTTGAGGCTATGTTGATCAGAGGCGATCTGGCCAACAGGGGAGAGCTGGTCTCTTTTGCTCTGAGCAACAACTCTCCCGAGGGTTTGGTAGGGTTCAGGTAAAGGATTTTTTCCAGTTTCATTTCCAGGAGAAAGTAGGGATATTGCCATAAAGATGGCATTGTTGAGAGGCTTCTCTGAGCTCCTGTGCTAGAGGGATGTTTTCTCCTTGGATGGTCCTCATGCACTTGCTTTCCATGTCTTGCACAGTGAAAAAACACTTGTAAATAGAGACCTTAGAAGTCTGCTATGAAATGCCACGAGCAGAAGACCCAGATTTAGCAATTGTGTATAAGAAAAACAAGCTGGATATGGCTTGAGTGCAGACATTTCCTTTATTGCATGATTAGAGAAGAAGCAGGGAGGGGAAGGAGGGGATTTGGTTATCAGCAGGCTCATTCCTGCAGTGCCCACTGTGTGCACAGCAGTGAGTGGAGGTCTGCTCTGAAGGCTGGGGATGTGACCGAGCTTGGGGCAGCTGGAGCTAAACATGCAGCTTGCTCAGGACAGCCTCACCTCTAGGACAGCCTGTGTACAAACACCCCTCTGGATGTCACCCTGAACCCATACAAAAATACCTACCAGCAGCAATACTTGCATCCCTCATTTTCCAGACAACCACCTGCAGTCAGACATTTGGGAACAGGAAAATCCTTAATCTGTCTGGCCCTGCGTTTATGTAACTGCCTAACAAAAACAACATATGCCCCTGTTGGCACACAGAAGGTGGACTGGTGCAGAGGGGAGCAAACGAGGCAGCCCCTGGGCAGGCTGCACAAAGAAAGAGCAATCTGAGGCGAACATATTGTTCCCCTTCTTGTCCTTAGACTCCAGCTGTTGTCAGGGGGACTGAATGGACTTTCTTTTAGCTGTGGCTGTTAGATAAGGGCATGGGGAAAAGGGGAAGAGCAGACAAACAAAATGACAACCTGTCTAAAATCCTTTCCAGCTCTCAGAGTCCTTCACTATCATTTATCCTTGAAGTGATGCTGTTTTGCTAATTCTCCAGTCACAATAGTGTGCTCAGGCATGATGGGACCTGAATTTTGATGAAGAGACCACAGCTCAGGACAGCCTCAACAAAGGAACAAAGGAAAGAAAGAAGCAAAAAGTATGAATCTGACACACTTTGGGCAACTGATTGATCCCCTCTGCCCACTGCCAGACTCAGCATACACTGCCCTCCCCTTTTCCACACCCAGGAATGCTGTAATCTACCCACAGGTGCTGCCCTTCAAAGCAGCTCTGCCTCGTCCCTGGCCAAACCATGTCCCCATCAGGCCAAAGAGAAACCACAACAGAGACACTGAGAAATACTGAATTCTAGGTGAGCCCACTCTTGGGGAGACGAATTAATCAGAGGTGGTGTTCTAGGTGACATATATTCTCAGCAGGTTTAGAAAAATGCCAGCAGAAGATTTTTAGGAATTTTACACAAGAGCTCCTCAGTCAGCCCTGGTGTACAAGTGGCAATTAGCCTGGCTAGAGGGGAGGAAAAGACAGTGTAATTTCTTTTTCCTGCTGTGACTAATTAATTTGCTAATGATGCATCATTTCTCTCCTGCCACGCCTCCGTGGGGACGGCAGCGATCCTTTGGGTCCCACAGGTTCACGGGGTGTGGGCCTGCGTGCGCTCTTGCCCTCCCAACTGCGTGTGCACCCCGGAGCGGAGCTGCTCCGTGCTCTGTGACCGCGCCGGGCTCGGGCAGATCCCCAGCGAGTTCCCCTGCGAAGCCTCTTCCATCAACCTGGACAAAAACAGCATCAAGTTCCTGTCCGAGAGGGCCTTCGGGACGCTGCCTTCCCTCAAGTCCCTGTCGCTCAACCACAACAACATCTCCTTCATCACTCCGGGGGCGTTCAAGGGGCTGCCCAGCCTGGTGGAGCTGAAGATGGCCCACAATGAGTACATTCGCTATCTCCACACTCGGACCTTCACCGCGCTCCGGCGCCTCGTGAGGCTGGACCTGGCCGACTGCAACCTCTTCAACATCCCAGACAGGATCTTCATCGAGCTGCCTGCTCTGCAGGAGCTATTCTGCTTCCAGAACAACTTCCGAAGGATCCCAGGTGCCATCAGGGGCATGGAGAACTTGACCCATGTGTACCTGGAGAGAAACAGGATCGAAGCGGTGGCCTATAACTCCCTGCAGGGCCTGGCCAAGCTGAAGTACCTGAATCTGCAGGACAACAAGATAAATGTCATCCACGAGCGAGCTTTTCAGGGCTGTCAGAGGATGGAGTACCTGTACCTGAATGACAATTTGATCAGCGAGCTTCCAGAAAACTCTTTTGATGGCCTGAGACGCCTGAAGATGCTCAACCTCGGGGGGAATTTTCTCAGGAACATTTCCAACACCTGGTTCAGGGACTTGGGGGAGCTGGAGTTCCTCTACCTGGACCGCAACAGGATCAGCTACATCGAGGAGGGAGCTTTTGAGAACCTCACCAGCCTGGTTGTGCTGCACTTGAACAGCAACAACCTGACGACGCTGCCCTTCTCGGTGTTCGAGCCCGTGTACTTCCTGGGGCGGCTGTACCTCTTCCGCAACCCCTGGGAGTGCGACTGCCGCATCGAGTGGCTCAAGGAGTGGATGGAGAACTACAGGCTCGTCAGGGATATTCCGTGTGCCTCGCCCTCCTCAGTGGCTGGGATTGACCTGATGGATGTGCTCTTCGAGAGGTCTCCCGAAGGTTACTGCCTCGACCCGGTGGAGCTGAACATCACGTCTGAGGGGCCGACCCCAAGCGAGGAGCCTTGGTCTACCACAGAGAGCAAGTTCAACAGCCTTATCTCCAAACTCTTGCTCCAGATGGGCCTTCCCGAAGAGGTGGCCAACGCCACCGAGGTGTACAGTAATGCCACGCAGCCGGATGGACTGACTGAAGGAGTTTCTTCTGGTGTGGGGGAAGACAGAACAGAGGCCGACTCCTCTTCCTTGTACCTCCCAGCACTTTTTGCAGTGATTGTTCTGCTGTGCAAATAGCTCAAGGGCTGTATGGAGCAGGAGTGCTGCTTAAGCATTTAGTCCCTGAACCTACTTAGTCATCAGAGAAAAGTATTTTTGTGGGCCTCTAATACATAACAGGATCCAAACTCCTACAGGTTGAGTTTGTTGCCTCCAGATTTCCCTGGGAGGTGGTGGGATCTGGGTCCCACTCTGGGTGATAAACCTGCTCTGTGGGTGTCCCAGAGCCTCCTGGATACTCACAGGAAGATGAATACCACTAAGTTTGAATTTTGCCTAGAAATACATGATGTTCCCTTCTGGGGATGGAGGGAAGAGAGGTGTTGGCTCCATTGGGCCAACTCCAGGTAACCCAACTTCATGAGAGCAAGATGAGGCAGCAAAACCAGGCCTCTCTTCATGGCAGGAGCTGCTGAACAATGGGAAACTATTCCTGATTTCCTCCAGCAGGAACGGAAGGGAGAGGGCAATCCTGGGCAACATCCAAGGATGCAGCACAAGGCCTCATGAAAAGGAGGAAAACTCCTGGGGAAGGCACCTGCCCCAGGCAGGTCTGGGATGGGCACAGTATTTTGGCCTTGACCACAGGCAGGATTTTGATCCTTTCTCCCCCTAATATCCTGGCGCTGGTGCAGGAAAACCAGATGGACCCGTGTTTGTCAAAACATTCTTCTCTGAGGCAAAGCTACTTAAAATTAACCCACTTATTCACATAATTTCAATGTATTTAATTTTTCAATGAATATATGGTTTCAAGGAATACATTGTTTTTATTTATTTTATTTCATGGCGTGGCAGCAGGGGCAGAGCATGGTGGTGACAAATATGAAATATTTTGTATTTCTACAACTAATATGTACCATGTAGTGTGTCATATTATGCCATACTGATCATTTTGTTTATACGGCATCTTAAGCATTTTATCTTTGAAATCTTCAATGAAAGCTGCTAATATGACCAGAAAGAATGATGTTTTATGTAGAAAAGCATATCAATAAAATAATTTGATATTTTACTCACAAAAATAAATTGACTGCTCAAACCTCGGGATTTTTTTGAGATCCTTGAACAACTCTGGTAATTTTTTTTTGGTAAGCTACTCAAATGGGTGCACATGAGTGCCCTTTCATGGCCTAGAGCAAATGGCAAGCTGTTTATTGCAGCATAAGTACTTTCACTTAGATCCTGTCTGTGCTTATGTTTGTGTTAAGCAGCAACACTTAAAAATATTAGTGACTATATAGAAATACACTTCTGTCCAGAAAGATCTACTGCTTTCTAATTAGTGCCAGAGATTTCCAGAGGAAAGCTGAGTACAGGAAAAACCGAGCCTTCCCTGCTGCAATGGCTCCTCAGTTATCTGTAGCTCGACCATGGTTTCCCCAGGGAATCAAAATGCCAGATGGTTTGATAAATGCCTATTTGACCTGTTCCGTGAACTAAATTCAATGAGTTTGGATTTCCCGGCTATTTATGAATCCATTAATCTTCTTAAGTGCTAAATTCATCTGTGTATTATAAGAGGCTGTTTTTCAAACCTAGTACAGCCCAGTGCTGTAGAGGCGTATTAGGTTAAGGATGCTTTTACAGGAGCACTATTTCATCCTGTCAGGGGAGGTTTATCAATAGGCCTGGCACAAATGGAAGGACACAAATGGTTGTATTTAACTTCCTATAAGTAGGAATCCTCGTGAGTGAGCTGTTTTTATAACCCACATACTCATTTTCCGTGCCGAGGCACATTAAAGCTGAAGATTGCCTTACTGTGCAGTTGCTGAGTGGCTTTCAAGTCAATTAGTGCTTCAGAGATGCTCCTGCCTTATCTGCAAGATGCAGGTCTGAACGCGAAGCATCTTAAAATGTTGCTTTTAGCAGACTGTGCTGTCAGGTGACGGGCAAGAGGGTTGTGCCTTGTACTCAGCTGTGTGACAACAGGGCCACTGACCTTGGGCATTGATGGTTTGAGTGTCTCTTGTTGTCAAGCACCTGCCTGGCCCACAGAGCTTTCCCTGTGCTGCTCTGACACAGAGTGTGGCTGACATCGTGCTGGGTGTAACTCAGCTTCCCCGCAGGGACAGACTCCCTGCTCTCCTGCTCTGCAATCCTGCTCTTCCCTCTGAGCTGAGAGATCAGCTCAGTGTGTGTTTCCAGTGGCACAGAGCAGCTGGCACGTGGGCACTCCGAGGGGATTGGGAAAGGTCTGCGAGCCTGCGACTGCTCTCGCTTTGCTCCTTTCTCCTCTGTGTCGCTCATTCCTTGAGGGGACACTAGGACAGCCTGGTTCATTCTTTCATGATTCTTGTTCCTAAACTCTTAGCAAAGGGCTTGTTTCACTGATTACATGGGCAGTAATATATAATTATTACTCATAATTACATTTTTTTTGAAGAAATAGTTTGGGTTTTTTTATTTTCTTAGACCAGACTTTCACTGCAAAATTGTGCTTCAGCTGGTAAACCTGAATTCGTTGTTGGTTACAAGTCCATGGCTCAGAGTCCCATCACAAATCAATGCTGTTTTCAAAATCTGCCTCTGGATTGGGACACCTCCAAAGATGCCAAATTTTGGCTGTTTGTAATAACTGCAAATATTTTTCAGCAAAGTGGTGCTCCCAGCCCTGCCCTCAGCATGAGGTGCTGGCACTTTGTTCAAAGCAGTGGGGAGACAGTCCTGAGCTGCCTGGAGTTAGGATACACCTTCTGTCTGAAGTTTATTCAGAGAGCTTGCAGAGAAGGCAATTTGTTTTAATGTGTGGTACCTGGTGACACTGCACTGGTGCAACTGGTTTTTGTGCTTTACAAGAGTTACTGTCAGAGCAGAAAGGAGAAGTTGTCAATGTAAATAGAGGAAAGAAACGATCTGATTTTGGATAGAACCTCTGAGTCTCAGGATTCTGTTGCTATGTTGCACCCTAGGATCATACTCAGTGTTTTAGCATGAACTCCTTTACGTACTCTCTGTTTTCTTTAAATTTACAGCTACTGCCAGTAACCCCCTGTGAAATGTAGCTACTGGCTGTTTTGCTTTTTTGGTGGACTGTCATATTTTTCTGCTTTGGAAAGAAACATGAAGTCCAGGACATGAGGAATCACTGTCTTTTGCTAGAGAGGCAGCAGCTGCTCCCTGAGACTGACAGCTGCTGGCCAGCTGACACTCAAGAAATTCATGGCCAGTTTTCAAGGGTGTTGTTATGTATTTTAGCTAATTCTTGTCTTCACAACATCTAGCTGATAGCTCTTAGAAAAATTAAATTTTAATTTGTTGGGTTTTCCCCTGATAATTTTTGTGGCCACAAATTCAAGAGGAATCAAATCAACTGAGTTAAAGTTTCTTATTCCAGAAAATTGGTATTTCTCCTTTGGAGGAAAAAATAATTTTTGCAGGAAAATAGCCTGTCATGGTCACTCCTGATCCACTGTGAGCTTCAGAAGACAGGACTAGTTTGGGTGAGAAAAAAGTGCTTGTAAATGCCTGCTTTTGCAGAGTCAAGGCAGGGGATTTTTGCAGAAACACTAAAAATACTGGTCCTTCCTCTTCCCCCAACCAAATCTGAGAGAGATTGGTGGAGTTTGAAGGATCTACTGCAATAACCTTCAAAGCAGTTCTAAAATAACTTTATATAAAATGTTAACCATGGAATAAAGACCAGAAATTGTAATTAAAAAAAAAAAAAAAGATATCACAAGTATTACTTCAAAGAAAAACATACAGCTAATATTTAAAATATAAATCTAAACATGTGCAAAATCAGCACCAAAGTTCAATTTCTCATGGAGCAAGGCTGGTATTTTAAACTCTAATATCAAGATGAATACAGAAAATAGATATTTCTGGACAGATAATTATCTATGCCTCTTGCCAAAAGCCTGATTTTGTTGACACTGTGGTTAGTTGAACCAGTCTGATCTTGTACTCTGGGGTTAGCCTTGAATGGGAGAAGTTAATGTCTTCTGCAGTTCTTCTCAACTCTGACCTTCACCACATCCTTTGACTTTGGTTGTACATAATTCTTCATCTGTCTTTTAAAGGACTGGTTTAGAGATAATTCTTAACTTGTACAGCATAAATCTTACATTCTCAATGAAAAATCCCAAAGCATTTAAAAAAGACCTAAAACTACCATTAGTTTTCCTGTACACACCTGATGGTTTACTCTTCATGCATACTCTATGTATTTGCTGTTTGGATTAGCAGCTGGTTTCACTTTGTGCTTGCTCAGCACCTAAGATGGGTTTGGTCCTGTGACAGGAGCTTCTTGACCTGGCCTGAGGTTTGCAATGAGGCTCAAGGCTCCCTTGTTCTGCCTCCCCTTGTATTCCATACTCTCCTTTCCACTCCTCCTTTCCTCACCTGCTTGTTTCTGCTCCCAGCCAGGACTTGCCTGTGCCCTCACTGTGCTGCTCCAGCAGGGCCAGCTGTGACTGAAACTGGATCACTGCAATGGTCCAGTGAAAACCAACACTCACCCCTTCCCTCTTTTTTTCGTGTTTAGCTTTATTATTATTTCCCCTAATATTTTGTAAGTCAGGTTGGGTCATAAATGGGTTAAACTGGGGATTGTAGGAATGAAATGCTATTGTTATATCTGAAAGGGGGACAAGCTAAATGGGAAAGATGGTGCTCAATTTGCTGCTTAATTTGCTTAGACTGAGGGCAGACTCACAGGCACAGGGATATTGGGACCAGGCTTAGGGAGTTCTTGGGCTTTGTGGGGACAAGCAAGGAAACACTGAGTCCCTGGTGGGATGAGGATGTGCTGGACTCACAACAAACTGCCATGCAGGCAGGTGGAAAAGTATGTGTAAAAATACAAGTGGTTTTACTTCTGGGCTTTTGGTGGTGAGAACAAGGCTGAGTGCACAGTGCCAGGGTGGGCAAATGTGATAAATCAGTAACAAAGGACAACCAGCCATGCACACATAAATTGGGATGGAACTGGCAGCAGAAATTCCTCACGGTGCTGAATGATTGCATCTCAACATGCTGTGACAATAAGAAATACATCAGACTCTAAGTGGACAGGCACTTTCCTGATGTATGAGACTAGCGAAGAGCCAGTGGGCAAAGTACAGAAATAAATGATAAACTTTCAATCAGACAAAGCTGGTTATAAATATCTGTGCTGAAACTGGCAATTGATTATTTTAGTAGACAAAAAGTAGCAGCAAATTTGCAGATGCAGGGGTTTTTTGGCCAGCAAATCTTAAAGGAGGTGTTGATGAATTCCAAATTGCTTCAAAGTCAGGTAATTTGGAGCAATAGGATTGATAAAATAGGTGTTGGCATATGTAAAGTAGTACATATCAGAAAACACAACTTGAACTGTTCACAGACATGGCTGAGTCTTTTAGGGAAAGGAAGATCTGAGAATTTTTGTTCTTCTACCAGAAGAGCTGGTAGATCAACTGGCATAAACAAAAAAAAATATACTGTAAGTAACAGAGGCTGGATTAGGAAAACCAGCATATAATGTCATAGGTTATTATGCCTTTTACCAGTACATCCAGATCTGGAAAATGTCCAGCTTATGTCTTGCCACGTCAGAAAATCTATCAGCAATAAATTTGGTGACAATAATAAATGAAACTAAGATTTCTCATAAACCAGGAATTAAAAGATGTCTTTGTTTAGGAGAGACCTAGATGGTGGCAAGTCCTGTGGGAGCCATGAAGATCCCTTTGTCTCTGTTGAAATAATTTGTGAGCAAGTCAGATATCCAGTGCTGCACAGATCATAGGCAGTGTGGGACACTAATTGCCACAAATTCTAGGGATGAGTGAGACATTTCTGCTCTGTGCCACAGGGCACATTGACCTTCACCAGAGGATTCCCTGAGGATGTGAAGTTGATTTTGATCCATAGAGCTTTTCTATTTTCCTAAGAGTAGGGCTGGGTTTCTGTGTTCTTGGCTCAGACCTTGTCTGTCTGTGGTGGCTCCTCCAGTGGTGCTGCCAACCTTTATAACCAAGCCTCGACTGTGGATCTGTGTCACCTGAGGGATGGCTCAGAACACATCTGGCCCAAGGTTAACAGAGCACTGGAGTTATTTATGCCAACACTAACCAATAAAAATCACCATGTAGCCTTCAAGGATATGGAACCAACCTTTTTGAGAGGAAAATTTTTTCCTTAAATCTCTAAAACAGGACAAATCACAGGAATCATAGAATGGCTTGATTTGGAAGGGATCTTAGAAACCATCTAGTCCCTGCCATGGGCAGGGACACCTTCCAAAAGGTCAGGTTGCGCAAAATCCCAGCAATCTGGCCCTCAACACTTCCAGGGATGGAGCATTCACAACTTCCTTGGGCAACCAGTGCCAGTGCCTCACCACTCTCACAGTAAAGAATTTCTTCCTTATACCTGCTCTAAACCTTCCCTCTTTCAGTTTAAACCCATTCCACCTGGTTCTATCACCATATACTCTTGTAAAAAGTCCTTCTCCATCTTTCTTGTAGGTCCCCTTCATGTACAGGAAGGTTACTATGAGATGTCCCCTTAAAAATAAAAGTGTTTGCTAGAAAGAGTTTGGAAAACAAACGACAAACCAGACAGGAGGCAGGTGCAGGTCAGCAGGAGGAGAATTGCAACTGGTGTCACAGTGGAGAACACAGTTCAGAAAAACAATGCCCCAAACCTGTGAACTGGAAATAAACCACAAATTGCTACAAGCAACAGCTGCAAAGTGACCTACATCCATCCCACAGTCTGCAAAATCCTGGATTTTAAACTCTGTGAGGAGCTTCCTTGGTGCAGTGAAGCATTCCTGGTGAGTGTCTACACTCATCTCTCAGTCTTTGGCCACTGGAGCCACAGAATCACAGAATATTCTGAGTTGGAAGTGACCCCAGTGGAAGATCTCACACAGGGTGCTGCCTGTTCAGCTCAGTATTAGAAGTGCTAGTTAGTGTTTCAGTAAACCTTCTTGTCTTTGGGCCAGCGGATGCCATGCCTGCATCTGCACCACTGAAATCCAGATTTGAGGACTAAATTTACCTGTCATGGGGTAAAATCTCTGATGAAACCCCAAGTTACCTCACATGGATTGTGCCTGCAAATGGTGCTCAGGGGCTGGGGACTGTTCAGCCTCACCATGGGCATTGTTAATACCTGCATGCTCTGGCATCACCTTGCACCTTGGCTTGACTCTAAAACATGTGGTGTCAAATCCTTATTACAGCCTGGGCAGACCACGGGATGATGCAGGAGAGGAAGTGCAGGAAGAGGTGAAGGGACTTACCCTGTCCTGCACAGCAGGTGACTCCTGGAGCCAAGCACAACTCTCAGGTTCCAAACCCACTGCTCTGTTTCTGAGCCTTTGCCTATTCGTTTTCTGAGGTGACAATTTACCTTTCTGCCAGTTCGTTCAATCCTTCTCTTTCATTTCTATTGACAGGTACCTTAAAAATCCAAATTGGGTTGGGTACGAACTCTTGAAGTAACCATGTGGATTACTCAAGTAAAGTTCAGGGATTTTCAAGTAATGAGATAAAAACCCTGACAGCTGAAGTATCAGCTTAGACTGAGCAGCAATGCCACCCTTCCCTAATGCCTCATTATTGCACACAGCCAGGACTGAGTTTGAGAGACACAGGCAGAGAGGATTTCATCACTTTGTGCATCCTAAAAGGTCCTTTTTAGTGTGAGACTCGGCGTGTGAGCCCCAGACAGCCTCAGAGCCTGCAGAACAACCCAGCTGCAGCACAGCTGGGACAACGGGCAGGAATGGGGAAGTAGATAGTGACACCCCAGGGATCTCTCACTCTTTAGCTGTTTTAATGATCGAACCAGATAAATATGTTAAAAACATACTAATGAAAGTACATGTCAAGAATTAAAGCTTCTTGAATTATTTCCATTGCCTTCAGAGGCTAAATATCACAAATTACAGCCAAAGGGGTAACACTGAGCCCAGCGACCCACAAGAAAGTTTAGGCTTTTTATTTTCCACCTGAAATCTTGCTAATTTAAAATCACAAATCGTAACAAGATGATGTTGGCAGAGTGCAAGACTCAAACTTCTGGCACTGAAACCCCTCAGAAGCTGATCCTGGCAGGGGCAGCTGCTCAGGCTGCTAAAATCAACAAGGTATTTTCCTGTAAGCAGGATATCTCTCCTCTTCCTTTCCTAACATTTGGGAAATACCCAAAAGGCTTTACTGAAATGCTATTTTGATGAGTGGAAAAGCAGAATATTTTACTTTAGGAGAATTGTCATGATTAGCTAACTTGTAAACTTTGGAGACAAATCTTTTTTATCCATTACAGTGTACACTTGTATGCATTTTTTTCCCTAACAATAAATGAAAAAAAGTTTTGAAAGTTTTCATAATAAACAGAAAACAACCTTGTGGGATTTATCTTCTTTCACCTACAGGGTAACTTCATAAATCTTTACTGATTTATTATTCAATAATCTTTACTGGGTTGTGGTTTTGACACAGATTTGTTGCTTTTGTAACATCCATCCCAGTAAACAAAATTGGCTTAAAGGCAGAGTAAGGAGATGTTTAGACATCGAAATTGTTGAATTTAGTGAAAAATGACTGAGTTTTAAAAACTTAATTTCTGCATAAGCCTGGGGTGGATTCTTCAGAATCCAGTAATATGTGCTGTAACATTGCTGCAACCTGTAATATTTACTGCTTATTAATGAAATATTCTACACAACAATTCATCCATCTATCGCTCCACAGCAACGTTAGCTGAGTGATGAGTGCTCCTGTAATTTCATCACCTTGCTCTGAACACATAACTCATGTCAGGAAACTGTTGGTTGTACAGATGCAAAGCAGACAATTGTGTTGAAGCAATCAGAAAATTCATTTAGTGGATTAGCCCACTTCCACAAATGACTCTTTTTCATCCTTGACAAAAACGAACTGTTTTTACTCTTTTAAATCAATTTTAATTCCCATTAAAATACTTCCAATTGATAATTCCAGTTTTGATTATAGAGTCATTTAGGTTGGAAATCAGCTCTTAATATCATCTAGAACGACACCCTTGGTTCAAGCTGTGGTAGCTACAGCAGGTTTCTCAGGACTGTGTGCAGTTGAATTAAGTGTCCTCAGGACTTTTCTCTAAACAGTGGCTTTTTAAAGGAATTTAGGAAAACCTTCTAAAGGTCATATGTACACGCTGCAGACCCTCGATTTTTCCAGATAAAAATCCCCCTAAACATACTCATCATGGGTTGTCTCGACTCCCACTGGAAACATTGGCATGTTTAGGTTGGTAGCTCTGAATTGCTCTAATGTGGAGTTGCAACATATCAAGAAAACACCTGGAGCTGGAGCTATTGTCATGTCAGGTTCTAAACTCTGACCCTCCTGCAAGCACTGTCAGCTGAAATTGCTCAATGCCTGTTCCAAATGTTCTGTTTCTTTCACAGTAAGATTAGGTATCTCTTGAAAACTACAAATACATTGAAAGTCTACTGAAACTCGAGACATTAAATGAGGCATGGGTGAAGCTGCATGAAAGAATGAGCATATGTAACACATATTTTACCATAGCCTTGCTGCCTCACTTTTAGCCATAGTTAATACACTTATTAATACTAGGAACACACTATTTATGGGAAAAGTAACTGGCTAATGCTGAGCATTCCACCTTCAAATACTTTCATATAATTCAGTATTTTTTTTTTTTTAAATGAGGTTTCTCATAGCAAGTAAAACAAAGACAGTGACTTTGGGATATTAAAAATGGGAAATAAAATAGCAGACCACAACATACACAACTTTTGAAAAAACCAGCAACATACATGGCTTGGCCAGATCAAAAGACAGCAGCCAGCAGTAAAGTTGGTGTTAATATTATTTTTAAAAGGAGGTCAAGCTGCTCCAAGATTCAGGCTGGACATCAGGAGCAATTTCCTCACTGAAAGGATGGTGAAGCATTGGGATGGGCTGCCCAGGGAAGTGGCAGAGTCACCATCTCTGGAGGTGTTCAGGAGATGACTGATGTGGCACTTAGTGTCATGGTTTAGTTGACATGATGATGTTCAGTCCAAGGTTGGACTCAGTGTTCTTAGAGGTCTTTTCCAACTTTAACGATTCTATGATTCTATGTAATTTTAAAAGTATCTGATTCTTTAATTATTTACTTGCATCAAAGATGTTTAATTATACTCTGAGAATTTCCCAGTTCCTCTCTTTTTCTACCTGTAGCTATTAAAAAAATTCGAATTTATGTTTTATTAGGTTGATTTAATTAATATATTCACTGAAAATAGGTCTTTATTTTCTCTCCCATTTGCCCAATCTTAATTTTTATTCAGAATTTAGTATGAAGGCTTTAAATCTTGTCTCTCACGTAGGGGAAAGGTCAGGCATCAAGTTCCATCACACTCTAGAGAGAAGAATAATGTGTTATGTATGCTTTGTTCACAGTCCTTCACTGCTTTGAGCAACTCTGAATGATCAGTCACATATGAGAGCAGTTTCTGTTTACATTTTCCTCTGTCAAAGCAAAGGCAAACTTCTTGCTTTTCTCCCCCTTCTTGAAGACCTTTTTTGCTGAGCTTTATTGTGTTTGATTTGGTTTGGATTTTTTTTTTTACTGTAGTTAATTAGTTTTGGTATAAGAAGTACAGTGCTGTATATTTTTTTAAATTTTGGGGTGAAATTGTGATACCTGCTGAACAAGTCTCTATTTAACTTGTGGTAGAATAATGACACAGTCTAAATATGAATAATTAAAGTTTCGTGTATGTATGAAATATAACAAATATGGAGCCAAATTCCATTACCTGGAATCTACCATTGGCATGGATTTCCTTTGCTACCATTGTTAGTAGAGTAATATTGAAGTGTTTTTTCAACACAAATGAAAATTTTTTCGTATGTATGTCATTTTATTGGCACAAAGATTTAGTCATGAAGTGAAGATGGCTGAGCCAAGTCATAGTTTTGTTTTTTTCAGATTTCTTTTACAGGCTAATTAAGGTTGGAAGAGATCTTTGGAGGTCTCAAGTTTAAAGCAGGGTCAGCTCTGGCATCAGGCTGGATTTATCCATGTGAGTCTTTTAAAACCTCCAGGGACAGAGCTTGCACAAATTCTCTGGGATATTGACTCAGTTATGGACTCTTGCCTTCTGCTAGGGGTCTCAAAATACTCCCTTATAGTTCAGAATGACCTAATGCATGAATTAAAAACTAAGTCTGGTAGACTCAATATTGTAAGAAAATCTGAAAAAGGAAAAAATAAGGCAAAATCAGCTAGTTGATAACAGAATTGGTTATCTGCAGTAAAATAATAAAAAGGAATGAATTGAAACAAAAATAAGTAAATTAACTTTTTCCTTTTAAAAGCCTTAAAAATGATATAGTCTCAAGTCCTCTGCTGAGCAGAGTGAGGAAAATCCCCATTCCGTGTTTCATTGTGTCTGCTGCCCACAACATCCATTCAGAACTAAGCACTTTCTGAACACCATGCTGGATGACTGTTGTTATCAGGGGGAGGTTTGTGATCAAGGGAGGAAATTGTATTTGGATAGTAAATAAAAGCTTCAGAATTCTTGATTTCTGTCCCATTCCTTTTCAGTAGGTTCGGCTTTGATTTCCAGAGTGCCACCTTCTCAGCTTGGTGCTCTTTGTGCTCTCCTTTCTCTTCAGCCTTTCTCTGCCTGCTCTGTTTCTTTCCTAGCATCCATCTGTACCCGTGGCTGCTCCAGCCAAAGACACTCACCACATCATTTTTCCCAGTCCATGTGCTAAAACAACCCTTGATTAAGTTATGAAGGCTGGTCGTGAAGTGTCATTTTAAGATCTTCTGCTTGGGTTTTGGCACATTCAGAGCTTTTCCTTAAAGGGCAGGAACATCTTTTCCTTGGTGGAAGCTGGAATTCCAGACCATCGCACTCTGTGCCATGGATCACAGAGGGGAATTCCTTTGCTTAAGGTGGACATGAATCTTCAGATACCTTTTAAATGAAGGATACCAAGTAATACTGAGGGATAAACCACATTTTTTGACTAGTAGGAAAATGCACCTTAAAATCAAGTTTGTAAGAGTGATGCCACGTGCTCCCCCATGCAGTTATAGAAAGATGCATCCAAATATGAGGCAATTCTGCTATTTAGTGTCTATTTACATTTTGGGAAGAATGCTGAGGTCTTCACCTGGAAACACAGACTCATGTTCCAGCTTCAAGATGGGCTACACTTAAAGATAAGCAAATGCCACCCTTCCTCATGAGTGCTCCTCTTATGTAGGCACTAAAACAAGCTCTGGCTGCTGCTTAGGGAAAATGTATTACTTTGATAATAATCAACATGAATTCTTTCAAGGATACAGCTATTAGTTCAGTTATCTTCCACATCACAAACCCAGGCTCAAGATACATATTAATCATAAGAACCCAAGAGATGTGGCCAGATTTAATATTCTTGATTGTCCCATGGCAGTTGCTAAGAGATACAGCAAGATGCACGGAAATGCATAAACATCCCCCCTCCCACTATTTTTGCTTAGAAAAGTTGAGATTACATGAGAAACCATCAACTTTCTGCCCAAAATTGTAGCTGAGAAATGTATTTCTGAGGGAAAGAGGCTTAACTCTGAGGCAAGATACTTTATGTACTTCCTTCAGTCCAGCTTTCACAGGATTACAGCATGAGATTGCTAAATATCACTTCAGGGGAAGAAAGTAAAAGTTACCATAGGTGCAGTTACTGTATCAGCAAGCAAAAAAACCCCAAAACACTGTGAACATTTAAATGTTAGAAGTGGCTTTATGTTTTTTTTGTATAGCACTAATAAAAATACTCTCCTCTACCCTAAGCCTGTGCACTCATCATGGGGACACAAGGCACAATCGTTCAGAAGTTACTTCTGTTCTGCTTGTCAATGTGCTTCCTGTTGTGTAGATATTTTCATTTATATGTGACTATTTAACATAATGTGCAGCAGTTTCCTTGGTAAGAGTTATGACTATCTCTGAGCTTATTAAAAGTAGAGAAGAATTTAGTCTGAGAGACAGGTTTATTAAGGAAATGAACGTGATTTACGTAAAAAAACCAGACTTTTTATGGTGCCTGCTTTAGCTCATCCTCTGTCAATTTAGCTTATAAAAACAGATAACTCTTATTATAGTCAGGAAATATACATACTTTTCTGTAGTGTTCAAAAATCCTTTTCTACCAAGTATTTTAAATTCTGAAATTGAGTTCTAACAGCCTTCATTAAAGATGTTGAATACTATTTGCAGTGGAAGAGAATGCACCCCTGGCAGCATTCCCAAGTACTTCTTTAATTAACAGCACTCTGAAATAAATTTCCTTATAGAAAAGAATAAAAATGGAACAAATACTGGTTAGTCTGTGCATTAACTTTTCCTAGTGACTCCAGTAGCCAGTTTTTGGAGTATACACATCAGCTCAATGCTGCTCAGGCTGCAACACATCATCTTCTGTTGTCTTTTCAAAATTACCAGAGCAACCCTCTTAATGAACTTTCTGAGGCAGGCAGTGATGTTTCCTTTCAGAGGTGAGTGACACAGTGTTTTTCTTGACCAAACCATGTAAAAAGAAAACCATTGCTAAAACACGTGGAAGAACTCGGTTTTAGTGGGGAGATTAAGGATGTCCATCTGGCAGTGGCAAGGACTCTAAACTAGGTTACCATTTCCATGCAATAATCTTATCACTCTGAGACATTGAGTAACCTAGTGTACTTTTATTAAGTAAATGGAAGCAGAGGTTAATGAACATTTATTGGACCAACTTAACACCTTGAAATCACAGGCATCAGTCAGACTGAGAGGCAGCATACTGGTAAGATCAAGTTTTCTTTACAAATCTATGAGCCCCTGTACAAAAATAAAGTATAAAAGGGGCAAACAGAAACATTTGTTTCTTCCCAATCCCAGGGCTGCTTCTGAGGTCACATTCTGCATAAATTTAGAGAAGTCCATGAGGCACTCTAAATTATGCAGTTGATATTTACAGTACCAGGAGGACCTTTCTCCACTTGGGAGATTGAAAAAAAAACCCAAACTTTAACATCAGCTTTTCACCTGCACGAGCCTTCCCTATGCAAGTGAAGCTTCCAGCTCAATTTCTGCAGCTTTCTGCCCTCTATGTACCACACAAACAAGAGAGACGCTTCAGAAGGGTTTGAGCAGGGTGGGAGGACTGCACAGACCGAGAAGTCCTGGGCTTGCTCTGTCTGTGACTGTGCTGAAATCTGCTCATGGAGCTGGCTGGGTGCTGTGGATCAGCTGAACTTAAAGCCTAGGGGGGTTCCAATTTAATCTTTTGCTATGGAAAGTTCCTAGGAACACAGTCTGTGGTAAAGAGGGGGCAAGACAGGATGCTAACTACGTGCTTTACAGTTTCTGTCTCTTAATAAAAGGTAATACAGTGAGACTAAAAGAAACAAAGCTCTCCAGGTCAATCTTTCTACTGTGTAGCATTAACTGAATGGTATTTCCACTTTAGAGAAGAAAAGGTATTAGTTACATCAAGTCACTACTTATTGTCATCTACATAAGGCAGAAGCACCCTCATGGGCCTTGCATGTTTTCTTTCCTTACAAGCTGGATACACAGAAACTCCGAAAAATTCACGTTAACAGAGTCAAAAATGTGTAGTTAAAGCATTTATGATGGACTATACTTGAATTATCAAAATCACTTTACCTGTTTAATGCCATAAACATTTGAGATGAAAAATGTGTCACTGAAGTCAGACACCAATGCTCACCAGAGAAGTTTGTTATTTCTAACACCAGAAACACTCCACTGCTTGATTTTCAGTAGGTCTTCCCATCTTTGTGCTTTGCTGGGAAAAGAGGTAGTTCTGAGAGTGAATGAATTTGTCACTTCGATGAGCTCAGCCAGTGTGCACTCACCACTGCAACAGCTGCCTACAGGACACCAGCTACGGTTCACCCAGGACTAAAACGACACAACCACTTGAAAAATTACCTCTTACTAAGTAGTTCACAGTTTGCACCATCCCCTTTTTCAGGGGCTAAACCCAGAACCCAGATGAGCACTACAATTACTCTGTTCCCTCTTGTGCATGTGAGGCTCACGCTGACTCTCTCATCCACTAGTTCCCACAAAACTACAAACTCAAGGGACTCAGGTACAGCTCTTGTTTTGGGATGCAGCNAGATGAGCACCTACAATTACTCTGACAGTTCCCTCTTGTGCATGTGAGGCTCACGCTGACTCTCTCATCCACTAGTTCCCACAAAACTACAAACTCAAGGGACTCAGGTACAGCTCTTGTTTTGGGATGCAGCCACAGAATTGCGATTCCAGCTGTGGCATTAAGGGCATGGAGCAGGTGGGGTGAAGTGATGTATCAGGTTCCCTTCTGTGGGCTGCAAGCCAGGCTGTGAATGCTGCAGGAAATAAACACTTTTGCCTGCCCTGGCTGGGTGGGAGGAGGCACAGCCAGACTGAGATTTCACCGGTGGATTTTACAAGAATTGTAAACACATTTGACCACCCACCTGCAGAAGGAGTAGGCGAGAGAAAATTAGCAACCAGAATTACCCCTGTGAGGAAGATTCAACCATGAGAATTTCTGATTGCATGTCCAATGGTCCCAAACAACTGGAACAGACCAATTACAGCTGACAGTCCCACTTTGAGGAAAAATCCTGTATCACGATCATTTTAATATAAACACTAAAATTCATACCATACAACAGCACAGCCAACCAAACTTTGAGGAGAAGTCATTTTAAGGAACAGTGTATTTCTGACACCTAAAAAGAGGTGGCAATGCCTGCTGCCTTTAACCATTTTCAGAGGAAATGCAAATCATGTGGGCCAGCGAGAGCATGAAGAAGGAAAATGATGTGCCAGCTCAATCCATGGTTGCACTTCCTTAGTTGGCTCTGCTTTAATTCCAACTCTGTGGAAGCCTGTGCTGATCCAGGAGCAGCACTCCTGGGACAGACTGCAGGCCTTGCCCCTACAAGGGCTTCCCTTACAGATTTTAAGACACTTTTCTCCTCACTGCACGAGTCACTGATTTGTTCTTCAAACTCCCTGTTATGAAATGAAGGACCCAAAAGCATTTAATTGTTGAACACATAAAAGGAAGTATATTTAAAATAAAAAAAATTGGTCAGACTGTAGAGTCAATTACCATTTTGAAAGGAATTTACAGGGCTGTTGTAGATGAGTCTTTTGGAATAGTCAGTTTATCGCAATGTCTAAACTGGTTTCTTCATTGCACAGTATTTTCTTTTAAAATGTGTGCATCTTTAAACAATTACATACATATTAAAAATCAGCATTTCTTTGCTTCAACTTAATTAAAACGTTAATACTCTCAGACAACACAGATCTGAAATGGTGAAACCAGTAATTGCCCCCTCCCACCTTACAACAAATTAAATTGAGACAAAATTACAAACACATTTCACTACATGATTATTATTAATAAAAATCAGTTTTTCTTTTTTTTTTTTTTTTTTTTTATAAAGTTGCCCAAAATGCAAGGGATGTGCATAGGTTTACAACTTAGTCAGAATAATATTTTGCTTTATTCCCTTGGGTACGTGTTCCCATGAACGGAATGTACTTTGCTGTAGATTACAGGTTTTATCAACACAGATACACCAACGGCATGAACGCTTGCGACTGTCCACATGCATTAAGAGTCAAGACCCAATTTCAAATTTCTAAAACTTTTACAGAGTTCTTCAAAGAGACAGTATCACATTATCTGGATGTTACACAAAAGTACTTAAAAAGACTATCCTAGGAGAGAAAAAAAAAAAAAAAGCGCGAAAAAAAAGGCCTTTAAAATTTATGAATTTGTTTCGTAACCACTAGACTAATTACTTCAAATAAATAAAGGAAAGCAAAGTATTCCAATCCATAAAATCAGACTCTAAAAAGAATGTAGTGTTCCACCCCCAAGTTAAGGTAACAGAATCATATTATTATTACTATTAAAATAGATTATAGAAAGCAGCATCTATTTTGTGCAGTTTTTAGGGGCCCTTGAAATAAAAAGCTATGATTTCCAAAAATATAACATTCCAAAGGACTGAATAATACATATCTTAAAGATACATTTTATTAAAGTTTAGGAGAAATGATTAAAAAAAAAAAGATACTGTCTCTTTAAATTAGTGTTTCATCTCTTTTTTTCCCCCTCCTCCTATCTATTCGGACATGACAATAATTATATTTTAGGTCACACTACATCTAGGTAGTCTCTAGGGGCCAAGACCTGTTGACACAAGGTCAATAACGAAGAGGTTTTCCATGTATGAGGTGGTTCCCAGTAATGACATATTTTTTTTTTTCTTTTTTCTCCTCAATTCTCTCATTCCCGGCCTAGTAGACCCAGGAGACCGGGACCCACTGGGAGGCTGTACACACAAGCTCGATGGCTTCCTCCAGGTGCCTGATGGTTTCATCAATCTCATTGTTGATAATTGTTAGGTCAAAGTAGTGTGCATATGTTCTCTGTAAGATTTCCGACTCCTTCTGCAGGCGCTGAAGGGATTCATCCTGTTGGTCAGCCGGGAAAGAAAATGGGAGAAAAGAAAAGTTGGATCATTTCGTGCTCTTCCAAAACAGCTACTCAACTGAGAAGGAAATGGGCAAAAAGGCCTCAGGGAGTCGAGGTGCTTTAGCTGTCCCACCTACAGCTACGGGAATCACACAGGAGAAAGGGCAGTTTCCCTCTGGAAGCTGACATTCAAAGAGCACTTGGTTAATGACGTTCTTGGAGACAAAACACAGCTCTAGTGTTAAAAAAGCAAGGTAGAGGATGGAAGCTTGGAAAAGCAGCAATGGAGACCACATGTGAATAAATCAGACACGGTGCACAAGTAAGAGCTATTGGGCCTATGTCCCTGTGAGAACACAAGAAAGAGGAGGAGAGGGAGAGGGTGTCTGTCAGGTATCAGCTGTTCCCAGTTTTGGTAATGTTTTCTGCTCGACACCAATCTTCTGGGTCTACTTCCTTTAACAACAATTTTCTGATAAGGAAGTTCTCACTCCACATTACTCCTCTGTGGTTTCTATCTCAGAGCAGGGTGTTTCCAGCCCCTCTCAGTGTGGGATCCTGGAGATGAACCAGGCAGTCTGCACATCAGACCTGTGTTAGGAACTCCCTGCCTGAGGGAGCTGGATGCAAAAGGCTTCTTCCCAGGGCTCAGCAGCGATTTTAAGTTTGAATTCTCTTCCTGCAAATTTCCTTATGAATCAAAAAAAGACCCCAACAAAGCAATTTGCTCTTTTCAGGAACCTTGAAACAGCCACAGGAAGGAGTCCTTTCCTGTCCCATGGGTTTGGGGTGGATCTGGTGCAAGATGACTCCACACGCTCATCCTACTGGATCAATCAGCTGGGATACACTTTTCTAAACAGAGTTTTAGGCTGCAGAAAGTACAGACAGTGCCCATGGCTTTTTCACTAGAAATTATACTGGAAACAGAATTTTATCTAGCTGTTAAGATGACCTCCACCTTTTTATTTTTTCTGTTTCAGCTTCCCGAGTATTTGTAATTACAATGACAAGTAGCTGTGGAACAGCTTTCAGGTCCTCTGAAGGAAACAACCTGCTCTGAGACAGTTCTCCTTCCCAGCAGCAATGAAACTAGCCACTTCTGGAGGTGAATTTCTCTGCCAAAGTTACAGTTCTGCTTCTCTCCTGAAACTGCAGCCTCAAATGGGGAGGGGGCTGTGTGGTGGGGTTGCCTTCACTTGAAAATTATTACAGATTTCTTTCCAAGTCAGGCAAATACTCTTCACATGCATTTCTGTGTGAGGGATGTTCCCTGTGTGGGCCATTATGCACCACCAGCAACCCCTGGAATTTCTGTAGAAAACTCCAGTGTGTGCAAGTTTAATTTATGCTATTAACAAACAGAACAATGTGGATCAATACTAGCATTAAATATTTTTGTGGAATATTTCACATGGCCCAGTGTCTTTAAGGCAAAACCCTAGTCAGGTAAACTTCCAGCTTCTCAGAGATTCCAAAAGAGACACCAATTTGTATCAGCGAAGCATCTAAGCTTTCCTGCTTACATTAACCTACAAAGGAAGGTCAATAACTTGTCATGCAGAGTATTTTCAGTGCTTTAAATGTATCTTGCTAAGATGAATTTTGTATTTATACTCTGTCTTGTCCAAATCACATGGCACCTTGAAAAGAGTTTTGATCTCATGACACAGGACTAACAGTACCTGAAAAGTCCCTGGAAGCCTTAGAATTGTTAAGTCCTTATGCAGATTTCGAATTGTTATTCAGATTTCCCATCAATGTTAATTTTACCTACAGATATGGCCTTTTCTCACTAGAGAATCCATCTTATTGTAACTGACAATGAAAATCTGAAAATCTTACAGCTATCTCATTTTAAAAAAACCCAACTGGTAAAGTTAACCTTGCACACACAGATGTCACAAAATGGTTTCAAAAAGTCATTAAATTTCAGTATTTTTCTGACTTAGCTTCTTCTAGATCCAACTTTACAGGCATCAAAGTGGTCTGTATTTTGAAATATCTAAATTTCCCAGCCTGTTGGAAATGTAAATCATTACTTCTTTCATATACTTCTATGAGGATGTAGTAAGTTTGGGATAGGCCATTGAGACAAGTTTCGAATAGGTTCAAACTTTCCTAAGCTCAGCAAAAGGAAAAGAGATTAAAAGTTCTTGATTTTTGTTTCATTCTGGGACTAAATTTCACCTGTGTTTGTGGTAGAGTATCTATTTGTACACGTCAGACTTGGCTGTTTTCTCTGAGTCTGAAAGACTTAAATACCAAAATTCATCTTTGAAGCTAGCTGTAATCAAAGTATCTGCTGTAGTAAGTTCCTCTCAATTCCTCTAAAATGTCTTAATTAAATTTTGCATACTGAACATCCCAGATTATGTTTCAAAAAGGAAATTCTTCAGCAGTTGTACACTCCATAGTGTCAAGAAAGAAGATCAAATCAAAATGTTCAGTGAGCTGCAGGCAGACAAATGAATGGCCACGACTTCAGAAATGTAACATCTGTGAGCACAACATCTGCCTTTTCTTCTTCCCTCAGCTCTTGTGCAATAGGCATTTTATGCAGGTCTAGCTGCAGTATGTTCTTTATTGGATCAGACTTTTTCTTCCTAATTCAGTTTATTTTCCTGATCTTCTCTCCTTTTCTACCACAGCTGCAAGGAGTGAAACATGGCTTTACCCATGAAATACCCCCATGTGCATAAAGGCCACCAGTGGCACCTTCACTCTCTGAGGGTTGGCTTTTTTTGGCCTAGAAGTACATAGGACAAACAGCTGCCACTTGTAGCAATAAAAGCTCAGCCCAACAAATTACTAATATTCCCTTCTAAGGCTGTGGACAATGTGTAAACACTGTCAGGCCTTTGCCAGTTTTGCTTCAACTGAGAGAAATTCTCAATTTAAACAGCTGGTGAACTCCACACTTCCCAAGAAAAATTTCTTTTATTCTCCCTCTCCTGTGGGAAGGGAGGAAGCACATCTAAAGTCTGAAGAATTTGTCTCAGTAAGGTTTACAACAAACAAATGGAGCCTGTGATCTCCTCTTTGCTGCTGTCTGGGCAATGGAGCTAGGAACAGCTGGAGGAAAGAGGAACTACCCCAAGGTTTTCTGATACGCTCTCTCCTCCCTCTGTTTCAGCACAACAACCACCTGATTTAAGCTCCCTCTGTGATCAGACAGGTGGGTGCACTCTGGGACATCCCCTGTATGATTTACACTGGTCTCATGCTTTGCAGAATTGCTCACATTGCTATATTCACTGGAAAGGATAATACTTTGTCTCCTGACTCTTGCTGTGTGGGCCTCGATTACTGAGACATTTTGTGTGGTCTTTGACAGGCTAAAGGGTCTCAAGAGATACACTGTTAGGATCAGGCCACTGCACTGATTTTACCACAAAGTTCAGATATACATCTGTAAGAGCAGAAATTTTGACTCTATGGTCTCTTTTTTCCCTAGCAGATAATTTTAGGGCAGGTAGTAAAAGTCATTATTACATTAAATTTTGACTCCAACAGCAGAAGTAATGTTGAATGGGAACAAGCATATCTACGTTCTAGAACTACTGCAATAACCAGGACTACCCTGTGAGCCCCTAGCTGGTACTTACAGGCAGTTTTCTGCACCATTTTGGCAGCTATGTACAATTAGTACGAATGCAGGAAAATGAAAAGAAAAGCAAAGATGAAATTTAAGAAAACACGTGGAGGGGGAAAAAAGGACAGTAATTTACAGAAGTGTTCTCAAAAAGCACAAGTAAAATAAAACCAGTCAGGGCAAGAGGATCAACAGAAAGGGACACTCATAATGCAAATGAACCTTTCAAAAAGGAAGCATGAATGGGAAATAGGAAACACACAACCCTCACCCTTGTTTGCTGCCTTGCAGGCTGCTACCACACAGACACACTGCTTGTCTGCCCAGAAAACCTTGGAAAACAGGATCCAGTGTTTGGGTAAGATCTGTTGCTATTACCATTGCCTGCCCCTCCCTTTCCTTAACTTTAATTGATTAATAAATTAGCATGTTTTGTAAATGTGGCCTTGGTTCAGCAATTCATGTGCCTGGGTGAAAGCCTGCAGACACAGAGACTTTTGTCACAGGAGCTTAAAATAAATACAGTTTTATAGCATGAATGCAAATATTTAGAACATCAACACTTTCACTAATATTTCTTTGGTATGAGCAAGTATTTCCTCACCACTGCTATAAAAGGCACATTTTTTTTCTCTTCTCAGTGTGTGAGGGAAAACATTTTCTTCCTCACATAAAGTGTCCCAAGTATTTCTGTATTACATCTGACAATTGGAAGATTAAAATTTAAGTACCACTGGCAGATGAGTGAGGCCACGGAAAGACTATCTGGAAGCTGAGAGAGGTATGGAGGCAACAAGCCCAGGCAATTTTGTAATTTTACAGAGTACATGATGCAATGTTATTTGTTTACTCAAAGGCAAATTGCGTGTAGATTACAAAATTCTAATATCTGATCAAGATTGTACCAATTCACAGCATCACACCAGCAGTTACATCAAGTGTCACTTCACTAATGTGGCCAATTGAGCTGTGCTGAGAGATCTTTGTCTTTACACTCTTGAGTTGTACCATTAGGGTGTGTGTCCCTAAGACACAGTGAAATGACATAACTTAATGCTGTGAAAGTGAACAGAACCTTCTTCCCCCTCCCATCCCTCTTTCATTACTTGTTCTAGCACTGGTGCTTAAAAATTGACAAAAATCCAATTTAGAGCTGAAGTAGCCCACTAAAGCATCATACTGAACTAAGGGAATGCCTCAGCTGCCAGTAAAATTTCAGCTCGAGGCCAAAATTCTTCACTTTCCACTTTTGATCTGAATAATCATTCAGGGTATTTGCATTTAAATATGTTTGTCTTGCTCCTTCTTTTCCTGCAAGCCTCTGCAATGATGTCATAGCTTCATGCTTACGATATTGTAATTATATTTCTACAGAAACCTGCTGCAGTGACACAGTTTCTGACTTTGTGTTTTCATGATCAAGGAGACAGCTAGGAGATTTGGAATGGATTAATGATCAAATCTAATAGTAAATACTTTAATATCATGGTTTAAGGAAGACTGAACAAATTAAGTGTTTGCAAAAATGCTATTTGCCTCAGTGTGAGCTAAATCTATAATTGCTTGGCACCATTTTTGAAATCAGTAGCAATCTGCAGAGCAGATACTTCATAAAAACTAAGTAGGAAATATAGGATGTGGACCTCCATGAATATTTAGCATTATTCCACAAGCAATTACCCCTTGGGTCAAAGCTTCCAATTCTTAGAGGACAGTTGTCAAAATGAGTAAGCCTATTTCTGATATATATTTGCTGTGCAGGGAAAATGCTAAAGCTAAAGGTGGGATCAGCGCTGGCATTGCAACTCACAACTTGTGCCAGTGATTTGGAAATGGATCTTTGAGCTGGGGCAGGGAATGAGATAAAACACTTCTAGAATACAGCATATGGATCCTTCCCCTTGAAGCCTACATTTTGAATTATTGGTTCATAAACAATAAATGTATCTCAATCAAATTAATAAAACTGTCATTCAATTATTTTTCTGCCTCTTCATTTACAGACAAGGCAATAATTAAAGAGTCTGATCTGCACATTTGAATCTCATTCTTAATTCTGTCTCTGACAGGACATCAGACTGCAACGTGCCATACCTCATTAATGCCTGGGGTAATCGTAGGTGCAGCAATAAAAACAACAAAAGGAGCAAACTCTGCAGTTCTCAGGACCTTCAATGCCTGGGGGAAAAAAAAATCAGATATTTTAGAGGAAACCTCCAACGATCAATGTGAAGTAAGTTTAGTCACAGAAGCAAAAGACACAAATTCATGATCTACCAATGCTGGATTTGTTTTTAACTGAATTGGAGTCAAGACCTTAGTAATACAGACACCTAACTTCCTCTGTTATGTTACAGTTTTGGTGGTCAAAACATGTATTTATCCTTAATTAAAGGGAGTTTATGAGACAGTAAAAGCTTTAGCATTTTCAGAGAGCCTCTTCCCATACAGTCTCAAAGAGTGTGGAATTCTGTTTACATTTAAACTGATTGATGAAACACCATGCAAAAAAAAATTCAGTCGTGCCACAAATAGGGAAAAGAGCCGAATGTGTTTTAGAATATTGATGAGAATATAATTATTATTCTTATAAAATTATTATTTTTCAAACAAATCAAAGTGTCATGTGAGAAATCTGAAGTTTTAAAAAGAGTGAGCATAGCACTAAATGCAAGAAATACAACTCCAATCCCCTGAACCAGATCTGTGCAAAAGAGAAGAGTTCTCAGTAAAGAGTTGTCTTGGTCATAATGAACTGTGTGACACAGAGCTGCCATCAAGTATTGCAATTAGTCCCTGTCAGAGATCCAGCCTTGACTGAAGCACAGTACAGCAAGTTAAACATCTCAGCTGAACTCACAGGGATGGACATGATAATGTCAGACTACTAAAGGTCTCTCTGGTTTTGCTCTTTCCATTTCCTGTCTTCTCCAAAACTTTTTCTTTTTAAAGAAACCAACAAAACAAAACCCCCACAATCCACCCTTTCCCTGAGCTAAAAGGTTTTAATCTCTGCTGCTTGAAACCCACCAACAGGAACCACCTCTGCCAAGCTGCTCCAAACAAGAGACAAACCCCTGAGGGAAATGCAAGAAAACCCATAAAACCAAGAGTGCCTGAGGGAGAACTGGCAAGGGGTGTAACATAACCAGGAGTAAGTCCACAAGCAGGTTGGCCTCAATGAGCTAAAATGGATGAATGAGGAAGCTGGTTAGGAAAGTGGCTTGCTGGACACAAGCTGGAGGAAGTGTGGCAAAGGGAGCTGTTACCAAATGTAAATACATTCTAACACACATTAAAAACACTTTTGAGAATTGCACAGCTTTTGAATAATGCATGTTGAAATAGTTTATCAAGAGAGTTTGCTGTTAACAGCTGTTCCACTTGAACTAACTATAAATGTTGCTCTTCCCAAATGCTGTTAAAAGTGGGATTTTATTTTTAAGAACATCACCACACCATCATACTCTGAACTGTCTTAAATAATTGAGTCAGGTATCTCATTTTTTGTTGTGAAATTCTTAGAAGGATTTGAAGTTCCTGAATCCATTCACCATGAAGAAACAAGTCAGCAAATTTAAGCAGATAACACTGGTCACAATTTTGTCATTCCTCCCATTTCCTTCCATCTGCTAGAGTACTGTAAACATCACAACTGTCCATATTCATGTTGCTCCACTTAACAAAATATATAAACACATCCCTGTGAATTGAAAGTAATGACTACACAGATGTTTCAAGGGAAATGTATCAGAATTTTCCACTGATTTTATACAACGAATAAACAAACTATTAGTGTTCCTTGAGAGCCTGATTTTTCTTTCTCCTCTGTGTACTTCTAACCCGATGATTACCAGAATCTCACTTCACAGACTGGTACCCTGGTGGTCCAAGGACTTTTGTTCCACATCACTTTATGCAGCACTTTATCTAGTGCACAATCAATAAAAACATCTCAGTGAAGAATTCGTGATGAGTCTCATTTTTATACACTTCTAATTAGTTACCTGAGGTTCTACATCAAGTATTGCAATTAGTCCCTGCTCATGGATCTTTCGTATTGTTTCCAGTTTTGTCCCGTACATTGCATCCTCATGGCTGCCATATTCCAAATATTCATTGTTTGATATATCCTGCATCATTTGGTCATGTGATACAAAGTAGTAATTTTTGCCATTTTCTTCATCTTTCTTTGGAGGTCTGGTTGTGTCTGAAAATACAAAATATTTCAGTACAGATATTTAGTACAAATATTTTAGTACATTATATTAAGGCAATATATGGCTTCTTTTTTTTGTTTGTTGTTTATTTATCAATACTTATTGAATGATGACCTGTCAAATCACATATAGAGCAATGAAGCATGAGGCAGTCAGAATGACAGGCACTGGGAAAAGCATGAGTTTGAGGGATGTGTTGGGAAAAGCAGGAGAAGAAAGTTCCCTAGGTCTACTGAACTTAAGATACTCACATTTCTTCTGAATCCTCCTGTCCTAAAAATATTTCTGCATTTTCTTTTTTTTTAAATTTAAGTTTTTATGAGTGTGAAAAGGATAAGCCTAAAAAGCAGTCTAAAAACCTGATTACTTGTGGTCAAGAGAGGTGAAAGCTACTTAGGAATAACATACTTTTTGAAAATACTGCTTCTACAGCCCTATGTGGTAAGAGAAATATGGCCTACCAATCTTTTGAATTAACTGCCATTGTGTGTGGCCTCATCTTTTTGATCAGGTTTTCAGTATGTAGATAATTTCTTCATAAAACATTCTCCAAAACTCCTCACCCAATTTAGGGCCCATCTCAAACCTACCACACCACGGTTTTGTAAAGGAATGCAGAAAATGCATCTTTTTAGTCTTCTTAAAAAACCAGTGAAACAATTTCAGTGCTTCCACAGAGCAGGAACCTAATGCAGGCAACCTAAGGCATGTTCATCATGGTATAGGTGAGCCCATTTTAAAAGCATTTGCAGATGAAATAACCATAGTTTATGTGAGGAAAATTAAATGAATGTCACTTCTGAGGCATGTATGGCATTTCTGAGGTCAGTCTGAAATAGAGTGGACAGGTAGGGGCTGGATGCTCTTGTTTTGGTGTGCTTAGCTTGAGGAAAAAGGATGCATCTCCAAGAGATCACGTGATGGGATCTGCAATTCTTGCCAGGGTATTGATAAAAATTGTCATGAAGGGAAAACACATCTGTGCTCTTCACAACAACCCACTTGTAAGCAGTGAAAGTAATTGTGTTTTCTTTTACTTACTGTCATCTCTGGAAACCTGAAGTTTCTTTAGTGTATTATCAGTCCTCAAGACTAGGCTGTGTGAGGTAGTTAAAACATTAAATTCCCCTAAATCCAGTTCATATTTCTTCTCATGAGAATTATACACAATAAAAAAAAGAGAAATCTTTTATCCTTTCTTCTAAATTAAACATTTGGGGTAGGGAGAAGTATGCCTAACAAGAAGTTTTTAAATAATAAGGATAATTTGATGCAAAAGTGGTATTATTTTCCACTCTTCCCTTTTGAAAAAGCAGAAGAAGCACACCCAGCCCTACCACAGCTCCCACCCTTAAGGCAGGATTTGTCTCAGCTGAGCTGAACACATGCAGCAGAACGAGGATGACACAAACAATTTTATAGCAGGGTGGATGTTGCTACTTACGAGGAATGGGGTAAGCAAATCTGTCCGGATGTTTTGTGATGAGTGTGTTTTTTATGTGTCTTCTTCCGACACCGTGTGCACCTGGTCCACAACACAAAAAAATGATTCAGAAATTTTCCACCAGAAAAGCTTCAAAACTATGCTGCTATGTTCAGAAAAAGAATTGAAAATTACCTAGTAAGACTAGTGTTTTCCTTTTGAATGCTGGCAGCTTTACTACTTCTTCATATGTGACGAGATCTAATTGATCAAACACTAAAACACAAAAGAAAACCCCAAAGGATAAGAAAAAAGGCGTATTAAGGGTGACAATTAATTCTGCCACTAATCATAATTTTAGCTAGTTTTAGCTTAATAATACAAAGTAACATGTTATGGAAAATAAAACCATTCATTCCTTATGCAATTTTAACAAGAGTGTTCACTTAAAAAACCGCTCAGAGCAGTAACAAAGCTACCGAGATGCTCAGCAAAGTTTGCATGTCCTTTCATGCAGTGTTCAGCAGACCACAAAAATCAGCTAAAACAGCATGCCATTCACGTTTGCATTCCTAAGAAATAGCAGTACTAAAGAAAAATCTGTAGACAGTGACCGACATAAATACAATATGAGAACATCTATTTACACTGAAGGTAGGGATACTTTCGTAATAATGTTTTAACAACATCTATGAGAAATGCACAGAGAAGAGTGTTAATACTCTGTGGTATTTATTCTTTCAAACCACACCATTTACTTGTAATTAGAGTTCTCTTTAAACACACGTGCTAATTAAACTGACATGCTTTTAAAACTTGTGACAGAATGAAGAATTCTAATGAAAAGCGATGGCATTACATAAAAGAACCTCCACCATATTTAGGGAAAAATTGTAAAAGTATTATTTCAGATATCATTTCAACTGCAGTTGAAATTGGATGAATTCCATCATGCCTATCAATCTGTTGTCAATTGCCAAGGAATATAATGATTGACAAATCAAGTTTTGTTCATTAATAACAGCTTATTCCTCCTGTGCCCAGTAACACATCATCTCTGGTAACTCTTGCTGAATTCTAATGAAAGGAGCAGCCAGGAGGCAGTTATTTATACTTGTAAAGATTATAGCAATCAGCAATTGTGGAGCAGAGTAATGAGCAAGAGTTTTCAGTTCTGTATTTTTTCAAGCTATGAAAAGGAGGGAGGAGAGACTCCATCTAAACTATGGCATCTCTGAGTGTTTCCAAGTGTTAAGTGGTGTATCCACCTTGACTATATGCAATCCATCTTTTAGGATGAGTGTGGATATCTCTCAGTTTTTCAATTTGATGTCAGTCTTTTTACCTGAGAGAAGTAGTCCAATGGCTTCAATTTGGTCAAACTACAGATCAGCCAATTGACACACCCAACTCTTTAAGGCCTTGGAAAGATACAGATATGAAAACTTCCTAGTCCATTTGAAGCATTTTGAATTTCATCCTAAAGAAGAATCTCTTTCAACCTTTCCCCAAATACTTTGAGTGAGAATTTAGTTATATTTTTCTTCCATTCCACAACAGAATTATTATTCTTGTCCTTTTTGCAACTTTGCAGTATTTAAACAAATTAATAATTCATTTCATATTAAAGATCTACAACACACTAAACAGCTTTACCATTCTAACCACCTAAGCCTGCAAGTGTCTTTTTCCATTTAAAAATAATAACAATAATAATAAAAATAAATCCTTTATTTTCTTCTTGAACAAAATCATGTTGTGTTAGATACAAACAACAGGAACAAACATCAGAAATGACACATATTAATGCCTTCATCACAGAATAGTAGCACAGAGAAGATGTGTCTCAGTCTACATGGATTTAACTAATGATTGTGGGGTTCTCAAACACAAAAGAAAAATGATTAATTTCTTAATATACAAAGATAGGAGGAATACAGGGCACACTTAAAGATTGAACTTCAATGCTTCTGTGTTACTAGCTAAGAAAGAAAAGGAGTTCTTGAAAGGAAACAGTAAGAAGCAAATAAAGAGGCATTGTCACTTGACAGGTTACTTACATGCACAGAGGCCATTGGGAGTAAGACAGCATGAAAAATGTACAGGGGTCATTGAGATATGGCTTGTAATATATTAGTAAAATAAAAAGTATATGCACAAAATAAACTTTACCATGCAGTAGTCTAAACACAAGGCAAATAAATCACATTAAGAAATGATAAACATATTTTATAAAAGCTTGGCAATTTTCTACATTATGTATAATAGGAAGCATAGTTCTGGTATGTTCTGTTCTTTTCTGAAGCCCTGCAATAATTTTTCAGCAAAATAAATAAAAAATATATCTAGATATCACTGCAGCATATCTCTAGAGCATTTATAAAAATGTCAGTGAATCTAATAATGACAAAGATATTTTTTCTGTGGCCTTTGGTTTAAAACTGACTTTATACTGATAAAACACATGATCATGAAATTGCCTAATACTCTAATGTGAAGCATGGAGGAAAGAACAACAGGATTACATTTTTCTGGTAAAGGAGGATGTATTTGCTTCTAATTCTAAAAAGTAACTGAAATCATCTCCTATTTACTTCATAAACTATGTCTGATTTGCAGAATATTCTCATTTCTACTTCCAGTACTATTCCCAATGTACCACATCAGCTCTCAAATCATGAGCTGGCTGCACAAATCTGAGCTGACTTTGAATTATTTTACTGGGTCATTTCTCAGCACCCCAGTTCAGTCTCACCCCTAAGAGAAAAGTAACACTCAATTCCAAATACATTACACACTACTGCTGATCAATTTATTTAATTTTATACAAGGATGTAAGAGAAATACATTCTACTTTCCTGTAAAAGCAACATTTTGGCAATGATTATACTTGTTTTGGATCCAGCAGAAGAAAAAAACTGGTTTTTATTCTGAGGCAGAAGCACTGAAAGGTTGCAAGGGCCAGTGTTTCCACATTTCTGACTAACAATCCTAGATGTGACAGAGGACTTCAGAGAATGCAGATTCAGCATCACCTCAGTTAAACCTGAACTCATATGAGCACTAAAGGAATTAATAATATTCATATTAAATATCCTGTATTTGATATTGTTCCCTGGAATATTATTGGCATCACCTTCAGTACCTCAGGGACACTGAGATCAATAACATTTCTACAAGAAATCTTGATTTCAATCTGTGCTCCCATTAACTTCTTGACTTAGGGGAAAGAGGAAGTTGTATTCTGAAGGGAGCAGTTACTTTTATGATCATTATCATAATTTTTAATGCTCTTGTTTCTAATTTTTGGCAAACACCTGCTCTGATATAAAGCCAATGAAGATACAACAGCACTGCTGGTGAAGGCAGGTGAATAGTGTGAATCAAAGTGCTGTCAACCTTCTCCAAAATGCCCCCAATGTCAAGACTGGAAAGCCTAGATTCCTTTTCTTTCAGGAATTCAACTGACAGAAAATCTTTGATCTAGTTCTGCTCCTACAGTACTGCCTGCTCCTTCTCCTTCCCTAGCTATCCTTCCTTCAGCTCACTCCTTTGTAGCAGGCTCTGCTTACTCACACTGACATTTTTAGTTCTGTATTTGCACGGAGAGCTGCATTAAGAAATGTATCTGCCCTAAAGTAAAAAATCCATGGGTTTTTTTGGGTTGTTCTTGATCCAGTTCACAGCATGGCCACAAGGGAAGGGAGGAGCAAGACTGTGGGAATGTGTGTTGGGAGCAATTGATACTACCTTGAGACCAGTACTGCCAAAGAGTTTGGCTCATAAAATCCTGATTATTGTCAACAGCTTTTGTTATAGGCATAATTATCAAAATGTGGTTGAGTGTTACTGCAATGAAGGGGAAACATCAGAACAACTGGAGTGTTAAACCAGCAAAAGGAAGAAAACTATTTAAAGCTTTCAATCTCTGCTTGTGAGGGCTTTGCAGGGTAAGAAATAGATTTATATTCACCTGCAAACATCTTAAATGCAACATTGAATTAAAGAGTATAAACGACAATTAATGGTCTTTGACTTTCTTAGAATTTACTTTCAAATTACTTTTAAGGAAACATATTCTATAGTAGTGACACATTATGAGCTCTGATACTGCACACTGATTGTGCAGGTAAAGAGAAATACCTGAAAATATGGATTTATATTGTTTAATTGGTGTGTTCAAGGATGCAACTGAAAAAGACCCCAGAAATGAATGTAATATATAAAATACTTTTGTTACACTGCTTGGACAGGTATATGTTTTGATTCTAATAATAGTCTCTGCAGGTGTCCCAAGAGACCACAATAACATAAGCATCACGGAATGTGATATCAATGCAGAAGCAACAAAAAAGTGTTGAAAAGCAGTTTCAGCACATTAACTATTTTATATTAAAAGAAGAAAAGAAGCAAATTCAGCTCATAAATGAAGGGGTCTGTCTTCTTTACTACTAAAACTAATGAATTTCTCTTGACAAGGATTTCTTACTCTACACTGACAAAATTTAAAAAGAAAATCCATTTATTTTACCAGCAGAACCCCCAAACTCAGGATTCAGGCAGAAATCATTGCAGGGAGGATAAACCTCCTGGTAGAGGTTTACCCAGGTTTACCAGCTGGTTCTATCTGGTAACTGTAAATAACACACTGACTGTGCAATGGCTCTTATTCCTCTTCCAGCTGTAACACCTCAACAAAAATGCTCTTTCGTGGCATTTTCACAAATTAACAAGGATGTTACAGAACAGTCTTCTGCAGAGCACAGTACAGTTATACAGGTTGCAAAAATCATATCCTGTTGGTTTCTAATGCTGCTTTAAACATAAACCTCCAAACAATCTAAGCCTGTATCAGGATATACGACGCTGCACTGATTTTGTGGCAGCTTGCCTCTCACTGACTAAGTTCTATGCTCAAATAGCAAAGAACAAGCAGAGTAATGTTGGCGTAATTAGAATTTTACTTATATTTTCCTAAGTAGCTCATTAGGTTTATATAATGAACAATTATATAAACAGCTGAACAAGTAATGGCAAGGCTTAAACTGCAAAAGGTGTAACCTGTTAAAGATACCTGCATTTTTTGTTCATACCTGCATTGTGCTTTGCCAAATATTTGTCTTTGTACTGCTTTTTTTTCTTTCCAAACCAAGTACAGCTGGCCTGTTGCTCCTGTTTGGTCTTCTCCATGGCAATACAAGCAACTCGCCTGACATATGGAGGAGAAAAAACATTTTCTGTTGTAATCAAGGATCTTTAAAAAGCTGCACAGAATGAATTAGAAAAGTAAGACCTTTTCATAAAACAAGAGTACAGTAAAACTTGTAACAACATTTTTTTTTGATGACTTAAAAGAACATATATATAGGGGTATTTTGATGGAAGAATATCTTCTTAGAGGTAGATGATGGAAGCTCACAGATGAAGTGAGCACGGGAGGAAGGGCAGCTCCTGAAATGAATCCAGACCACTTTGCAGCAGATCAGAGTTGAAGAGCAGAAGGTCTGGAAAGACCACCATGGTCTGAATTACTCCAGAGCAAGTGGAGCTGTGCTGTGGGACTGTTTGGAAGCTGATCCTTAGGGTGAAGCACTGCAAGGGACCTTCCTGCAATGTGCACCTGTGCCTCCCTCACGTCAGGGCTTGCACAGAGATAAAGGTCTTGTCTGCCTCTGTTTCTCTTCTGAAAAAATCTCCCTTAGCCAGTCCAGGAGGCACAGGAGCTGTGCAGAACTCCAATTCTTTCATGCAGCAAATCCTGTATGAAGTATTTTGGGCTAGATTATCCATGTTGATAAACTTCATTGAGTTATGGCCGTATCTTCCAAGGCCCAGGACTTGCCTGCCAGAATTTGTGCTGATACATTTAAGATTTTTACTTAACAGCTCCTACAAGAGGCTGTTTAAAGGCTTTGTGCTGCTCAGTACCATTGCTGTTCATTGAACTTGCCATTCAGGAATCTTAGCACTGAGATTTTCTTCTGCTTTTTGACACTCACACAAAAAATGAAAAAGAAAGAAAACCCTAAACCCTCCTCAATGACCTTTTTGCATGACATCTTGCTAAATCTTATTCCTGCAGCACTTGCATGTAAGCAGTACTAATGAAACCCCTGTTTAGAAGCTGAAAGAGAAATTATTTGACCCTCTTATATAACGAATTTGAATGTAGCCATCCTCAATCCTAGCTTCCTACAGTATATCAGAAAGCACAATGTTTATTAACACAGGAATTTATTTTTTTAACCTAACCACAAAATTGAGTTAATATATTGACTTTGAGAAAAAAAAAGAATGAAAAAAAGAAAAAAGAATTCAAAAAACTAGCTATACAACAATGGAAAATATGAAAGACAGAAATAAAATCAAAGTTAATTTTTATAGAAAACTTAAGTCATACCATTCTTGAAGTTCAGGAGAAGGAATAAGACCTGCAGTACCATTTTTGGAGTTCTCAAGTTTACCCTGCCACCAGTTATGATCATCTTTGCTAATGATTTGGATAATATCACCAACTCGGAATCTAATGCCAGCTTCTTTGCAAGGAATGAGGTCATCCTTTGCTGGATCGTATTCAAATTGTGCTCTTACATAGATCTACAAAAAAAAGAGTTTATAAGAGACACTGCAATATTATTACTGGTATGGCATTCAGAGTTAACAGGTGAAAATCTGATCTGTGAATGCAGCTACACATATTGGTTGCAACAAGCAAAGAAAGAAACAAAAAAGGAAGGTGCCAAAGCACAAGTGATAGTTGAAAATGAAAATGCCCCCTCCAGCAAATGATGGAGACATATGATGTTATTTCAACAGCTCATGGTTTCTACATTCCCTAGAACATGAACAACAAAAATGTAATAAACTCCTAGAATCCCTCTAATAGTTATTAATTATAACAAATCATTACAGAACATAAGCCAGCACCATATAATTCAATCTGTAATGTACTTTCCAACTGAAGTACCCTTATATGTTTTAAAGATTTCTGAGGCAAGAAATTTTATTGGACAGCATAAAGGACTTTGGCTTTATTAGTGATCTTTAGAATGTGAATTTTTAAGATTTAAGACATTAAAAAAAAATCTTTTTTAGGAAGTCCTGCATTACACCTTTCACAGAGTTACTCAGAAGCAATGTGGAAATTCTCTGTATGGGTTTTGCAGTAAAATCTTCCATGTAAATAAAACTCATGATTTGAGCAAGTTATTCTCTAAGGAACATTAACAGAAAGAATCCAAACTCTGACTTCACAGTTTAAAACAATATACCAATCTTTTCTTTGTTTATTACTGAGGTCTCAACCTTAGAAAATAAAAACAAAACTGATCTTCAGTTTTGATTGCTAATTACAGCCCTGATGCATCCAAGCATCTTAAAATCAAAATTAAATGTCATGCCCTAGATGGATAATTTCTGAAGTTCATGAACTTCAAACATCACCCTACAGCATCTCTGACAGCCTTGTATACACATATTGCTGATTTTCCTACTAAAAATTGATTAGATTAAAAAAAGCCCAACAATTGCATTGCAAAGTAATAACTTTCTTATAAACTGCGACAATCACTTTTCAACTTTGCTCAAATTCTGCTCCAGAAATAGCTGTAAGTATGCAGTGTTAGCACTATTCATGGCACTTAAAAAAGTAATCCAATCTGCACATCAAGAGATGAATAAATTAACTTAAAATGGCTAATCACTTCTATCTTGTATCTGATGTATTTTTATTGGTTTGCAGTGAGAGCAGATGCCAACACCAATATAGAACTCAACTTCTAATATATTAAATCTGACCCTTGTTCTTCTGTGTATTGAGTGAGTTTAAAAAAGCAACCCAACTTCTTTTAGTTACCTGAGAAAAGAGTATTTTGAAACCAATTATGTTTATTTAGTAATTTGTTTTCCATGATGTAATCAATATTGAGCCAGTCCCATATTTTGCCTGAAGCTTATCTAATACAGGTCTGGAAACATCAGCAGTATTTTCACTCTCTAGAAACTTCCCTTCTTTTCAAGTCCCTGCTCCAGCTTGAGCCATTATCGACCATATATTGGCAGCTCATGGCACATTACAGACTTCCTCACACATAAAAATGTATCTGCTATCCAAGCCCTCACTGCTGTCCAGGATGACAAGAAAAATATGCAGGTAAAAACAGATGGTGTAAGAGAAACACCATATTTTGATATTGCTTGAACAAAGATTCTTCTCCTGGGGAAAATACCCTATGAGGAGCAAATGAAAACCTAATATAAATGTTTGGAAGGTGCTTCATGGAACCTTTCCAGGTTTACATTCAGTCAGCTGGAGTCTTCAGAAGAAAATGGAAAGTTGAAAGAACCACAGAGACTTTTAAAAACGGGAAGTGAAGCGAGGGCAAACCATTCTTGTAACAGAAGTTCCAGCCAACTCAACCAGACAGCAATATAAAAAGATTCTCAAAGACAAGAGTTAACGTAGCTGATTGGCTTTCTGAATGGAATTGCAAGAGCTAGAATAAAAATTCCTGGTAGAGAAGGAGGTTGAGTACTCAGTTAAAAACTCAGGTAGATTATGGAGAGAATATTTATAACTGGAGCAGCTACTGGAGATGAATTACAAATCACTTGACAGTATGTGCTCATTTGGAGGCTGCAGTAAAAAACCCAAAAATTCTTAAAATTGCAAGGAGAATGATAGGGAATCCTCTGAGGAGCCCCTATGGGCTTTCCTGGAATTCTCTGGAGAGGGAAGATCATTCTTTGGTCTGTGCTGACTTGCATGACCACCAGCTCAAGGTAACAAAGTTAAGGGAGGTTACTGAATATGGGACTTAGGACTGAAATTTTAAGAGATCATTTTCAGATTTATCAAACCTTAACAGAAATTGTCCTTAATGTTTTTCTTTGAAGAGCTTTGTTAATGTTAATAATTAGTTTCAGATAAACTTAAGACATAAAATCTTTCTCAGTACAATATTTTAGAGTTCTAGACACCTGCCCTACTTGTTTCCATTCCATCTAGAATAGAAATTACAGCTTTCCTTTAAGATTCACACCTGAACAGGTCACTATAAAACAGGAAGTCTATTAACGCATTCTGAACTAAATTGACATCTCCAGTTAAATTCACAGTGAGTTTATAACTCTCACACATGTGGACACATGAGAAAGAAAAAAAAAAGCTATTTTGAATTAGCCACAAACAAATGAGTTAAAAAGAAAAATGAAAAAATGAAACAAATTTTCCAAGCTTAAATGTTTTAGTCCAGCACATACAGAATATGAGGGGTGAAAAGGTAAGCAGGGATGTTTGCTAGCAGCTAAATTTACAAAAATCCCCATGGAGGATTTCTATTCACCTGTCGTCCTTTTGGTTGTGTTGTTGAAGGCAAGTCCTGCAGAATAAAGTCAACCCAGGAGAAGAAATTTTCATTTTACTTTTTAAGGGTACATAACACTGTTTGTTAGTGATTCATACTACATTACAGTAAAATGGTAAGTTAGACAAAAGTATAAAGCATTGACCCATGTCTAGAAATACTTCTTTTCTTAAAGAAAAATCAAACCCAGGCTGTTTAGCAGCAAGCTGAAGAAAGCAGGTAAAAAGTTAAAGCAGATAGAGAATGTGCTTTTTAATAAATAATTCAGCATCTTCAACACAAAAGCACCACCAAGTGAAAGAGGCTCTTTATGTGAATGCCTTTTCCACTTAAGTATTAAGTTTTGCCTTTAAAAGAGAGAGCCTATTATAAATATTAAAAAAACTTAGGATTAAAAATGTATAATTTCATCAATTGTGCTGAGAATTAAGGTTACAACTACTTATCATGTTATAAATTCAATTTCATTCACAAAAATGCCTTAAATTTTTCATTCACACAATTTTTTTTTCATTCTGCTAATTAATAAGCACTTTACCATGTGGCAAATAATGTCTAAGTTGCAATTTTTATTAATAGTTAAAGAAATAGTAACTTGGTTTTGGTTTTTTTGTTTGTTTTTAGCTAGTCCCATGAACTCATGATATCGACAGCACTCACTGAAGAAACTTGTGTGTATTTACTACAGTGGTCCAAACAACAACAAATGATAAACAACACGAATTTTAACATTAATGTACTTTAGGAAGAACAGGAGGTTGACAGCACCTTTCTACCTGAATACATACAAAACAGAAGTACTTTGTGTTAAAGATGTGATGGTAATAGCTTGGTTTGGAGTGCAGTTTAAAAGCCACTTCCTTTTGCTTTCCATATCCAGGCAAGGCTCATGTTTCACACAGTATGTGCACGTACCACGACAGCAGAGAGCACACCAATTCCTTAACTCAGATAGCGGAAACCAGAAACGCTCCAGAGGGCTCTCAAAACACAAAACTTAAAAAAAAAAAAAAAAAGAATCTAAAATGGCTTGGGATACCAACTGCACAGTTGCTCTTCCTTCAAACTCTGCTTCCAAAGTTCAGGATGGAAATAAAAACTTCCATTTTAAAACTCTGCTTAGTTTTGAGGAAAGTGCTGACAATGATTTAAGGATGACTGAAGTGTCACAATACAGTTATTAACATTTAATTCACTGTATGGCTGTTAATGAGAAGAATATGTTGGAAAAAGCCCTTTAAAAAAAAAAAAAAAGAAAAAGAAAATAGGGAGTTACATATGCAATAACCTGGGTTCTCTCAGCAGGACAAAATTTTCCACTGACCACACGATAAGTATAACAGTAATGGCAGATGAGCACCAACAAAACTTTCACACTTTCTCTGTGTGGAACTGGAAATCTTACCGAAACAGAATTGTTAGTGCTGCTATGACCATTAGCTGGGGACTGTCTGGATGTAGAGGGGGAATCTCTCTGAAATAAGACACAAGGTTCATTAACAACACAACACTATCACAGGAACACAGATATATTTCAAAGAACAGTTACATCCACAGCTTTATAACCATTTGCTCAGCTGCTTCATTTGTGCAAGTTTCCACACCTCAAACTCAGTAAATCTGAAAAGTTTTTCCACAGCTTAAGATTCAGGTTTGACATTTTGATTTATTTGAGGTAATAACTATTTTTATGTTGCCTTCAGCTTTTTAACAACTGGGACTTCTGACATCTCATGCGGCTGACAATGCTACCAGCCCTCAGCCAAACCCCAGCCTTGGCTGAAGCACCTGAAAGCTACACTCTGAATTGTACTTGGAATAGAATGAGGCCCATATCCTGTTTTAAAGATGTTTCTAAACGTTTTTTTCAGCTATGAGGTGTTGATCAGTTTCTACTCAGCGAGATGCATCTCTCTGCAGTGCCTCAAAGACACTGAGGCTGGGACCTGAGAAGGAAGCTGGATTCTCTCTCCTCGCCTCTCATCCCTTTTACAGCACAATGAGGGTTTTCCTGCAACATTCTTACAGGCTTGGAAGTATCAAACCTTGCCAAAATATAACACTTTAAAAAAGCCATTTCCCTTGAGCCAGACTACCAGCGTGGGCCTAGACCTGAGTGAAGAGACAGCAGACACAGAGTGATACTGGGAATACAGGAGGGTAACAGGAATTCCTGACTGGGTTTTTCACAGCAATCTTTCTCACATGCCACTTTGACTGTACAGTGCTTAATCCCATGAGGTCAGTTAACTGAGCCATCTCTTCTGGAAAAAAAATAATCCCCTCATACATTGTGGAAAAAAAAAAAAATCCCTTTTACCCTCAAAGGAATTCTGGAATATAATATTCCATGTCAAAGGTCAGCTTAGGAATGTCTGGTCATTTTGTGTAACATCAAGGACAGCAGAGAAAAAGGGCGAAAAGAGTTTTCTAAACAAACAAAGTTAATCCTATCGTATTTTATCAATACAAGTACCTTCTGTGAACAAAATAAAAACCAGACCTGGAGCTAAACTGTTCATGCAACATTAATCAGGGATTAATGCCACATGCCTAAGAACAAAATTTGCCTCCCACAAGTATTTGCAATGAGTAACAGAATGGGGAAAATCAGCTCTAATTCTAATTACAAAATCACTCCAGCATAACAAGTTTAAAATATACAAATGAGAGCAAATAAACCATTCATTACTGAAAAAAATATAAAAAAAATAAAAAGAAGAAAAGCCTAAAGGAATCAGTATTCCTGTTTTTTTTTTTTGGTGTATGGATTATCAGCATCACCTTTATCAAATTGTAACTAGGAGAACTTTTCTCAAAATGGCAGTGACTTCCTTGCTTTACAAAGACATTTTTTACTTGCTCTGCAATTCTGTCTCTGCTATTTTCTCACTTTCAAGAGGTGAAAAATAATTTTAACTTCTTTTTTTAATATGGTTTGTTATGATCCATTGTCAGTGATGGTTTACCAAGGGGGCAAGGGAAAGCTTTGGAAACTGATGCAAGCACCCAAATCATTTGGAGAAAAACAAGTTTAGAGAATGCCACTATTTCTGGACTGTCTTGAAGGATTCTGCCTTTGAAGGAAATTTTCTTGGTTGGAGAATGTTTTGATTTGTATTCCTCCAACAATTCTCAACACAAGACAGCATATTATTCAAAGCAAATGTTCATCCTAACATACTGACAAAAATATACATTTTCAGTACTGTTGGTGATTTCAGTACTGTCAGAAATAATCTAACAAGTGAGTCAAGTCATATTTTTACCTATGACTTTTACATAATTAGGCTGTTCTGTTCTGTCACAATTTCAAAGGCATTTAGATTGTTAATTTTCTAGGGATAATTGTTTCTTTCAAAACATACCAGACTCAAAAGTTAGGAGAAAAACTGTATTATGCACAATCTAATGAGGCAAATCAATGAGCACAGAGACCCTTGTAGAATAACAGGAGGGCTTAGAACTGGCCTGGAAAACTTCAGTTTTGGTTGTGAGTTTGTTTCTCCAGTAAATCAGTGAAAGCCCTACTTTTCCTGGGAATAGGGGCAGAAAAACACTTGGAGGACAGTGATTCTGAGCAATGTAGAAAGGTTATTATCATTGTCTATCAGTAAGCTTGACTGTCTGGACTTCCTAGCCTTCTCCAGCTCCAAGATCAAAACCAACACAGAAATCTTTGGGGTTTTCACTACTCAGCTGAAGAACCACAGAGCCTTAGAGTGAACAGCCACAATTATTTCCAAATGATGGCAAATCCACTTTCCTGTTGATTCCTTGTTCTTAGGTGTGGAATCATTCTCTAGGAATGATAAACCAATGCATTCGACATGCAAACCCATAGCAGAACTCAATTATGTCTAATAAATATGACCTGATCAAATCAGATATTCACAAAAACAGCTGGATCAATGGCATTGATGCCAGATCTAAAAACAACGCTCAAAACAAGAAAACCACCAAAACCAAAACCCCCACAAAAAACCAGAGACAGACTTCCCAAAAATCTCAAAATAGCTTTACATTTCAGTCTTGGTCAAGGAACACTTCTGTCAGGATTTTTAATACAAATGTCAAAAAAGGTTTAAGACTATAAAAACACTTATAGTTTGAACACTAATGGAAACCATGGAAGACTAAAGGAAAAAATCCATGGTGATTACCACCAGACTTTAAAAATCTCATTTTTATAAAGGCTTTTCTTCTTAATAAAACAACTTAAGAGTTTCACAAAGACAATCTGAAACATAAAGAATGTTTATAAAGAAATTTTTTTGTTAAAAAAAAAAGTACTTCCCATACCATTCTCACATATCTGACACTATAAAAAGTTACTTGGGGTGTTGTGTCAGTACAAAGTAAGAATGTAAAAGTAGCCAGAGCAAAATTCTTACTCAGTGGGATAAAACTGAAACATATAAACAGCATACACAGCCATCAGCCATAAGAAGGATGTGTTGCAATAGTTACTCAAGTTCACATTTATGTAAATCTGCAATTTTCTTGGTATCTGATGAAGAAAGCAACACCCTGGCCCCTTGTTTTCTAAATATCTTTGTTAACTCAGGTCATTTGCCACACCAGTGACTAAAAAGCTCACCTCACACCAGATCAGCTGATCCAGATTTTACACAAGGGAATTTGAAAGTGTTATGTCTTCAAGCAAGGTCTGCTCCATGAAATAGAAGGCCTGGTAACTGAAGGGAAGGCATGGGTGCAGAAAAAAGCCACAAATGCCTAAGAAACTTGAAATCATTCAGTTGTGATTTTGAAAACTGTCAAGTGACCCTTAATGTCCTAGTGCAGGAAAAAGACTTCCCTAAATAGGCAGAAATGTCTCAATATTTAGAAAATAACACTTATTTTAAATGACTACAAAAGAAGACAAATATGGCAAGTGAAATTCAAATCTCAGTTACTAAAAAAAAACCCATTCCATGCCCCCCTCACATTTGTGAAGGCCCAAGATTGTAAATAAAAGGCACATCAACTCTGATTCTTCTAATATTTAGTTGTTTCCTATTCAATATTAACGAGATGCTTTGCAATGCAATGATGTGATCCCAGTAGAAGCCTCAAAGTCCTCCAGTTCTTGATTCTGTTTGATATTCCTCTTCTGAGAAAACTACACTACATGAGCACCAGTCCTTCCTTGACTGAAGGAGGAGGGGAACCAAACACAAATATATACTGAAGAGTTGCCAAAAAATACCTTAACTAGGAAGATCATACTAGTGAAGACCAAATATCTCTCTATTTATCCTGCTGGAGGGCATGAGAAGTAAGATTTCTGTGTCTTAGTAATGTGAGTCGACATTGATTTTTAGCCTTAATCAATGCTTAAGAATTTGATTCACCATCTGAATCACTTTCCTGAAAAAATCAGTGACAAATATTCTTTGTGTACTAAAGGACTAGTGATGATTTAAAAACACTGGGTTTTTTTGTGTACACTGGTAACTGATGAAAATCAAGCCAAAGTCTTAGTGTGGCTGAGCAGGTGAAAAAGACTCATCCATCTCTGACTAAATGAATGCTAAATGCTACAAAGTGTGATAATTAGACATGATTTCTTTTTCTCTGTCTTTGATCACACACTTCTAGTTTAGCTTTTTTTTTCCAAAGAAAGGTAAGTAAGAGTCTATTTTCCATTTTTCTGTGAAATAAATAGTCGAGGAAAAGCCTAAGAACACAAAGCTAAAGAAAAGAGATTATTTGCTATTACTAAAATGTCACCTAACAGTATTAATTTAAAGCTGTATGCTGAGTTTTTCAAAATAATCATCTTCCCAGCAAGTCTGCTATATTTCTGTATTTCTATACTGGGAAGTGAGGTATTTTTTATTATTATTCCTCTTTGATGAGCAGAAGTCAATACACAAATTTGTCAGCAAGCTGTAATTTTTCTAAAAGCCTTTGCATTTCATGAAAAAATTTTGGCTTCATATTTATTTTAAGAAAATTGGCCTCATAGGTGAAAATCTGTCAAACCTTCTACCTCTAAAACCTTTCAGTTTTTGTTGAACTCTACTACAAGTACAGAAGGCAACTAGAAGCAGCAATATTTTTCCTCGCAAACAGATTGTTCTGACAACCACAATAGCAGTTTCTGTGTACTCTAGCATCTGCTGAGACACAAGAACAATTAGGGTGAAATCACAGCTCTAATTAAGATAAGGTGCTTGACTCTAGCGGGGGTTGTGATTTCACTCTGGGAATTCTAATTCGGGAGCTGTTTGCGCAGTTAAGCACGTGGCACGGAGAGATGGCATCATCTACACTCTGCACATGCCATCTGCATGCTCACATTGGAACACTGCCTCTCAAGTAGCCATTTTCTACAATTTAATTCCCTTCAGTTGCAATCTGTAACTTGGTGAGCAGAAGGGAATTAAACGTTGCTGTGCAAAAGCTGTAATATCAAGTTTCTAATTCAGCAGCAACTCCAAATCTGTTTTTATTCTGTAGTGACAAAGACCGTTTTTTTTTTTTATGGAAACATAATATTAAGCCACATGTAACTGTTACACACGACCATCACAAATTTACCTCAACGGGGTTATACAGAAATAGGTTCTCCAATTAACCCTTAACAGCCCAAAGCAGCAATATAATGCTTAAAGCCTAAAAATCAGGAGGATCGCTCCTCATCTTAGGAACTTTTAATAGACTTCCTGAAGAATGAGTCTAAATGGTCATATTTTAAATGGGCTTCCTAAAAGCATAAGTCTAGGATCCCTTTTCCTATTTTTCTTTTCTTTAATAGGCTGTAAAGAGTTAGTTAAGGTGCTGATGAGATGAATATGAAGGCAGGGCTGAGTAGGTCGGTTGGACCTACTCGTGTTCCGTTATCTTTGTTGTAAAATTGGTGTGCGTGATCTAACAGGACAGGCAGAAACAATTTCCCAGAAAGCAGTAACATTCAGCCATCAGCAGGCAGTTAGTTACAGGACTGAGGAAGGAACGGGATGGGTCATTAAAGTCATTACCTCACATGATGAAGATTGCGTGCGATAACTCGGCACAATCTTGAAGGTAATACTTCCACGCATTTCCCTCTGCGAAAAGAGAGAAGCACTTTGAGGCTAAGACTGAAGAGAAAATCTCCAAATTATTAATGACTGAAAGGAAAACACCACAGTCTAAGTATGAAAAGCTAAAATGCTATGGATAAGTTGTCATATCACCTATAAACAAACATTAAAATTGTCCTCATTAACCCTAAGTATAAATATACATTACCAGTTGTTCACCTGGCCACGTTTTGAATGCCTAGACCCAGAACTGTATTTTAACACGACAGATTCAGAGATGTGTAGGTGTCTTCCATATCAACCATTTCTTTGTAGCTATATTCTTGTCATCTGCAGTCTTTGCTACCAAAGTGGCATTTTCTTCCCTTTCATCATACATGTTAAATAGCAAAACTGTATTCGTTTTCTGGAAAGCTGCATTTTACTGTACTAAAGGTATGAATGTCAAAAATAGTCCTTCATCAAAACAGAACATGGAGTCTGCTACTTTGCATTTACTATTGTGTAAGAACATTCATAACAAGTAGTAACTGCAGAGCAGCAGCAGACTGTGACAACGTATTTTCTTACATGGCAATCTGAGTATTTGTGCCACCACATGGCTGACAACTGCAGGACTCGATCTGAGCAGAAATGTGAGCACATCACTCCAAGAGATCTCAGAGTTTCCCCCCTTTCTCTCTTTGAGAACTGTGACCCCAAAAAAATGCTATTTTCCTTTAAGCTTGTCTGGGATTAGTGATACCATCCAAGATCTCAAGGTCAGGGTTGCATGCAGAAAAATTAACAAGTGTTAGAGAAATATCAGACAGACTCTACTAGCTGAGGTGGAGCTTTCCTGGAAAAAGACACACTGAGCTCAAAGTAACACTTTTTTCCTTTGTAACATCAGTAACTGTGAGCTCAACAGTTATCAACTGAAAGAACTTTTTGTTACGTACACATATAATCTATCAAGAACACAAGAAAAAGGGGAAGTTAGAATAAAACTACACAAAAGTTTTGACAAAGTAAGACAGGCACTTTTATAGAGGAAGACTTCAAGGACTTACAAGCATTTTTTGTAGTTGTTCTACAGTTTGATTTGCCACACTGATTCCGTTTATTTCTCTGATTTCATCCCCTACATGTAGCGTACCTGCAGAGTCAACAAACACACAATCACCTCAAGACATGTTTCTACAAATTGAGATAATTGTAACACTAATATTCATACAAAGGCATAAACAGAAAACAACACTAAATTTTTTTGCTAGTTTCAGAAAAGGACTCTGTATTAGCTACAAATCTGTCTTCCAGAGCGCAGTGAATACACAGCAAGAGATGCCCAGGCATTCTGTCAAGCACACAGGAAAAACATGTTTTTCTTGCTAAATAATAATATTGAATCAAAAACACCATATGGCCTGGAATAGTATAAAGATTCTTTGATATTATTCAAAACATAAAACTGATGGCATTGCATGTTAGACTGAGAATCAAATTCAGTAACATCTCTGTATCAAATAAAATCCCCTTTTCTGCAGCATTTCCCATTTCTGTCACTCTGACAGAAGTGAATATTGTTATGTTCATGACTGTAAGGAGAAGTATACATAAAACTGGGAATGAAGAATGGACATTTGCCAGACATGTCAACAACAAAGAGACAATTTTTTAATGACTGGCACTGGTGTTTCATTTTTTCTGAATGCTCTGGAAGGTGCATTTATAGGAATCTTTAAAATCCTTTATTCCCATTTCAACTCTGCCACCTTTTGAATAAGGACAATTTCAATCACCAGGACTAGGTAGAGCTGGCCTAGGGACAGGAGGCAACTTCACAGCAGCTACTATTTTGTGACTGGGAATTGTGTAGTTTGTACTTAATATAGCTGGACCTTAAATGATACAGTTCCTGTAACCCTTACAGTTATTATCCAGATTTAATAACAGGATTTATTATCCAGACATTGCTGTTATTTCCTGGCAATACAGTTTTCCATATGGCAAAAAGAGACAGTAGAAAAAAAAATGACATAACACTCCCCAAAACCAATACAAGGCACAGACCCTATCAAAGAGATTCAAACATGGTGCTCAAGATCACTGTTAAATTACACTTGTGTTGTTCTATTCAGTAAAAATATTCTAGATATAGTTATGTTAAAATGAAGCAGTGAAGCTAAGAGGCATCTAGAGCATTAACAGAATTAGAAGCATTAAAAAAGAGATGACCATAATACAGAAACACTGAAGTACAGCTCATTTTCAATACCTAGTGCAGAAGCACTACCTTAGTAAGATGAAGCACATAGAGAATAGGTTAAATTTCCCAAATCTTTAGAAATAAAATACACTGTATAATTAAAAAGAACAGAGTTTTAATGGGCACAGTTGGATATTTTACCCAGTTTTAGCAGGTTTTAAAAGTTTAATTAGCCCCATTATGGAACACAATCACATGAAGCAATACTCTGCAGAGCATCACCACTACCTAAGCATAGCTGGAAGAAAACCTTCTTCCTGTGAATCTTAGAGCAATCTCCTTTTAAAACTCACTGTTCAAAATAAAATAAATTTCAATTCAGAAGGTCCTCTAAAGGAATGTAGAAGTCTATCTGAGTTGCATCTTTGCTTGTATGAAAACTTTTATCTTTCCTGCTTCCTGACAGATTTTGCATCAGAGAGGCAAACTGAATATATGTTTTGTCTTCCTAATTATCTGTTCCTAGCTTCCTTCGAAATAGAACAGTAGGCTGAAGGGAACTTTGGCCTGAAAAATTAAGAAAATGTTTGTGTTCATCAAAAGAAAAAGAAGGCAGTCTGAAAGACGCAAAGTAACCCTTTCAAGGTGTAATCCAAACTTGCAGCCAGCAACCTAGCAGGGAAGTTCATTGTTTAAAGCAGGGTAAAACCCAGTTACCTTTGGACATCTGATCTGAACACGCAAAATGACAAAAAGGAGAAGACTGGGGATGATCAAAGATGCATGATTGCAGGGTTTGTTGCAGCAGTGAAAACGGAAAGATTTAAAATTTAGGCACAAGTAATATTTTTATTTCAAACTCCATTTTTGTGAGCCTCAACATCAAAAATACAAAGCCTGTCAAGAACTGCGTAAACAAAGTTCCTTAACTTTTGCAAGGGAAAATACTGCTACTTGTGTAAGGATTTTTTTCAAACAGAGGATTAAATAAATACAGCTCCAGAAACTATTGGTGTTTTAATCTCTTGCTGAGCTATACTCAGTAGTAAGATAGCAATTATCCTAATTAAGACCTAAATGAAACACAGTGGGCTCTCATCTCAAAACACCAGCAGACATCTGCAGCTGGAAGGTAACAAAAGCAGTTAGCAGGAGCCCATGCAGACACAGAGATACACTGCTATGGAATAGTAGCAGTCAAAATCAGGAATGTACACAGTTTGTACGAAATGATCTAAAATAACTATGTTTGAAGACAAAACTCTTCATGAGATGTGATTACCTTGCCGGTGAATCATTCCTCCGTGCATAATTCTTGCCACAATGCAGTGGTTCAACTCATTCATTTTTAAAGTGATTCCCTAGGAAAAAAGAAATGTTTAAACTTTTAAAATAAAACATTAAGCACTGTGATTCTTGAGATGTTCAGAACAGTCACTGTTCCTGAAAGCTTGAAGGCAGGGTATAAATTTTAGGATTAAAATAAAATATTTGTCACTCACTTCAAGATGAGCAATAAAACCAGATACTATTTCTAAGTGTAGAAGCAATACTTCAACATATGACTATATAAGAATCTGGTTCGTTAAAAATGTGATTTTATACCGAAGTGCAAAGGCTCCAGTTGGGATTAGGGCCTAATTTAGCCATAACTACTACAAGCCCTTGTGGCACAGCAGCAGTGTGAGTGAACACAAAGCATTACAAGGAGGATAAATATCTACAGTGGCTGCTGAACTATTCCAGTTCATCGACAACCCCACCTCGAAGTGAGGAAACCGACACTAAAATCATTAATACCCCTCTTTACCAGCACAGAGTCAAGGGAAACTTGAGTCTCCCTGCGTACCATGGGCTCATCTGTGTTCTTCTGGAACTGCACCAGGCGGACCCGCGTTACATTCTCCATGTCCATGTCGCCGTTGGCGCTCTCCGGGGAGTCCCCGTTCAGGTAGGGAGAGGTGGGAGGAGGGGTGACCCTCAGCGCTTCGTCACTGTAAACTTCATGTGCCACTACATCATGGGTTTGAAGTAAGGCCTGGAGGGGATCACAGCAGCAGAATGTCAGATTTCCCTCACCTCCCATGTCCCTCGCTCGCTCCTTGTGTTTTTGAAGCTTTTTGGAAATTCAAGGAAATCCAAGGTGTTTGCAGCCCATTTTCTATTGAAGAACTTTTCCCTTAAAGGACTCTAAAATGAACTTCATCAGACTGCAAATGCCTACACATACATTGAGTCTCTAAAACTTGCACAAGTTAATGTGATTTTTACTGTAGGTACTTCAATGAGAATGATGCTGCCTCTCTGCCCCTCATCCTCTCGACACCTGCAGGGTGTCAGAGGGAATCCATCTTCATTTGCATAGACAGAGAATCAGGAATCTACATTTCTGTGCACACTATTCTATAATAATTACTCTATTAAACGGAAAGCTACTCAAATCACATGGTATTTCACTCTAATAAAGACAGACTGTGGATCAATACTAACTTAAAGAATGAAACAGTATTTTTTTGTTGTTTATTATCATAAATGCTTCCATACTCTCCCCGTTCCCTAGCACACTGACTGAGCACCACCACCCTGAGTTCAAAATGCTTGATGAAAATTAGAATGCAAACCAACAAACTGTTAAAATATGGTTTCATTAGCTTTACTGTTTCTTGATGCAGAGAATGGTGTAACAGCTGATTGATTAAATATGCTTAAGTATCTTTGATAAGCAGAAAAACCAACTGTAGGAACTTTAAGCTGTGGCACAGACCCATAGCCTGTACAACTCTAAAAAGTGTAACAAATAATATGAGAGAAGAGTTGGACAAAGCCTAAATATTAGTGAACCAGTATGCAGCACTACCAGGCTTTTCTTCTGTTATGACATTCCACTGTTCTCCAGGATACCTCCAAGAGTCTCATGCCACATCCATTTCCCATCTGTGTTCAACTTTTAATATATAACTACCTTGCTTCTGTCCAAAAACTAAATCCAATATATATGTGAACATGATGGTTTTACTCCTCTGCTAATCATGGAGAAACAGAATCTGCCTCTACACCCAAATGGTTTATCATTTCAAGACAAGGACTGATAAATCAAGTCTAGTTCCAACAATATCTCTACAATAGTAGAAGTGTGAGCCACCACTGCCGTGAGGTCAATCTCTATTATAGTTAATATCTTGCTAAGTTTCATTTAAATGCTCATAGCTCTTAGCTTGCAAAACCCATCAGCCTTGCAAGTCTTGAGATTGACTATGTAAAACTTGTTTTGGCAGAGAAATCTGATCCTGCAGTGACCTAAGTCTTCAATTAAAATGTTTAAGCAAAACTTACACTGAAGAAAGTGCTAAAAAAATGCCTACAAGAGGCATTCCTCAAGTGGAATCCAAGGCAGAAATTGGATTTTAATGGCCTCTACAAAATCCTAAATTTTCTTCCCAGGGTAACACTTCTAAAGTGTACCATGTTATAAAAGGTCATTTCTTAACACCTCACATTTCCATTCCTCAAATTAGTTTGAAACTACAGCTGAGAATTCAGCATTATAACTATGGAACAGAATTTCCTAAACTAACAATGCTTTGCCCATATTCCCTCCCATTTTACCAGGGTTTCAAGCCCACCTACACACATATTATTTTTAGTTAAATACTAACCTGGATCTGTATTTTCTATTTTTAATCTTATATTGTCAACTACTAAGCTTGAACTTGCAACAATTCCTCTGCAGTAGTTTGCACTACTGAATCTACATTTTATATTAAAGATTCAGACCATATATGTAAGTTAAACCACTTCAACAATATTTAATTAAAATTTGATTTGTGTGTCCATTTATGTGTGGTTACTTCAGTGTAGGTTAATGGTTGGACATGTTGACCTTGGAGGTGATTCTGTGCCCCTGCCTGTATCAATTACTCAAGTTCTACATGCTTTAATATTACATTTATTATGTAATTCAGGTCCTTAGATTTGTGTCATGTCAAATATATGCCCTGCTTTATATTATTTTTAGCAATAATATTCACCTTGTAGAAGGTTAAAACATGGCACTTCCAGCATTTTTAAAGTCCATAATTATACTAAATGATTTCTGACTGTGTTCACAAAAATGAACAGAAATTAAGAAATACCAGACATTAAAACACAGCAAGCTCAATTTAATACTGAAAACATTTAATAAAAATATTCCTATTGGACCTTACTTAAAGATGCTTGTTTTCATGCATTTCTGCTAATTTTGATAATTTTTTTTCCCCCGGTCTGTTTTTCCTTTTCAGAACATGATAATCTGGCTAAAAATAAGTTTAATGAGAATAACTGCTTTCTACTGTACTGGAGGATCACTGTCTGCAGAGATCAGCGTAGGAAGGCACACAATGATGGATAAAACTTCAATATGTCATCAAGCTAAAGTCTCCTAGCACAGCAAATGTTTCAATTGCTAAAACATACTAAACTTATACAATGGAATCTTTTACACATGAAACTGGCATATTCAAAAAACTACTGGAAGTTGTGTAATGGAATAAAAGCTCTTTGAAATGTGTACATACATAACAAACGAGGTACTTGACAATACTTTAGGAATTCTTAAATTAATTATCTGCTGGAAGACCTTCATGCAAAATTTACATACATTTCTTAAAATTAAAAATGTTGAACATGTATAGACTAAATTGATAATTTATTTCTGTAGCCATAAGGTACATGAGGGTAACAGAAAAATACAACAATGGAACAGCTTGAACTTGAAGATCTGTTACAAACACACTTTATTGGCTTTGGTTCTGTAAAGGCCTGCACACAGTTTAACCCACTAACACTGTGATTAAGTAAACAAGACAGATTATACTCTTTTTTTCTTCTGATAGAGATACACATTAGATGAAAAAATTGTTAATAATAAAATAATCTGTTATCATACTAGTGTTAATGCACACTCCTACTTATTACATGTTATTGATTACTGAATTAATGTGCATTAATAACTAGAGTATTGCTAACACCTGGCAAACACATGGAGTGTGGGCTGACAATAATCTTTTACATAATTATTACTTTTACTAATAGTCTCTGTTTTCAAGGCTTTGGCTCTGAAGGGAAGTTTGACAGAATGCAACAAATGTAAGAATTACTTTTTTTAAAGAATGAAGAATAAATAATGAATAAGTTTATTTATGCAACCCATAAAGATGCATCTGGGAGCAGGACTGGGAATGATGGAAAGGATGGAGTTGCCCCTGTGACATCTGGAAATTCTGTGGTATCTGCAGGTGTGGATCCACACCAACTTATGCTGGTTTAATTGCTGCTTTACATTCCTCCTTAACATGAACTGTTTCTACTCTCTTGCTCATTCTGGCTCTGGCAGCATTCCTGTTGATGCCTTAAATGGCTACCAAGAAACAGAGACTAGACAGGAATAAAGGAATAAAGGAGGGATTGATTTGAAAGGCCTTCAGAGGTCACACTCTGGGCTCCAGAGGCTCCTGCCTCAGTGCATCCCAAAATGGACAATGACAGCTCAAGAGTTCTTCCCACTTTGATATCAGCATCAATTCCCCAAGCAGAAGCCAGGCAAGGATGGAATTTGCCCAAGCTTGCCCCCCTCTCCCCAAGATGAAGGTTTGCAGTTGTTGGGCCCAGGAGGGTCTGGGTGTCCTTGGAGAGGGAGCTGGAGAGGCTTTGTTATGTCAGTGTGAGCATGAGAGAACAGCACTGAACGAGCTCCAGGGAACTGCAGAGTTACACTGGGCACTGCAGGATTTGAAACAATATAAAAGTCAAAAACCTAAGGCATCACTGTTATCCTAAATTCTTTTTACTAAATGGTTAGTTGGGGCTTTTTTTGGAGCAATTTTCTACTAGTTCAGCCCAGGGCAATTTTAAAGTGCAGTTCCAGATGAATGGCAAAACTACAAGGGAGAGGATGAAACATGGGGAAAAAGGGATGATGGGACTTCGCCAACCAGCAATTTAGCCTGGGATGCCACAGACTCACTTGCTGAAATTACTCCTCATCAAAAATACTTGTAATGGAATTGCAGCTTATTTTTTATAAAAAATACCTTTTATAGATTTGCAGCAAAAGAATTCTGACAAATGGTTTTAGATTTATGAGCATATCAGGGAACAGAGGTACATAAAAAAGTGGATTTTCAACTCAATTTTCCTGTCACTTGATTTGATACATGAAATTTCTATATACCACAATCACTTTTATTGATGCCTACTCTGAAAACAATTTATAGTTGAAAAATGCTCTTTCTCTACAGTGCTTAATGTTTTAGCAACACTGTGGGGTAATTACACACAAAAAAAAGTAAATCAAATGAACCTGTCAGATTCTAAATGAAGTTGAATATCAGAGAAAGGTTTTTTTAAAAATCTTTCTTACAATATGGCTGAGTATCATTCCACCTTGTTTTATGTTCTATTTCAAGCAAGTATTCCTGTTAAATGTTGAATCACAGCTGTCACAAACTTTAGGATAGGACAGGTACCATCTCCAGGGAATAACATCAGTGTTGTTGAGTAGGCACAAAAAAGTCATTGTCTGCATTAGCAACCAGTGCAGTGAAACAGGAATGAATCAAAAAGTAAAACAAATGGGTTAGTCAGGACCCAATGCACACACTGAACACACTGCAGGTGATTTTTCTTCTGGCCAGCTTCCAATCTGCCCTGTGGACAGAATATTCATCAGCTGGATTACACTGACTTATCTGCAAAAAGTTGTTTTGCATGCTCTCACCCTTATGTGATACAAACCAAAACACTGTTTAGGGACAATCAGGAGATGCCCTTCGAAAACACACTCCTGATCTGATTTAAAGCACTAAAATAAATGTAGCCAAGGCTACAAGGACCATCAAAACAACACACTGGGACATGCAGCTACCCAGATTTCATCTTATACCTGAACAGGAGGTTGGTTTCAGCTCACTCTTTCCTGGAAATTAGGTTTATCCTTCAGACTTACAGTAATTCAGCTTTCAGGTGAGCAAATTCCACAAAGCCCCCTGCATATAATCCTTGTGTTAGGGAAAGTCAGATTAGTGATTGTATGCTGACAACAGTGCGCAGCAGATTTAAGCAAACACGTTTATTTCTCAGTTTGTGAACTTATCCACAGCATAAACAAAAGCAATCCTTCAAATTACTGGACTGCAATAACTTGAACCAAGTTATTAAGCAGTAACATCCCTGAATTCAGGACAATTACTGCCCTCAAATAAGATTTGGGAAACAGACACAGTAGTTGTTGATAGGTAACACAAACTCAACAAACTGTACAAGCAATTGATTTATTGTAAAAATATTAAATAAACACTTATTTTGCAATGAATTCACACACCTTTATCCTAAGAAGACCTTTGGAAAAAGAAAAAGAAGGATCCCAGTTCTGGACATCCAAAAAGATTCATTTTTCTTTCCATGTGCAACATAGCCCCTCAAAACCACAGTGAAACTGCTCCATAATTCCATTACTCCAAACTGCTGATAGTTCTCAGCACAGTAATGAGGACCAATAGTAGCAGCAACACTAATTCTTTTGCCAGGGCAGCATGTTAGAAATATTTATTAATAGGTGTATTGTATGCAGTTCCATCACTTGCAGATTTTAAGAATTTACTGAACTTAAGTTTTCTAACATAAAGAATATGGAAAAAAAAAAAAATTAAAAAAAAGCCCAAACAAGAGTAGGATCTGCTTACCATGAAATGAGGTTGTGTTAAAATACGCTTTAGCTCCTTTGCATCGTTGTTCTCTGGGTAACATGAAATTTCTTCCAATACCTGCAAAATAAGCAGAAGAAATGCCCCTAAGTAACTTTCTTTTAAGGCTATTGAAGAAATGAAAGCCCTCACTGCTCAGTCAGAATGTCCCCAAACGATTATACAAACCAACATTTTTGACACAGGAAAGGGTTTAAGAGAATGTGCCCCCACCCAGCTACCCCAAGAGAATAAAATACCTTGTTCCAATGTTCTCTGAAAGAGATTAAAGCAGAAATTTGAAGGAAACAGTTTTCTTTTGGTTTTNTACATTTGGGGTTTTTTTTTTTTTTTTTTTTTTTCAATTGACAGTATTCCTCCAACAGCTAAATATATGGGGACAGGAATGAAGTGCTAACAGGTGACACTCATGACCCCAACCAGTTGCTGCTTTCATACATGGTCTCACATTCATTAAAACAACTGGTTTAAAAGCAGAATTAAAACCACTCATGAAATCAATTGTTAAAGACACCAAGTGTAGGTGGGCTATCTGCTGCTCCACCTCCAAACTCCAGATTTTCTAAAATCTGAGCCACTTTATCACTGGGGAAGGAGGAGTAGAGAAATTTTAACTCATTGGCCTGCAACCTGATTCTCACACCTTAATTTTCACATGGAGCTGCTTGGACAATGAAAGCAGAGAATTTTGCTTCTGGAAGCACCTCCCAGGATTAACTGCCAGAAAATTTTACAGAATAGGACTTGAGGGATCTATCAGTGTAACTTCAGTTATTACTTAAATAATATTCTATTTTAACAGCACTTAAAACAGTGTTTTCCTGTGACATTACCCCCAGCAACTGCACTGATAATATATATGATGATATATCATACATTTTTATTTTTACTATTTGTAATAAATAAGCAAAAAAATACTACCTGCAAGGTATAAGAATTAAGAACACCTGCGTCTATCTTTGGTCTTAGTGGGCCACCTTCATTGCATTTCCAGGTCTGCTCTTCTTAGACCTATCTATGATAAACTTGTTTTTTTTTCAATTTAAAAAGCTTATACTTCAAAATACTTCTTTTTGTGACTAAATTTTATAAACATCAGATTTCTGCTGGAGATAAATAACCTGAACATGGAAAGATCCTGCAATTACCCAGCAGGTGTGTTCCTTTTAGCACACTATTGCTGAAGAAAAGGTTAAATGATTATACTGAGTAATATTCATAATCCTTACACAGATAATGGAATTCTGCAAGTTTATGCAACTTGTTAGATAACTTGAGTAAGCAATGGTAGCATTCCAGAAATTATTCAGATAATGAGCCAGAATACACATCTTAATGAAGAAAAATAAGTTCCATTTAAAATACAATCAAACTTTTGAAGTAAAAAAATATACTTTAAAGCCATTACCTCTTTGGCTCTCTGTACAGCATCACTTGGAGGATTCCTGATTTGTGGTGAAGATTTTGTGTTTATTTTGTCATAAAGCTGAAATAACAAGAAAACAAACTACTGAAATCGTATGCTACTTTATATAAATTAATGAGTGCTTACAATAGCCTGCTTATGTTACCATGATTAGGATGATTGTTAAACTGCAAGACCCACAGATGTTGTGTATACAAAATCTAGCAGCTTAGGGTTTTGGCTTCTCATTTTTAAACATTTCCTGATTTGAACAGTGCCATAGATTCAGAGTTCATAGGATGACATGGGAAAGTTCAAGAGGTTAAGGGCTTCTGCAAACCTCCCATGCTTTTGCCACTGATTTACAGAAACTATATTCTTCTACTAGAAGTGATCCTATGAATCTTGGATAAATGCTGTAAATCAAACATTCTGCTATAAAATCAAGTTAACCTGCATATCCCACTTTTCTCAATAAACCAAAGCATTAAACATTCTGAACAGTAGTTTAAATAAACCTTGGAATATGGGTAAATGCTCTCGAAGATAGAACATTAACAAAGCCAAATACTCTGAGAACAGAAAAACAAACTCATTCCAAGAATGAGTACTCATAAAAAAGGGTACCCTTATTTTAATAGGATTTTCTGTTAGACAGAAGAATGCCAATGTATTTAAACAGGCTACTGTAAACCTTCTACGTCAATTATTTTTTTAAAAATACCCTTTTAAAAATCATTCAACTATGCAAAGCACAAAAGAAGAAAGATCTCTCTTCAAGTTTCCAACCAGAGATAAGACATTACAGGCTCTTTTTCATACAGACCTAACAGATAGTGCATGTTTTAAAGGAATAAATGTATACTTAAGAATAAACAGGTACTATATTAAGAAGTATTTTCAAATAAAACCTTTTGGCTTCCATTTCAAGTGATATAAAGATGGTCATGTCGGTAATTATTTTCTAATGTTAGACTACTTCTTTGATATATGAGACAGAAAAAAGGGACAAATAACATTTTTAGGGAATTAGAGACATTTTTATCACAACGAGGGTGGTGAAACACTGCAACAAGTTGCCCAGGGAAGCTGGGGAATCTCTCAACCTTGGAAATACTCAAAATTCAACTGAAATTCAAAACACTGTATGTAAAAAGCCATTCAAAGTACAAAAGGTACTCTAAAAGCTTCATCAAAATCTAACACTGCCAGAGGTGACAAGAAAGCACCAATTAGGCTGCACAGCAAGGAGTGCTCAGGAGCTTCCTCTGCAAAGTTCACAGCTCCACTCTTTGGCTTAGAACAGTCCTGGATGTTTGAAAAAGGGAATCGTGCCAGGACACAGAAGTGCCCTCTTCTCTTTCTCACATGACATGAAATACCATTCAGTTTTAGTAGATTATACATAAACTGCCATAAATGCAATCCAACATCACCATCACGTTCTCGTGTTAACAACTTAACGAACATGTTGAACACATCAAGGCTGTACACAAATAGGCACAAAACCTGCAAACAGTGTCACTTCCAAAAAACATTCCCTGCAGGACAGTTACACCACTCTCCTGGGGAAAGAAAAGTAGAGAGGTCAAGCTAAATCAGTTTCTTCCAATGCAACAACTTAATCTTGTGCTGCCAAAACTAAACTCCACAGTTTAAGCAGCCCTGACCACCATTCAAGGTTTTGAGATAAAAGCTTTCTGCAAGCTTGTAGTTCAGGAGCAATTTTATTTGTGTACATAATTATTTGTTTTACCTTTTCTTAAATAAGTTAACAACATCTACCCAAATTCCAGCAACTGCAAATCACAAAGTATGACCCTCCTACACCTGTTAAAAATTGCACTGAGCACTGTGTACTGAGCAAAGCACAGCAGAAAATGCATGATATACACCATGAATATTATTGAATTTCTTTTTCAAGATTATTGAAATTACCAAAAAGTTACCTTGAAAATATTTTTATTACTTATTTCTAGCAATAGTTGAAAAGCTAAGTTGCTGAAGTTGCTGATTTCCCTCGTTACTGTGACCCAAAACAACCAGCAGTTTACAGAAACAATTTTTTCCTCGCTATCATGGAAGAATTATCTTCTGAGATTAGGAGGGAGGCAAAAAGAAAAATAGAGAGCAGAGTTCCTCAAAGAATGTTTAGAAAAAAAATCAAGGCAAAGTTCAGACTAAACAAGGGTGCATTAATTTTTCCACAGCATCTTCATGCTGAAGCATGGCACTTAAATTTCACCCTCCAGGACTTCTGCTTACTGAAGCTTGCTATCAAGGCACTAAACTATTAGGAGGAACTCTGACAGCATTTAAAAGAAAAATCTTCCTATTTGCATTAAGGTTTAAAGATGATATATTACCCAGGTCAAGGGATCTATTAATTGTGGAGGTAGAAGACAGCCTCTCCCAGAGAAAGGATGTGGTTTTGGTAGATTCACCAGCACGAGGAGATCTCTTCATTTTGAAATGGCATACTCTAATTCAAGTTAGTTCATGGGAGTTTTTAGTTTACAAGAGGGAAGAAGAGCAAAGCTTATACTGTGCATTAATGCACCAGAACTGGTGGAGCAGTCTCACCTCCTTTGTAATCTTTGAAAAAAGACGGGTTTTGAAATACTTTTAAATAGTTTTACACCTAAATACTAGCTGTAACAGAACCAAATTAGAATTAAGGAATTTACAGCTTACATAATTAATCTACGAAAGCATTTGAATGTAGAGGTTTCATTCACACACATTAAAATGAACATTTTTTCCTTTGGATGTAAGAATCCAACACACCTTTACATGAATGCTTTACCAAGTCTGTAAGAAAAGTCACTCTCAATAAAACCTGTTTGCACACATAATGGATTAAAGTGAACATTAATGACACTCACAACCAGCAGATGTATGCTCCTGTGGTACAGAACACATTACTTTATGCAATTAGCTACAAAATTTTAATCACAGGAACCCAGTCTTTTCACAATGTTGCTGCTTTTTAACAAAACTCGATACAACAAACCTTCAGGGACCACACCAAAGGTGGTCTCTTACAGAGCAGAATGAACCAGCTCATTCTTCACCGTCCTCCACAGAAAGCTTTTCTATGAAATACCAACAGACTTACAGCACGACAAAATGTGTGCCCTCATCATGGACCTTCTTTTAATTGTGAATCTCTATTTTTCAGCAAAAACCAGTGCCCCGTCAGCCCAGGAGACCAACCTCCAACAATTTCACTCAGCAGTAAGCATAAACATAACAATTAAAAATTTATACTAATTTAAAAAAATGTAAGATGCCACAGCATATGTAACTTTTGGCATTTCCAGACTTTTGAATACTTTGCACCTCAGTCTTACTCCTCAGCACCAGTTATTCTGTATTTCCTAGAAAGAACACCGAAATTGAGAGCTTGCTCTAGACAAGCTTAACAATCCCAACTGATGTATTAACAAAACTCGATACAACAAACATACATTGACATTATTACAGCTAATAAACAGAATAGTACTGCTTGTTAAAAACACAAGTTTTGATTTAAATTTTGCATGCTAGAACACAAAAACTATGAAGAGAATACCCACAGGTTGAGCTGCTATCAGCTGACAGGGTTTCGCAGAGTCGAGACTTTTTGTCTTCCTCCTGTACAAAGGGAGCTCGTTTCTTCTCATATTTAAAGCAGACAGCCCAAAGCCTAATCCACAATCAGGCAGGCGAGACAAAACAACAAACTGTTCTCTTCTGACTAGTTTTTCAGATGTGTAGAAATTCCTTTTTAACCATTTCCTGTAAAAGGAGTCAGAACACTGTCCCAACGCAATCCCCATTCAATGTCACACTGAAAAATTTAGATATGTCACCAGCAGCAGAAATTCAGCCCCACCGCCTGCTCTAATCTTGAATGTAATCAAAATCAGAACCCACAGTGAAATCGGTAAGTATTCTATCTACCCAAAACCTCGAAGTTTCTGTGAGGCAAATGAGAAACTTCTTAAAACAAGAACTACTGAACTGCTTGAGCATAAAAGCCCGTGGTCTTTCAACACAAATACATATTGTGGGGATCCAACTGCAATTCAGACAGATACTGGGTTGCCAACCTCAAATAGTGTAACCCCGTATTGAAACATCTAAAAATAACCATTAAGATATGTCCTTATATATTTAACTGTCTGAACAGTTCAACCACAGGCAACACAGCGCTATAAGAAAGCTGTTTTTCATCGCTTTTAGGTTTTTGTACAATCTAAAAAATCCTCGGGTGGAGGTGCTGCCCCTTGCACAGCAGCATTTGCTAACAAACAAGGTTTTTGCTCTCTCACCTCCCACAGCTCCCTATCCTGCTACTCCATCCACCCCAGAGGTTTCCTGTGCTGAGAGACTGGAAGAAATTCATGACCCACTGAATGAAATAATACTCACAAAGCAGTAGTATCAAAGAACGGCTAAAATTAAAGAGCCAATTAGGTAATTGCTAGATCACTTCATTCTTTCTTCTCCCAGTTCTGTTCCTCATCTCCTTTTCCATGCAAAATATTATAATGTTCCCATGGGTGTCTCTTTCCCTGGGATTCTAAGCTCTCAAGGAAACACAGCCCTGAAGCTAGTAACTCCTACTGGAAAACACACTGAGTAGCAAGGTCACAGCAGAGGCCTTATCTTTACTTTGTTTAAAGACAGTTTGCTCTTTCAAACCCTCTGCTCTCCATTGTTAAGGACTGTGCATGAAGTTCATTTCTACCATTCTAGCACCAGGGATCTAACATTTGCTTCCCTGTATAATTCTACAGAACGTGTTTTGGTTCCATCCTGTATCAAAGTCCAAAGCATCTTTCAGACTCTGCTTTGTGACTGCTAGAGCATTACAGATTACAGCCCTCCACAGCTTCAAATCTTTTTCTGTGTGATACACTCGCTGTAGAAGAGGAGCATAATCAACATTTGCACTGCAGTTCCTCACTCAGTGAAATGCTGAGCAATGCAAACAAAACAAATTCAACAAAAGGGCTTAGGAAGCAGTTTATCAGCTAAAATGAAGATTCCCTGACAGAGTGTTCACAGAAGAGTCTGAAGCAGAACATTAATTCTGTCTGAACAAGCAAGTGTTTGTTTCTGTCATGCCCCAGAACTGGCAGCTGCCAACACTGCAGCTTGTTACTGGAGGCACTCAGACTTTCAGTAACCCTGACAAGGGTTATATGTTAATATTTGAAATATTAAATTCCTCTATGCATATTCACATTCAAGCAACACATAAATAATCTTTCCTGTAAAAAATGATGCAGTAGCAATTGGACCCTGAATTTCACTTTTAAGTTTGATCATTCACGTGACAGAACCTAAATACACATACTCTTCCAATTTTTAGGGAATTTTTATCTGCAAAAAGCAGGTCAACTGTACTTTGTTTTTAGAAGTCATCTATATTCTAACATATTCATAATGTCCAACTTGTAGAACAGAGTTACACTTGGTGCTACCTGTATCAGAAATAAACATGATACCAGATTTTCTTACACCTTTACCTACTACAGGTAAGAGAACATGATGCCAAGTAAATCCAGTCAGCCATATGAAATTTCAGCTTTTACTGGAAGTTGCTTTTTTTTTTTTGTATCATCCCTCCTATGGACTTCTTCACTTGTTTTGTTTTAAACTAAGAACTTAACTTTTTGGGGGTAAGCACAGAGGACAAGAAACTCAAATGGGTAAAAAATTTTTTCTCTCTGCATTATTTCAGTTCCCACTGCACATGATTGGCAAACAGGTGTCTGTTTCTAGAGAGTGACAATGACAAATTTCACTGCACAAGCCCTGAAATCCTGACACACCAGTGAAGCTAAATACCAGCTGGAGAACGTTTAATACAAATAAACAGGTTTTTAATGAGCACATTTCTGAGGCATACAGGAGATAATACCTGTTTCTTAGTGGTCAGTGCCTTTCTATGGAAAAAGGAGATATATGAACTGATCTACTTCATGAACTGACAGAATAAAATTCCTGACCCTTCAGTATTACACATGACCACAAACTGCCTGTCAGATGTAGTCTTACTGAGTTGCCAGAACAGCATCTTAGTGATGCAGGTTTATTTTACTGAGGATGAACATAAATTAAACGACAGATGAGAGATATTGTTATCTCTTTAATTAAGGTGGAACCCTGAAATGATTGTAGGCTCCTTTGAGAAGGAAAACACATTCCCCCAGCCACAGCCAAAGGGCTGTGCATGCATTGCCTTTGTAGTGATCCAAAGAGTAAAAGGGATCCCAGAAAGAAATCCTCTTCACTGCCTTCACAAGGTCTGTTAGAGGCAAATTGGTGACATGAGAGCTGTAAGGAAAGCACACAACTCTTCACCTGTGTCAGCAACAGGGAGAGATGCCTTGTGGCATTAGACATTACAGGCAATATTTTATCATGTACTTCTTGTATGAAAATATTTTCTATGCTTGGAAACAAGAGGGGAACCAGAATGTTAAGGTAAAGAACACTGAAAAGATTTTTCATCCTTTTATGTAGCTAAGTGTTGGCATATCTGTTGTATATCTTTTGATCAAAACCTTGAAAAGTGAAAATGTATGCAAGTTTAAATTCTCTCAGTAGTTATAACGCTCTAGCAAAACTGCAGGCAGTCATGAGCTGTGGGGAAATCACACAAAGTTCAGTCTGAAACAAAGACTACTCAAATCTCTGCGGCTCCACACACTGATACAGTTAAAAACAGATTCAAGGACACATTTATTCCTAGACTGGTTCAGAACCCATGGATGTTCAGTAATACCTGACTTGTATATTCTATTTCTTTGCAAGGGACAGTGTTTTTGCCTTCAGTGTACATGAGCTACAAACAAATTTTGGCTCTGTTGTAGAACATATTCCTTTTTAGCAAAGATTATCAATTGCTATGCACTTACTATCGAAAATTAAAGACTTAACACTTCAGAGGCAAAAGAGCCAAGGAAAGGACTATATTCATACACAATAAACTCCAGGTGTGCACAATTCTCCCCCCATAATTGACTTTTTGAATTGTGCTTCTGGATTTGCTTCACATTTGCCAAGAAGGTTTTTATTTATTTATTTCAAGCTGTCTCACAGAAGTACTGATAATGAACGGCTGTGCTACTCCTCAAAATGACAGCATATATTATTTTCTTCTATTTAATTTCAGGTGTCCCTAAATGCCTCATTCATGTATGATGAACCCAGACTTGGGTGTCTGACAGCATTTTATTTTCTTACAAAGTAGGACTCTAAACTAGTAATTTGTCTCCTGTTTTATGGAAAACCCATATTAATACTCGTCATAAAAATTTTATTGCCTGTAGAAGCTGCAGTTCTCCACAAGTGACAGCAGATGTTAAAGACATGCCAGACAGTACAAAGACATAACTAGATCTTATTCTGGTTCACATTGCAAATGTTTCAACATCTTCTGCAAAGATGAAATATGCCAAACTAGGATGAGATAAAGATTCTTCTTAGCATGTGGCAGTACCAACAAAACTAGGACAGCAGTTGGAAAACCAACACCATGAAATTAAAAGGTCTATTTAAAAAAGCCCAAAACACTCTCTCTCTGGAATGTACCAGTAGTACTGCTGGGAAAGACATGGGCTTAGAACATTATTTGCCAAGGTACTCTAACATATTACTGACTTCAAGGACACAAAAATCCCATTATTTCAATAACAGTGTCAGGTTTTTTTGTTTTTTTTTTTTTTTAATGCATCAGATGTAATTGAAGCTGATCTTAACAAAACCAAGGCAAAAAAGGCAAAAGCACTTTTTAGAGATGACACCATGCAGCTGATCAGATAAAAGTAAATGTAAAAGACACTGAAGTGCTGGAGGGAGTTTAGATAAAGGCACTGGTAAAGGGTCTGGAGTACAAGCCTAAACAGAGGCAGAAAAGAACTTTGGGTGTTTAGTCTGAAGGAAAGAAGGCTCAGGGGAGACCTTAACACTCTTTACAACTCCCTGAAAGGAGTAGCAAGCTGGGGGTTGGTCTCCTATCCCAAGTAACAAGGGATATATCAAGAGCAAATAAGGCTCAAGGTTGTGCCAGGGCAGGTTTAGATTTAGGTATTAGGGAAAATTTTCACCAAAAGAGTTATCAAGCACTGGAACAGGCTGCCTGGTGAAGTGGTGGGCTTGGCAGTGTTGAGTTTAGAGCTGGACTTGATGACCCTTAATGACTTTTTCCAACCTAAGTGATTCAATAAGCACCAGGAAAAACTAGTAACTCAATACAGAAGGGCTTTAACAAGAGGTTTGTTCCATGGACAACACCTTGATACACCCCACAGAATAACCTTTGCTCCTGTCTTTTCCCCACCTTTCAATATGGACTAATTACCAAGAACAGGAACTAACAGAGTTGGGTTAGGCCTAAATGGGCTTAATTCCCAATCCTGCTGGCTGAATTACCTTGTCAGGGTGGGATTATCACCCTGAAGGGAGAATGCCAATGACCACAAACCTCATTCCAGGGGTATACAGAACCCATAAAACTAGTTAAATCCACAATAATTAACAAGAACACAGCTCCTCCCCTGCTTTGTGACATGGAGCACACTTTTGCCCCAGGAGGTGCTAATGCTGGAATTAACAACTATTTTTGTTTCTCCCTATTCTGCATAAATTTTCTGCAAGGATATTCTGAGAATAAAAATACACCAGTCCCTAGAACAGCCAACATGCCCCAGCCAACTACCTGAAGAACTGGAAGAAGGAGGCAGTGAGGGCTGACTGAATTCAGAGACAGAAGCAGAACTTACTGGGCTGTTTGTCCATTGCCTTTGGGTTTTTTCATGTAAACTAAGTGCAGACTGAAGTATCACTCCAAAGTTAAGCTCCCAGCACCAGCTGAAGTACTATTCAAGATTTGTGGACTGTGGCCCAGGTGCTGTAGCATTACTTTATTTTTGTCATTTCTCAGAGTAGGTCCCAAGCTCTCGGAGAAATAATCAATCTGAGAATCCGAAGTTTTGTAAGGGCAAAAACCCAAACACAACAGGTAGCCCCTTATGGTTAAAAAGGAACTTGAACTACACGCAACATAAGAAGTGAAAAAAATGTAGAATGTTAAATATGAAATTGATCCTCTTTATCCCACCACAGGATCAGTGTAGCTAATTAAATGTTCCAGAAGTGCCAGGAATACAATGCTACTGTTCCTTGACATATCAGGGCCCAGTAACTTAAAAATAGACTGAAATAAAGGGAATTTTTAGTTCCACATTAAAAAAAAAAAAACCATGGATTTATGCTTTTGGAGTAAGAGATGTTGGTACACACAATCACAATGACACACCATTCAGAGAGGGGAGATGACATTAGGCCAAGAAGCATGCACTAGTACTACCGTTCCCATTTAAAGTACAATATCAAGCTGAATTTCACTTTAGGATTCACCACATCAGTATCAAGCTTATAAATACTCAAAATGACACAATATTAGTTAAAAAGAAAATGGGTTAAGCATAACAAAGTAACTCTTACATTGTCATGAAAACTGAGCCAGAGTTTTGCACATTGGAAAGTGGTGGATACATGAATTTCTCAAAACTTACTCTCAATCAATATGAAAGTAACTGTTGGCTCATATTTGTATTAGCCTTGGGTTTAAGAGACCCACTCGCTTAACACTATTGTATATTATAAAAAGTGGAACAACAATGCTTTCTGCTCTGAAGACTAAATATAAAATACATCCCTCATTTAATTTGTAAGGCAGAGGAACAGGAAGAACAAGAAAAGAATGAGATGATGCTGAGTGGCACAGTGATCCACCTATCCCAGTAGGAGAGAAAATGAAATGCAAAGGTACGAAGGAAGATGAAAATGGAAAGTATTTTAGAGAATGATTATGAAATAATGCAGAAGGAATTCCAGAATAGCCTCTACTTTTTGTGTTCTTTCAGACAAGAGCTTCCAGAGAAGTTACCTTTTAGAGAACAAATGCACTGCACTGGTTGTGATGATCCAGCCCACCTGCTGAAGGAATTCTTCACACAGCCTTCTCCCTAAGGCTTGGTCATTGTTCCGTCTACACTGCTTGGGAAAGGAGTTCCCACTGCAGTGTGGGACAGTCCCTCCCACTCCCTGGGGCTGAGCACGCTGCCTCTGCACTGGGATAAAAGCCAGATTTGATTCCCCAAATAGCAAGGTGCCTTCCTGCCAACATAGTTTCTTCTTTTTCTCGTAACAAATATTTTCCATGTGTTTTTGTCTTACAAAAATATGAAATAAAGGATAATTAAAAATATGAAAACAATGTGTTTTAAAAATGACAAAGTATTATTTCACTTAAGCATTACATGTTCTGAGGGATTTTAAGCAAGATATCTGCAACACACTTTGTGATCCCTTTTTGCAAAAGAGAAGCATTCAGGTTTCACTAAAACGTGTTCCACCTATAAGTGTTAATATAATCAGCACTCAAGAGGACAAGGATCAATGTCTCTCCAAAAAAACTCAAACCACACAACGTGATTCATATAGAAAGTCATTCTCATTCATATCAAAACACAGTAAAATTAGATGATTCAGGAAAATATTTAAGCTTTTTATACATGGCCAAGGGTTTTATTTATTTTCTACATCATATGATAAATATTCCACCAGTCTATTCATGATTTAAAATAAAAGAAGGAAATTAAAGCATCTTGAAGAGAAAAAACAAAATGGTTTTTGCTTTCCTTTTCCTTTTTTTAAATTCCAAAGTATATATTAAAATTGTTAAAATAATACACTTTGCTCAGAAAAGAGTAGATCAGGGATAAATGGATGAAGAGTTTAAAACATTTCCTAATAAATAAATTTAAAAAAAACCCAAAAAACAAAAAACCAGAGAACTATAGTATTAGCTATGCCTGGACACTGTTGAATAACTGCAGCTTTTACAAAGGACATTCACATTTACTGTGCCAACATTCAGATTGGGAGAGTAAACAGAAAAAAACCAAAATAAACCCAGCAGAAAGCTTTAACCAACCATGTAAGAAGCTAAACTGAGGTTCCAACAACATTTATTCTAGCAAAAGAGCAAAAACGTTTCCTTAAAAGTCTGGACTTCAGGACCAAATCTTTTTGGTTGACTGAGTTCAAAAGAAATCCTAAGGAAACTGAAGTGTGCACAGATGCAGGTTCCTAAGAAACACTACCATGATCAACAAACAATAACGAACACAGAAGTGAGATACTCTTGAGAAATCAGAATGTCCTAAAGATATGCACTGTGAATATAAATTGAACTCATACAGAAAGAAGTGGCTGCACACCAAGATATGATACAAATGACTAGTGCAAAATTTATTTAACCTCATTTAGTTAAAACTATATGTGTGTAATGTGTTAAGCCAGCAAAAAGTAAAATAAACCTTCTTGAAAGCTTGTAACATTTCTATCACAGAAATAACAACACTTACCTCAATGATTCCATCTATGAAAATAATGTAACAAACTTTTAAAATTAACAGCCAAAAGACATCAGCCTAGAGAACTATCTCTGCCTCAGGACAGACAGATGCAGACAAAGCCAGCAGCACAGAGAGGCCCCAGTCACACAAAAGCTGATATTGTTCTCCTGCTGGGTGAAAATCTCACTTGTAAATCGAGCGACATCTGCATTCAGAATCAGCCCAGCCACGGCCCTGCAGAGGTGACCAAAACACTCCACCCAACAGGAGAATGATTTCTCTTGCCTCCTTCAGTGCAGGCAGCTGCATCAAACAGCAGCTCCTGGCAAAATTCCTTTGATGCACTGATAGAGATGAAACATAATGTGTAAAACTCTTCCCCATTAGGAATGGCCTTGACGCCCACTATACTTTTCAAGACAAATAATCATTGAAGTAAAATCTTTTGCCACGATACAAAACACCAAATGCCTCCAAAATTAGTAACCTCTTCACATTTCTTTCCAACTTCGTTATCAGTACTGCTGACCTAGGACAGCAGTGTCTCCCAGTGTCTTTCATGAAAGTCAATAAAAAAGAATTTAATTCAAGCATTTGTTAAGGCTTCTAAAAATCTGTCAATGGTAGAGAAAAAACTGCTTTCACTACTTAAATTTAACTCTGTTTTCCCATAAAGTTATTTATAAACTGTACTACGTTTTTTAACATCTAAATTGGATACTGGAATGAAACAGTCTACAAAGCTTTATATAGTAATAAACGCAGACATTCTAGGTCACACACAGGAATGTCCTACAGCATTCACCAACATTTTGATCATCACACATTTAACAGAAGCAAGAAAAAAGAAAAATCTGTCCAAGCCAAAGTTACTCTTTTACTTAAAAAAAGAGAACAATTATTAAACAATATATTTTCTTTGGGTAGTGAATATTTTTATATGGTTATTTCTAGAGGAGCATTTTCTTTACTCTCTGCAGTAAACACAATTAAGTTTTTAAAAATAAATTTTGTAACTTCAAGTGCAGGAAAAAATCCACTCAACACAAATAACAGGATTCTGCAAAATGAGGAAAAAAACATGCAACAACACTATTCAATAAATTCACATCAGGATATGCTGGTGTATTTCAGGATTTGGCTGAGAGTGAATATAAACTACTTTCTATGTAGTTGGCACCTTTTTTCCCCTACTTTTGAACACCTTTGGCCCTCAACTAAATTGGAAGAGAGTCTTAAGACAGTTATTTAAACAAATTAATCAATTAAAAACAATTGATGGGATGATGCCTTCTGTGGCCTTCAGAGGTGCCTGTCCTTACAACACCCAAGTTAATGAATTACTGAGAAAGAAGATTTCTATTTTGTGATCTGAAAAACCAAACCAAACCAATACATGGGTAACTTGCACCCTTAACAAAAAGATTGCCCTTTCTTTTTTGTCTTTCAAAAAAAGAGTTATTTCATAGGCAAAATAAGATATTTCAGTATCAGACATGATCTACCATCATGTGCTTAATCTAAAAATAAGAATAACTCTTGAGAAAGAGTAGGAACATGAGAACAAATTTAACTGTGGAAAATGGCCACAGAAGAGGAACAGTAGTTTAATGCAAAGTGACAGTCACAACTTTGCAACAGACTAGAAAATTTCTTCTTAGTGGGATCTAATGCTTTACAGGTTACTGGTGGCTTCAGTAACCCCAAATATGCTGAGAGGAATAAACAGTTTCCCTGACAGAACTTCATCCAAATCACAACTGGTGATTTTTTCAGAAGTCTGAGAAAGAAATTGGAATAGTATTGATACAAAACCAGAAACCAATCTCCCACATTCAAGCTACTGACATGAAAAAGCTGCCCTTTCAAATAATACTGTCTGTAACTTGCTTCAGTCTTTAAAATACGTATTTCAGGACACTGCACTCTGTCAGGTTTTTATATTGTATTTTTCTAATCAAAGTATCTTTGTAAAGATTCTATCATCCCCCTTCCACATAGCATAATAAAACAAAAATGCCTTTTGATGGCATTTTGTCCTCACAGATACCTTATTATAAGGTGCAATTAAATGCATCTCTTTCTGAGAATGACTGTGATGAAGAATGTGAAAATTGTATGAATTCACTGCTGGCTTTTCTTATTTGCAAAGCTACAACAGACCATTACAGCAATAACAGGTCATGAAGTACAAGGAACCAGACTGGTACTGTCAAGAGCAGAGGCCAGCTCAGAACCCAGGGAAGCATGAGTTAATGTCTGGTAGATCTGTCATCCAGCAAAATACCGAAACTGTGGCCATATGGTTTACCAAAGCCCAAGAAGTTATACGATAACATAATATTGGTTAATAAATATCTAAAACCTTTCTGCATGAGTCACACAAGTGTTTTGGTTCTTAGTACACTCACATTGTTCTACTCCTCCACAGATTTTTTTATTCCTTGTTCCTATTACCTGATCACCTTTCTATACTGCAGCATGCAATATAAAAAGAGTAATTTAAGCATCTGGGACACAAGCTAGATGAACTTAAATTGGGAAAAAACACTCATATTTTAATGCAAATTGCAAAGGTGAGTTGTTGGAGATGCAATTCAGGAAAGTCATGAGCTCCCAGTCCCTTCTTCCCGTGTGCTTCGTATAATTTTATCCAATGACTGTTGATGTAAAATGCATAAACAGTTACCAGAGAACAAAGATTAGAACTGCAGTGTTGTGCCAGAGCAATGCCATCATCACTTAACAGCCAACTCCCTGTCTCTGGTTCCTGGAGTCCCAGGGGCAGCTCTGCCAGAAGCTTTGTGTTCCCAGAGGCCAGCTCAGAACCCAGGAGCTGGGGCCACTTCCAGAAGGAAGGATGTGTGCATTGGAATCCTTGAAACTTGAAGAATGTACAGAATTCAAGTGTCTGATCAAACTGTAACAAGTGTACAAATCATTCACTACATTTTAAGGAGTCTGGACACCAAAGGACCTGTGGCACTGTTTACTTTCAGCTCATGTTCCTGCAAAGCTGCACAGAACCAAAGCATTCAACAATTTTTCAGGAACTCTCTCAAGTCTCTACACATGTAATCATCTACCTGCACAACAGACAGCTGGAATGACTCCTACTCCTGTGGCTCTTTCACTGGGTAAAAACCACACACATCTGGTTAGATTTGTGATATTCACTGAGCTGCTCAGTTTAAGACATAGTAATGGAAAGGTCATCATCCATGAGGCCACACAAGCATTTTGGTTGGATCCAGGAGTGCATTTTTAAAAATTAATCTCATTATGCCCACATACCATACTTTATTTTTCACTGTGCAGGTTTATCAGAGCATATTTATTCTCAAACAACATTAAAAGATGCTGTTCACCTACCAGCAGTTATTCAGTCTGCAGGACTGCAGTACAACTGGCATTAAGTAAAAGCCCTCAGAACACACAGAACTGTCAGCACTGGCTCCTCAGTGCCAGCTCCTTGTTCTACAGACCTGGCACTGCTGTGCCACAGCACTTGCTAAGATGCCTCTCTGCATTTGGTTCCACCCTGAGTTTTTTCTCAGTGCAGTGTGTAGATTGTTTTACAAAAAGCTGGTCTTTTCTAAAAAGCAACTCCTCTGTCTTCAACATTAAATATCCACATATCCCTCCCCAAAAAATAGACAGGGAAAGTGTTTTTCTGCTACTTTTTTTGACTTTTATTTTAGATTTTAGTGCTGTGTAGATGCAAAGTCACTGACAGCATGATGTGCTTTTGAACTTGTCATTCAATGAGTGTTTTGGCACTCGAGTAAGGCACTGCTGTCTAATGGACTAACAACTCTCCAGAACCACAGAGCAATGCAGATTTTAGATGATTGAGCCTATTACATACCAAGTCCAAATGTAAAAAACAAACGAGCATACCTTGGTGCTTCACAAAAAAAATGTCATATTTGTAAAAATATACCCAGAAATGGCCTAAGATTAGTACATTATATAGTAATAATAATAATAGTAATCATACTAGAATATGTACAGTTATAAAGTTGTAATTTACATTTAAAACAAAAACTAAAATCTGGCCTTTATTTAAAGAAAAAAAAGCTGTTGTGATGAATTACTTTAGAGCAAACCTATTAACTCAAACTCTTAATCACTTACATATTCTAAAATATTCTATATTACAGCCAAAAAAATGTATTTTTGCATAAAATGCTGGATTATTCTTACATTCTACAACTAAAGAAATTAATTTTGTTAACAAAGAAAGGTAGCATGCTCAGGATAAAATGAAATATCCAATGAACAACAGACAAAGGAACACATTCAAATTTTTATCACAGAAAACTTACATCTAGTAACGTGTGAAGATGCTGATCCTGGAAAACACTGTGAAGAAAATCTAAGTCTTTTTCACTGCAGTCTGTAAGTGCATGAATTTCTTCCAGGCTGTCCAGCACCTGTGAGACTGCTCCTATGGGGCAATAGACAGGGGAAAAAAGAGAATAAAAAAAAAAATCAATAAAGCAATGGCTCATGGCCAACTGAACTTTGGAAAAGGAAACTTTCAATTCATCTGGTACAACTGGAACAGGAGCTTAAAAAAGCTGGAGTTTTAACAGGAAAACTCACTGAATAAACTTTACATTTATCGACAGTGCTCACAGATAACATAATTATACATAAGAAATGGCTTACTGTGAGAGGCTAAAACCTGATTTTATCAAGCTCAGCTTTGTTCTATTCTAGCCTTACTTCCAAATGATGTCTTATAGAAGGACCTGGATTATAGGTGATCCCTCATCATTCCCACCCCAACCTTCACTTCTTCTCTTTTTGAACTGCTGGTATATTTCAAATAAATATTGCAAAATTTTGAAACATCGGTAAGAACTATTTCGAAATAGAATTTGAGACATCAGTAAAATCAGGAAGAACCTATGCTTTCAAAAATACTTTTGAAATCAGCGTTGGGACAAAGGAGGGAAGAGGGAGAAAGATGTGATTGCTGAGTCCTCTGGGGGACAAAAAAAGGCTGTAATGTGTTTCTGTTCCGTTTGTTCTGCTTGTCTGGTTATCTCCTACCCACTTACAGCACTTGCTGCTTTTTCACCAGGGCATTATTTTGGGTCTTAGAATGATGGGGATGATATCGATATGGCATGGGGGTGAGAGAGAAGCAAGAACTATGGAGACAAAAAGGAGAAATGGGAGGCATTATGGAAGGTAGAAGTCCATGAGGAAAAGGTGAACTCTCAGCTGGGGAGGACAAAGAAACACAACACAAATCCACAGTAAACCAGCCCATAGTGGCTCTCTGTGAAACAATTTGTTTAAAAATCAGAGTATCAGCAGTGGCTGCTACCTGTGTGCTTTACTAGAATGCCAGCTTTGGCTTATCTCAACAGCCACGGACCATGTATTCAATTTTTCCACAGTGGTAAAAGCATCTGGAAAGAGGGCAGCATATCCAGTGTCTGCAACAATGCTGGTGTCTGGCAGTGAACTGCTGAATGCTTTTTCATAAATAAATTCTTCATTCTGGAAACCGAATTCTACACATTTTCTATTTCACTAATTTCTCATCAATATGCTTATTCTGTTTACTTATTAGTTTGCCTGTGTCTTTTTGACAAGACAGGTAATATCTAAAAAATTGCTGCATTCCTTGAAATTCTATCCTCCACTGCATAAACCATTCTTACCAGCCCTTCTCAACTCAAACTCTTTTGTACTGCATTTTCAGAATGTAATACAACCAAAATACCCAACACCCTCTTAACCACATAAGGTAACAAAGTTAAATTAACTTATTTTTCTGGAAACCTTGGAAAAACTGTAATAAACATATCAAAATACACAAAAACTACTATACAAGATTTATGACCTCACTGCTTAGAAGGACAAATAAATTACAAATCTAGAAACTCTTGCATCACATTTAGTATAAACCTCAGCCCAAGATTCTCCTTGCAGTTCCCTGTACAAGGTTTGAGAACCACAGTATTTTCCTCACTCACAACTCATGGTTCAGGAGCAATAAAACTTCTTAATTCTCTCCTATCAAGTGTGTCTGACTACTTGTATCAATTCGATGTACTAATTTATGTTCTTTTAAAAATCTGTGTCTGTCAGCAAATAAACGGTTTGACTTTTAGTAGTTGCTGTGCATGAGGTGGGGAGTGCTGAAAAAGAGAAAAATTTGCTTCCTCTTTGATAATGGACGAGGCCACTCAGCTGAAAGGAACCATCCACATCCCTCCGCCAGAGACAGCAGGAAACCTGAGAAAATGTAAGGACTAGGGTAAGAGCACGGAGAGATCACAGCCTCAAAGGCAAGGAAAAAAACCCAACTACCCAGGGACCCAAAATGGACTGCACTGCTTCCTTCACGTGTTCAGCACATCAATTAAAATCAATGGCCTAAGAGAGCTGCAGGCCTGAAGGAAAGTGCTTGACTTTCCGGGATCCAGTTGGTAGAAGAAAATTTGCTAAAATTCTCTTTTATTTTTGCTTTTGTCATGCTCAGAGTTTGAATTATTTCGTTCTCAAGCAAAGCTTTTTTTTTTTCCGGGTTCAAAGCCCTTTCTGTGTATTTGGAGTATTTAAGGAAAACTCAAGAGAAGATTCACTTCAGAGGCCTGGGTATCTTCAGAGTCTCTAATACTGCTCAGTGTTGCTCATAATCACCAAAACTTGAGCTCAGCCTGGAACTAGTAAGAATTATGTTCAAAGTTGCCTGCAGTGCTGTGTCACTGTGAAACACCAAATGCTCTGGACCACCAAAATTTTTTATTTGATAATATTATTTACTTTTCAAATTTCATTTGGCGGAATACTTTGTGGCCTTTGAAATGGAAATGAAAGTTATAATTTTTCAATATTTGCACCTCAACAACCTCTTGAATATTTGGGAATTCCAAAAAAATTAGGGTTTGATGATTAGGTCTTTTTTTCTCCTGTCCATTGGTCACATTTAGTAGAAGGCTGTAAAATAAAGTTTCCAAGAATGTCCTTAAGAAATCTGATAGGACTTTCTGACAGTGACTTTGTTAATCCCTCAACATGACAGTTTTACCTAATGCTTTTTTTAACCTACAATCTTATGCTTCACCTACTGCCATGCCTTTCATTTATTTACAAATAATGTGCATCTGCATGAGAAAATGGCATAGCAGCAATATATTGACAGCATGTTAGTGCTTAGAAAAAGCAACAGAACAATTTTATTGGCATTTTTGTGAACACCTAAACTGGCTTTGTTACAGACATCTGGTTAAAAAAGTCTCAAAGTATCCTTCAGGAGAGTTTTAAATTCAGAGAAGAGATACTACATAAAATAAAATTAACCAACCTTTATGGCAAACCTGTTTCTAAAAAGATTCATATTCAAGCTAAATTTCTAACCTTTGGGGAAAGAGTAAAGGCATTCAATATTTATAATTAAAGTTTATATCCTTTTGAAATAGGATTTAATCTCCTTTCAACATTGCAAGTGCACCCATTTTAGCCTCAGCACAGATGATAAAGGAATTAAGTGAATTATTAGAGTCATACAAGCTAAAAGCTCAGATTTCTCATGGTCTGTAGCAGTTACAGACAGAATCTAGACACTAGTATGGCAGGAAAATGAGGAAGTTGACTAACTTGACTGGCTGTGTTTGTTTTTTCAGACTCCACAAAGTAAACTTCATTAGAAAATGCTGCTCACTGCCCCAGACCTTTCAAGCAGCCCCAACTTCTGGGTGAGATGAATCTCACCCTGCACCTTAAGTTACCATAAAAACAGATCCAATTGCACAGGAAAGGCTGCAATTCCAGTGATATAAATAGAAGATTCTTCTCTGCAGAAACAGTAACAAAATCCACACCAAACATGGTTCTGTGAGAAGACTGTGGATCCTGCTGTAAACGCGCAGTAAATGATCTCAGTGTCCAAAGGAGCAGTGACACTCTGGGACATGCACACAACCTTGTCTTGCTTGTGTGACCATAATGATACCTAAGAAAGGATGGCTGCAGCTATGCAGAGTTTCCTGGGGGCTGCCGACTCTGAAAAGTTGAAAATGATGGGCTGTCATATATTAAAAACAAGAGAAAACCACATCAGAATGCTTATGACAGACTCCTGCAGTCAGTACTAGCAAATAAAATACTTGTAAAAGTTAGTGGAATGACTTCTTAAGGATGATACCAAATTAATTCTGAGAAGACAGAGATGAATTGAGCAGTTTTCTGCCTACTGAGGTAGATCTATTATTTAGCAGACAGACATATTTGCTTTATGAGGCACAAACTTGGGATTTTCTCATTACCCAATGCATAGTCAAAGTTATCACAGGTATTTTGCGCAGGTTCTGTTACCTCATTTTTGGAGATGGCCATTGAGAAATAGCTCTCTCTTAGAGCTAAATTCTGTCTCTAGAGTCTTCGTAGTCCTCATACAGTGCTCTTACTACCACCTGAAGTTGCTGTGGACACTGGTTCATCAGGTTGGAAGGAGGTAAAGCTTTGGTAAAATAGTGTTGTTACTACAACATGGCATCCAGCTATTCTAGTCTGGCACAGGTGGTTTGACTAGAGAAACTGAACTTTAAAGGCAGGGAGGAGTTGCTTACTTCTCCTCAGAGCACAGTAAAAGAGAATTTCAAATACTATTCCAAGAATTGCCTACATATTCTGCAGCAGTAATGTGCTCCCCCACTACCAAACATCCCAAAAGTTTGCTTTTCTGAGACTTCTCAGCACACCAGGCAGGTATGACTGGCTCCTTCTGTTATGTAACAGGCAGTAAACAGAATTAGGAACTTCTTTTCATGTAACATGTGATCTGCAATAGTGTACGACTGAGTAAGTGTTTAGATAAAGAGACTCAGATATTGCTTCAAAACACAGCCTACAACCTGACTACAAACACATTCTGACAGAGGGCAAAAGAATTCTTTGATTTATTTTTTAACACTGAACATGACAAATTCCCATTTAAGTCTTGGTCAGTCATAGACACTCTTCTGAGTAATGAAAACCCAGAACTCAGGAAGCCTGATGTTTAAACACAAAAGTATAAACCCGTGACCTTTCTGCCAGTCTCCTGCAATTACTATGCCAGGAAATAACTCTGCAGAAGAACTTATAATAACCATTATAATAATAGCATGTTTTTATTAAAGAGACATTGGCAAAATCTAAATCCCTTAGATTTGTAGAAGCACATAAAATGAAGTTAATGACACCAGCGGCTCATTTTAATCTTGTTAATTCTTATAAACAACCTTTATTTGATTGGCTTTTCTATTATTTTCAACTATTATTTATTTTGTATAAATAGGTAAGTAACTGTGTCTTGAAGATTTTACAGTGGTATTTAAATTGACTAACCAAGGCTTTGCTGTCATTTTCAATTTCTCTGTATATCACAGTTCAGTCCTTATGCCAGCCAATCTACAATAAACAGAAGCTGATTTTCTCTCAACCTCATCTCTTGGCTGCCTTCTTGTGTGCAGCTGCTGGAAATGAAATTAAAAAACCAATCCTGGCTCTTAAAGAACAGGCATTTCAGAAGGCAGGATTTACATTTTACTTTGTTTGTGAAGAGGTCTGAGGCTAGTACATCCAACAAGTAAAGATGAAAAATCTTAAGAAACTCTTAGATTTTAGAGAGATCAAATATTAGAATCACAAACTGAAGTCACAGGATACAATCTCATGGAAAAACAAGAATGGGCATTATTATAAAGTGAAGACCTTTCCATTACTTTAACTGACGTAACTTCTCAGATTTAGAGAAAGCCAGCTGAGCACCAGCTGCTCGTCATCACTTGAAACAACATCTGCAAAACTCACTGGAGCTGAGATGCCTCTGATCTCACACAGTAATTTGCTGCTCTTTGCTGTTCACTGTATTCCAGAGCAACTGACTCTGCAGGGACAGGTGACAGCCAAAGCAGGTGTGTATATATGATTATAATAGGTTAAAATATGGCAGGAGATACATGTTTCACATATGCACAGCAGTGTAATTAAAATGTAAGGCAAGTCAAGACTCTATCCTTCTCAAAACTGAGCTATATAGCATTTCAAGAGTTCTTCCTTCTTGGACTGAAAGCAAACAGTGAAGTTTAGACACCCTATAAATTTACAAATAAGCTCCTACATGCACACAGTTCTGTGAATGTTACTGGGAAGCAAATAAGGCAGTGATAATATAAATATATATATATACATACACTATATATATATAAAACAATCAGGAAGAGTCTAGTAAGAGAACTAGAAAGATGGAGGTTGTTTATGGAGATGACAATAAAAATTCTGAAACAAGACAGCTGGCACAATGGAAGGGTATTGGGATTTACAATTACATTAAAGAAGGTAAGAACATCCTAGGAATACAAGAAAGGAGAGAAAGGCATGTAAAAGTCAGAAAAGGAACTAAAGGAAATAGGTGCAGGAGAGAAAATAGGGAGAAAAAGACTAAATAAAGGATAAAAGAAGAACAAAGGAAAAAAAAGAAAACAAGAGATAAAACTGTTCCCAATCAGCAGAAGGAATGTAGAGGAGAGTACCATGTAAGGGAAACAAAAAATGATGGCGGAAGAGGACAAAGAGGGTAGTAGAAACTGATGCTTAATTTTGAAGAGAGATTTCCTTTTATCCTGCACACACGGGGCACTGAGTGTAGGCATGGCTCCAGCTTTCTCCTGTCTCCATATTTGGCACCTTCTCACAAAGTTTTTTGTGAGAATTCTTATTCCCAGCTACCCCTCACTGTAAAAACCAGCCAGATACGACAGAAGCCAGTCTAGTGTGGAGGTAAAGAAATATGCAGAAGTGTTGTTTTTTTCAGACAAGACCTGTACCTCACATGTAAGCACACTCACCTGGAACTAAACAAATAAATATTTTAATAAATGAATGCCCTTCACCATCCCTTCTTAGACTCTTTCTTCCTCATTGCAAAAATATCTGAAAACCCCTTCTGACCAGCATGGCAGCACACTCTATTATGGTCAGTCAGTTTGTGGAAGAAAAGTCTCCATGCACAAACAAAAACGCAAAAATCATGGCATAGGCTCTCCATGAGGTTTTTTTATTTTTTCCTTACAACTGTTGAAAAACAAAACTATCACAAAACTTTTATATAAAAATCCATTGAACTTTCACTCCTGTGTTACTGGACAGCCATCCTGAGATGGGGCAATCAGAGGACAAGGAACAATTTCCCCCCACAACCTGTAAAAACCAAAGAATGAACCAAACAGCAACAACCATGAAACCCATGACTGATCATTAATGGAGACATGGACAAATGTCTTGCTCACATGTCCAGACCTAGGACAGAAGAAGAGCTGTTAGCCTACATGTCTTAAAATGCTGCAGGAAACCTCCACTTTTTATAGCTTGTTTTTATAGATGCTGAATTAGTTGTTTTTGAAATGCTTGTGGTTTGTATCGAAAGATCTAGAATTTCACACCTTCTCCTCAGTCTAGTATGGTCTGCAGGTTTTAGAAGTGTTTGTGCCCCTACAAACTGCTCCCACAGTCTCTCACAAAGCACGCAGCTACCTTGCAGCAGAACCTCCTCCCTACATGCCAACAACATCCCTTCATCGAGGAGACACATATTGGATAGTTATTGAAATCAGGTGTATGCATATCCACAGTGCATATGCATAGGTCAGGTATCACATCAACACAGAAGGATCAACAAAGTTCATGCAAGCGTAGAGCAAGAATACAATATTTGACTAATATTACAGTATATGTTTGGTGGTAAGAAAAAAAAAACATTAGTCCATGAAAACAATTTTGGAATGGAAATGCAAAACCAAAATATTGCATACTTTAATAATTCAATGAAAAATAAATTTTAGTTCAGTTGTGTTGCAAATATTAAATATTGGGAAAAAAACCCCAAAACTCAGGTAATTTTAATACTGCCTCGAAATTAGAATCTTCATAATTCCCTGGAAATCATCCTTCTGCTTAATTATACTGTCAATTATATTATACTGTCAATTATATTAGATTCAGTCAATACCAGGCAATTTTATTTGAACAGGCAGTATTAAAACTAAAAAGAGCAAAGAGAAGCAAAAGAAAGAGGATTTTTAAACATGCAAAGACACACACCATAGCTGACTGATATGCCTTAAAGGAAAACAAAGGGATACCTACTTTCTGCTGCTAGAAGTCCTAGAAGGAAGGCAGCGTTTGGACAAACAACAAACAGTATGAAGATTTCAGAACAAGCGATTTATAAAGCTGCAACCTAGCACACTAATTTAGCCACAAAATAGTTTCAATAAAGTGACAAGGATCCCCCCAGTTTTTAATATGGTTTCTCTGTGTGAAGCAAATGGCACTGGCAGACTGGGGTGGGAGGAAAACAAACATTTGGCATTGGGAAGGCAGCACATGGATGCAGTGTTAGACATCTATTAACACCAGACTTCTCCCAACATCTGTTAAACTATTTTTAAAAAACTCATGGACAGAAAGTGATTTCTAGTAAAAATATTGGAAGAAGTGAAATCATAAAATAATTTAACACACTGCAAATGATGCGTAACATCATATTAATATATTTAGAAAGCAAAATTTAGCAATGTTATATTGAAATCAAAAGTTTCAGTGAGAAACGTTATGAGAACCATTCAGAAATACCACTTCATTAATTGCTTTTAGTTAACAGTGTCTTTATGCATTATTTTTTTTTTTTATTTAAACATACCAGAGCAAAGAATCAATAGCTGAAAAATCATGAAGTTAATAATGGAATATTGGAAACACACAAACTCATGATCTCCAAACTGACAGTTGTGCTTGTAATACTAGCAAAGGAATTAATAACAAATCATAAGGTGAATGTACTTTTTCTCCCCCAAGTACTCATACTTTAAAATGTTACACAACACCCTTTGCAGATATTTACAAAATCAGTGGTAATTTTTGCATAACAAAACTGTTTTTTTCTTACTCATATTGATGAAACTGATGGGTTTTAAGATATGCGCTTGTATTGCCCCTATTTCATGAATTCTAATCCCATGAAACTACTAACTATTCTAACTTGTGAGCTCTGCTACTTCCATGTGTGTTGGAAACAGAGCTTACAACTTGTCCATACATATGCTGTTTGACCTTACTCTGAAAGACTAAGAGATTTAGCTTCATTCCAATTATCATCAAATTTGAAAATCAAGATCTCATGCTGTTAAAAACTTCTCATTTGACACGACAACATAGAACCTGACAAAATAGAACAGAACGAAAATTTCAATTTGCACACATCAATCCTGAGACAAAATACCAAAAGGCAATGTTGTGAGTGGTATCTGTGCCTTGCAGCTGGAGAAAACAAGGAGAAGCACGGAAGGAGCCTCAGTGTGGCTGCTTTCTGTGCAGTGCAAAACTCTGCTTCAACATTCACCTGCTTCCAGAGAGACCACAGAGCTCAGCACTCAAACACGCGTGCAGGAAGTACTGCAGCAGTGCCACTGCTTAGCTGACAGGTACAGGAGCACATTTGGCCACTCTGTGCTCTGTGGTTACCCAGAAACACAGCTCGAGAGGATCCCTTACAGGAATCCAGAACTGCGGCAAAAAGCCGTTCTGAAACCTGTTAGTCACTGCTCAGAAATGTGTGCCACAGACCAAGCAATTCCAGCACACATTACAGAGTAACATCCTTCGACCAAAAGGTAAGGTTTGCTTTAATTTGAAGTCAGTTATGCAGTTTTCCAAAGACTATGGACTATCCACTGGCTTAACTCCAGCACTGACTTGGCTCTGAAAATGTGGCAACAAAAAGCTTTCAGAAATATAAAAATATAAAAATATAAAAAAACTCTTCAACAACTTTGAATTTACTTAACACTCCATATGAAACAGTCATCCTCAATTCAGCTTCCCAAGTCAAACCCCAAGAAGCAAAAGGAGGAAAAATTAAAAGCTTTACACTGGTGATGTTCATTCCCCAGCCTGAGGCACTGTTATGAAAACACTTGAAAACTGTATGGCTGTTTTCTCTGCTGGGGGACAAGTGGCCAGCACATGACAGAAGGAGAGGAAACCCTGTCTAAAGTTAATGTGCAATCGGGAGGGAGGAGGGCTAGATGCTGGACAGGAAAGGGGAGGGAGTCAGATAGGGAAGGGCAGCAGAGAGTAAATGCTGTGAATTTCCCTGGCACCTTATGTATTTCATGGTCCACTTCTAATACTCCCTACTGGGTCAGTTCTTCTCTGGTGACAGATTTAGCCTTCAGGGCTGCTGATTGCTAACTTCTGATTTATGTTTGTTTCAGCCTATTAAAAATATCCAAAACATTCGTTGCCTTGGGAAATACACATTTTACAATGACTTGAAGACAGGCAACCTGAAAGACAAATGTTTTACATTCTAGAGAAAACTATTTGCAGAAAGTTTGTCAGCTGACCTGCTTGGTGGCTTTACTGAAGAAGTTAGCAAACATAGACTGTCAGCAACAAAGCAGTATTGTGGTTTAAAAATCTTTTAAAATCTTTTATCACACTCAAAATTCAGCAAGACTGGTTTCTGCCATGTTACCAACAGGAAGACAGTAGGATTAATTCAAGTCCTTCAGAGGATGGTTGCTGAACAAAGAGGAAACAGACCACCCAGTGGTCGGCAAGTGGTCGGAACCAAGAGTTATTAACACTGTACAAAGGAAAGGAAGAGGTGTATAGAAAAAAACCTGGTTGACTTTAAATGAAACTTATCTCTGTTCATTCCTATCTAATTTAGCTATGCAATTTGTTGACCATCACTGGAAAGCTCTCTAACAAGAATACCCTTTGTGATCCTGCATCTACAAAAGTCACCTGACTTGCAGCCTGCAGTGCTTTCCTACCCCAGGATAATACTATGGTAGTACAGGAAGATGCTCAAAGGCTCCAGCAACCCTAGGCTTCCAAACTGAACTTTGAGGAAGAACATTTCTAGATTAATTGGCAAAAAAGAAAGAACTGAAATTTTTTGCATCTGTGTTTGGAAAGACCTGGAGGACAGGAAGTGTAATTTGCATAGCCTAATAAGCATCTATATTTCTGTGTATTTATCTCTGTAGGAGTTCTTTATTTTCCTGTTTCTGACAAATAATTTAATTACAATGACAAGCTTCATGAAATTTTACGGGAGGAATAATTGGCAACCACATCTAAAATATTAAAAGCTCTTCATTAAGAGTTTATGATCTGGAATAACGTTATATTAGGGAGGAAACTTAAATAACCTCAAGATAATAAAGTTTCTACTGCAATTCAAGAGTTTTATGTTTAATTTCTACAAACTGGTTTACAACCATCGCAAGACCCATCCTACAAGATAGGAATATTTAAAATATTATTAGTGTACCTCTGAAGAGGAAACAATATAGATTTTCATTTCTAGGAATATCAGAAGCTGAAAGAGTTGTAGTACCTTTTCTTGCAAGGCTCAGTGTGCAATATTAAATATTTTATCATCTAAAGTAGTGGGTCAGAGAAACATAATGCAAATTACCCACTTAGCATGATTTCCTGATCACTGTGATCCCCCATCAGTCCAACCAACAATGTTAGTTGTAACTGCCTTCCTGAAAAACCCAAGCTTTTGTTTCAGTTATTTCAGAGATGAACACAAGGTAACAATGGATCCAGCACAGATATTCTGTACAATTTACATGCGCACTGGGTTCAAGTATTCTCTGGGCAGAAAAAAATAGAACTGGGAACTTTCTTGTACACTGATATCTGCAATTACATGACTCTGAGGAAGACACATGTCCTGTTGATGTGAGATCGAAACTGCAAAGAGGAACTGCTGTTTTCAGATTAGGAAAGTTGCCACTGCCAGTCATGCTGGTGGCCATTCACCACTGAAATGGGGGAAGTAGATGGAAACAAAAATTAAGGCACTACAATGAAGTAAAACTGACTTATTCTTTCTTTAAAAGAACAGGTGGATCCTTAACTGCAAGTACAAATATCCAAAAGCTGTCTGGCTGAACTTAATGCTTAATCACATAAGGCTGTGATTACCCATTTGCAATAAATGATGTGAGATTCTCATTCATTTCTATGGGAATTATGAACAGTATTCATGTTTATGGACAAAGTAATCTTCTACTTTAAGTACTCAAACTTGAATTCCAAGAAGTGAAATTGGAGAATTTCAAACAAAAAAAAGTTGCTCACATTCTTATGGGACATGTAATTCTTATATTAATGACATTGAAATTATTTATAATAATTACTTGCTCACATGAAACAGAAGGAAAGAATTAGTTAATATATGCAGTCAATATGTAATTTTCTCACCTATGAAAATATCGAGAAAGAGAACCATCACACAGCAGATCAACACACACAATTAAGTTCCTGAAACATCTTCTAGAAAAGTCAGTGTATAGCTAAAATATTCTGCCAGTAATCCTAAGTTGTTTATAAAAATAAAGACAGTCCTTTTGGACTTAGGTTTTTCTTAAAGGTTCATTTAAATTGATCCTAAATCCTAATTTTAGATCAGACAGACCAACCCAGACTTTTGCGTTGCAAATTTTTGAGCAACGTTATGTCAAAATTAAGATTCATAACTAAGACAGGGTTGTGCTAATTGAGGGACTGACAGGTTATTTGAATTTCTGAATATGGGCTGTGGACAAAAGGATTGCTTGTCACTGTCCTGTCCAAGACCTAGAGCACAGCACAAGTATTATCTTCCCCTTTGAAGTATGTTGGGAGGTCCCTGAAGTACATTTATTGTCTCTCTCTGAAGACCTGGTGGCCAGAAATACTGTCCTGTGTCCTTTAAACACATATCTTAATCATACTGTTCTCTAAAACAGGAGGTCAGGAAACTTTGGTACATAATGGCTTCTTTTTATAAATAACTATTAGTAAGGTAGGAGAACTTTGTTCCTGCCTAAGAATTCAGGACAAAATTTCAATAAACTCTTATACTCAAGTAATATAATGAGAAATATGAGATTATAACATTATTTGTAATTAAATGTACATACAAGAAAAAATAAAGAAACCAAGACAGAATGTCTGTAAAAGCTTAAAACTCTGCAGAGATTTTTCTCTTTGTTTTTGCCAGTCGTGAATTCCATTATGACTGAAAATTATTTATTCTTTCACATGTAAATGTTAACTTAGTACTCAATTCTATGGAATCTCAAGAAATTAGTAAATATTTAGTACTCTGGCCAGTACAGACTTAAGACATGCTGACTGCAATAAATACAGTTTCTGTTAAAATACCTGAGGAGGTGGGGTCTTCAGAGAAGTCTGGCAGCTCTTCAGGGGGGTCACCATAGAAGGAGTTGAATTTGTGGCTTGACACAGCTGCTAGTACTGCCCCCTGAATAAAAATACCCACACAGTCTAAATTACACAAAGAAGGATAATGAAACATTTCCAGACACCTTGGATGACTCAGTCTCCTGAGGTCTCTTGTGTATTGACCTTCTCAGCGAAAAGCAAACAGATTTTATAGTCTTCAGCTCTGTCTCCCTGTTATCAGTGACCATATCTATCAGAAGAGCTGGTTATATACTAATAAATAGTAAAAATATTCCTTGCAAGGGGATTCATGAGAACAGATCTTTATGTGAATGCATTTTGAAATAATAACTGTGAGGCATAAACTCCTATTGTAGTACAATGTAAACAAAATAACTAATCTCTTTATCTTTTACCTAGACTGAGTGGATTAGCAGGTATAAAAATTCACTCTTTAAAGCAAAACTCTCTGTATTTATTTTAGAAATTGTCATAATTTTACACTTACAGCACTAGAATACTTTGACATCCATAGTACATCAATATAAAAATAACACAGTTATACAGATAATCTCCGAGTCCCAGAATAAGTGTTACAGAGTAATTTAGAAACCCAGAAAAATGGTTACCTGTTCTGACACATATTACTTGTTCAAGCAAATCACACTTTCACCACTCAGGTTTTAATGCCTCACAGTTATGGAAGTATGGACAAATTTCATGAAACGTACTGCAGAACATGGCAGAATACTTCGTTGGATAAAATGGTATAAAAAATAATGAAGGTCTAAAAGCTCAGGAAATATACTCGCCTCCCCAGGAAAAAATCTGGGCAGTACCTGAAACTGCACCCAGAACAGGAATCAGGTCATATTCTAAAATGTACTAGCTAGTATTTTAATGGAAGTATTACCGAGGCATACAAACCTCCTAAGAGAAAGAGCTGTGCATGAACTGTGGCAACTGTGCACCCTAATCATCAGCTACATTAAACTTCTGCAAAGCAGCTGCTCAGTGTGAATACCTGATTCTGAGTTTTATTACAAATTGTAAAACAGCCCATGAACTGTAACACCCCATGCCTCTGTCATAATTTTCTGAATCTTTCAGTGAATTCAGAAATGTTTCTGTTAAATATTCCATGACAGGAACTGAAGGAAAACCATGTTTTGGGCTAAAATGTTAACATTCTTTTCAATATGGCTAAGAAATAAACTAGTATGCAGTTAAACATGAATAGGATAAATTGAAGAACACGTATTTGCTCTTCTTCAACAAAGACATTAAAAATTACTATGTTCCTTTTATTATAAATAACACAACAATAGACGTGATTGCACAATTCTCTCCAGTAATTCATACTACACAGAATTACTGAAGTGATTGAAGATGAAGACCTCCTATACTCCTGGGTTGATACCAGACAATTTGCACTGAAATTTGAGAACTGTGCACTAAGAAAGAAAGAAAGGACAAACAGCCTTTCTAAGACATCATTTCAATAAATGTCTGTGAAGGCCTGCTGCAACTTTTTATTTTATTGCTAACTTCAAAGCATAGATTATTCTTAGCACTTTTTAAATGAATCAAGTATTACACAAAATCCAAGCTGTGTAATTATATTGTTTTAACACTACATGCAGTTTACCTTTAGTTTTCGTCTTGCATTGAATTTTCTCAATTGTTCTACTGTTTCTGGAAGATGAATCTTGTATGCATAGCGATCTCTCTCCTTGAAAAACCCCACAAAAAACAAACCAAAAGAACATTAAATACAAGCTTTTAATATCCTCTTGACACTAAGAAACAAGACAAGAAATGTAACAGCTCATAAGTATCCTAAGGAGAATGAGATTTATTGCAACTTACAGAAAACTTAAAGTGATTAAGAGGGATTAAAATATTCAATAGAATTTTTAACTTGGGCCAGAGATATTTTCTACTGGCGATGTTGTTTCCCACCTTGTAGTAAGACCCCAGTCTTTTGTTTTATTGTTGTGCTGCCAAGTCTGTGCCTAGCACTGAACTTCAAAGCTGGCAAGCAGAAAGTAGTTCTGCTTTTTGGAATTCACAAACCCCCAGTGAAGCAACACATTCAAGCACTCTTTTACAGGGCGCTTGATACTTCAGGTCAGCTTGGGAGGTGGGGTACATGTCCAACAGGGCAGGAAGTGGCAGCCCGATGGCTGGTGGTACCAGGGGATGGTACAGCAAGAATTCTCCATTGTAGGCACAGATAAAAAATTTGCCAATGAACAACTGCAGTGACAGAAGGGACAAAACTTGGGCAGCCAACTACCTTCTTCCCCTGAAGCTATATAAAATCATTAATTTAATGTAAATATTTATCAGATGCATATCCTGAATCACAGTGAAACCATGGCAGTCTCTCTATGGCACTAAAGATGTCTCTGTCTCATGCTGTATTTGCTCCTATCTATAAATGGTTTAGAAAGTTCTGAGTCAGCAGGGAAGGCAAAAACGAGAGAACTGACTGGTAGACTGCAGGCCTGAGCTTGGAAACAAAGTTGTCGTAAACTAAACCACCAATTTCCTCATGTGACTTCCAACAAATAACGACAAGATCAGAAAGAGACCACGGACACCAAAAGTGCAAGGCAGCACAGGCAGAACAACTTGCACATTCACATTACAGAACAGGGTTTTAAGAAACCTAATCAGCTGAGTTGCTCAAACAACAAAAATCACAGATTTTCTGCCAAAATGATCCTCAACCAAGCTATAGCGTTGGCATCTAAATATGGGTTTTCTCACAAAGTGAAAAAAAGTCCAATTACAAGGAGGTAAAAACAGATCACCTATGTTTGTATGATAATCTGGGATTCCAAAACATGGCATTCATTTCCATACTCTTTGCTACTTAATACATTATGTATGTATTAACACTATGAACAGACAGAACTTTGGCTCTTTTTGAGCGGAAAGGTTTGAACCTGCAGTTTCCCAGTACTCAGAAGAGTTGCCTTAACCACTGACATTTCTGACACTCCTGACCTCCTTTGCTAGATCATTCTGCAGCTTGGAATACAGGAGTCAGAGGCAGAAAGAGAGCAGAGAAGTGGAAGAGTGACTCCATTCACTGGTGGTTACACCATTTACTTGGAGGGAGAAGAGCTTATCATCCTGTTCTTCCCAGGTTCCTTCTTTGTGGGTTTCTCTTTGTCTCATATAGAGCACATCAAGAGTCCAGCAGCAGACACCAGATTAGCCCCCTTTCAAAATTAGTGTCCTGTTTAAGTTCATGATATTATGACTCTCTCTACCCTGGACACCGACTACAGAAAAGAAGTAGAGGATAACAAAAAAAAGTAGTTCATTCATCACCTTCTACCAAGGAAAATACAATGTTCTGAACAAATACTTGCCACCTTTTAAACCTGCAGCACAACCCATCATTCTCCAACCCCAGTGTTTAGCACAGACTACTGATGGACTGCTGAGAAGCTACAGGTGTTATTTTCTCCTGCTCCTGTTGTAAATCTCCAGTGTTCAGCAACTACTCTTCCACTGGCTTAAACCGTGTTGTAAATTCTGCCATCACTGAAAAACAGTTTGATTACCAGATGTAACATAATTTTATGCAGCCACAGTGACCTTGGAGCAACCCTCTGTACTTCCTTCTGGTGGGATATTTTCAGGAATCTAACGTAAGGAAGCAGCACAGTTCAGTAGCACAACCTACTGCAGTAGACTGCAGGGCTACATGAGTAATAGGAAAGAGGTCTGACTGAGTGAAAAGGAGATCAGAAATTACTCCTCTGGAGTTAGAGAGCCACAGAAAGATACACTAACACCTTCTTTAACCTTTATGCTACACAGCCCTACTTCCTGCACTCTGGTGCTGCTGAAGATGTCCAACTGAGCTTGCTCTTAAACAAGAGTCTAAGCCTGGGAATTATCAAAATCTCAGGCTCTAATCCTACAAACCACTTAGAACACATTATCACACATTTTGTACAGTTCATGTCTACTTTGAAAAGCTCAAAAACCCAAAGAAATAAATGTTTTTCTCCCTTGAAGAGGAAACTGGCACACAAAGAGATGCTTTTACTACCTTTAACCAGGGGTGATTCAGTGCTTCATACACTGTTATCCTTTCTGCTGGGTCCAGCATAAGCATGCGGCGTACCAGATCTTTGGCACTTTCAGAAATATGGCTCCATTGCCTAGGATTCATCTGATTACAAGCAAGAAAAAAGAATTAAATTAATATTAAGAACACAGAAAAGAACCTACTTTTTATGCAAAGTAATTGCAGAGATTTAAGTGGTTGGTGCTTGCAAACATTTCACTGTAATAAATGTAAAAGAAAATGTCTAAGTTTTTTAATAACTTGTAATAAATTGTACACTAATTGCTATTGAAATGGCATAAAAATTGAAAACATAAACCCTGACATATCCTTGGTATTATGTTGTAATCACAGCATAATTTCTATCTATTCTACATTCTGCTCAGATAAAAGTGACTATTCACTAGGAAAAGAAAAAACAATTAAGCTCTGTCTGACTGTTAATTATGCCTATGATAAATGCAGAAATTAAATCTACACCTGAAATCAATATACGGCATGAGAATTTATCTGCTTCAACCCACAATTTCATGTCATTGATTCTGGGTAAGAAGGGAGGAAGATAATGCCTGTTGTGAACTACTCTGGTCCTGTCCTGAAGGTGCTATAGACAATGGCTCTTCCTAATAAATTCCTTTCAACTTCACAGCAGGTAAAGTTTCCACTAGGAAAGCACACAAGGACAAGACAATACAAGCAATTGCAACACTTTCAGAGCAGAACTTTATCGCTAGGAGATACAATGTGAAGGATGATTTAAAATACATTTTCATTTTGTGCATATATGCAGATTTGTGCCCAATCAGTCAAAATGATGGACACCTGACAAAACCACACCGAAGTAAGAAAATTCTTTATGTGATATCAAGGATTATATACTTAAGGTATTTCTAGTATTTCTTTAATTTATGGAGAAGCCAAGTTTTATTTAGATGACAGACAGCTAACTTTACAAAGTACTAAATGCAAATTCAAAATTATAACCAGACTCTTTTCAATGTTATAATCTGATCATTTAAAGAGGTCCATTTTATTTAAAATCAGTCTTTACAACAAATGATCACTTTGAATCAGGGCACTCAGTGACGTTATTTGGCCATGAAATGCACATTTATAGCTGTGATTCATAATTTCTTTTTCAGCTCTAATGAAACGAAGGTAACTGCAAATTTGACAGGATTTTCACTGAATAGACGCATTATTGTGGAAACAGGAACAGAAAAGGAACTAAGAGGACACAATGTACTAGCCATAACTTTTTTTTTTAAAAAAAGGAGAAGTTAACTTGTATCCTTCCAGAAGGTTTTAGCTGCTTAAGAGATTCCATAAAGAAATCTTCCATAAATTGCTACATCTGTCAGTCTGTGCAATCCCAAAACTGGTGCCATGAAGAAATGCTGCCATTTCTAGGATTATAACAATTAAAGAATGAAACATGTGCTTCTGACCAAGTACAGTACTACTCCTGTCACTTATATTTTAGCAGGTTGTTGATATAATAAAACAGAGTACCAGACAGCTTTGGGAGTTTCCATTAATCATTTGGTAATGCACAGCTCATGTATGACCTTGGTTACAAAGCAGAGCAAGGCTGATCTTAGGCAAACCCTCAGAAACAGTGAAGTTGAAGCTTTAAATTTGTCTCCACGATGGTCTGGGGGTTGATGCTGAGAGACAGCTTCTCCTGTGTGCACACTGACCTGCTCTCAGCTGCAAGTGACTCCTTTTGAACCACCAGCTGCACTTTACTACACCCTGTACTAAAAGGAAAAATGCCTGTCTGCATGTGCACAGTAACAGGCACTTTGTTTTAAATCAAGGGAATATGGTGATGAATGTTTATGATAGTTCTCTTAGCTGATCAAAATATTTAAATGGGTATAAATCTGAGGTTACAGTATGTTCTACTTCACAGCTAAACCTCCTATGTTCCTGCTGGGCTCAAAGTACAATTAAGGGCCAGTTTTAACACACATTTATTATTACATCTGAGCAAATATTTCCATAGTGTAATTCCTAGCATTGATACAAAATACATCAGGTGGAAGACAGAGAGGGGAGGCAAAATCATCTCTCTTTCTGTGTGACAGATTTCCATAAGCTTTAAATCAGGCTAATACAAAAATCAATTTCCAGGAATTTTACCAACAGAGCTCGTTTCACTGGAAAAGGGTTCAGGCATGCTGTCATTTACCTTGTATTTGCCTTTAATAATGCCTTCAAATAATCTTTCCTTGGTTCCATAAAAAGGCAAACAACCACTTAGCAGGATAAACAGGATCACACCACAACCCCAAACATCTACAGGCTTCCCATATGGTTCTCTTTTTACCACTTCTGGAGCCATAAAATGAGGTGTTCCTACACGTCCTAAATGGAAATAAAAAGAAAATTGAGTCAAAGCGATGTGCGTCAAACATGGAAATGAAGAATATCACTGCGTAAAACTAAAGCAGTTTTAATAAATTTTGTTCACGGTTTAAAGCTTTTAATACAATTCTTTTTTCCTTAAGTTTATATTTTTATATATATCCTGTGAGATAAATCAGCATTTTCCCTTTTGCTTCATTTTTACTTTTATAAATTGAGGAATATTCTACCCTAGTTGGCAGACTGTGAAACAAGACTTATAACAGCATTAAGATTCTTCAGTGAAACTTGCCACATAAAAGCAAACCTATCAATTTGGACTATCTTTGAAACAGGAATTATTCAGAGAGCAAGTACAAAGATACTGTAGAGTTCTAGTTCACAATGATAACTTGAAAAAGCTGTATGTAATTGGCAAGAGCAGAGTTTGGTCTGATGCTCTGCCCAAACCTTGGCCAGTCTACTGAAACTGCCAACAAAAATGCAAACTGATAGCAAATGTGCTACTCATTTATTTGAAGAGGGCAATATCATACTGCAGACAAAAAGATAATACCAATTTGTTTCACGGACTGCTTTCATTGAATGTTATTAATGTTTTCCTATGAAAACGAAATGTATTTAGCACCAACTGATCTTTTGAGCAGACACAACTGATAAGAATAACTTAATTCAATTTCTGTATAACATATTAAGCAAAACGAAAGCAATGAACATTTTATCTCTTCTTACAAAAGTCTTCCATTGTAAAGAGTTTTGTTTCCACTGCAAAAATTAAGCTTGGAATGCTCAAGTCATCACTGAGACTTACAAACACTGTAGTCTTTGGACTACACTGGTTCCATCAAGTATCAAGAGAAGAAAAACCCATTAGTGTAGCAAACTGTCACCACTTGTAACTCCCATTCATAAATTATTGCTGCTCACTACAGTGGATTTCAGAGGCTCCATTCCAGGCTTGCAGCTCCTCTCTGCAGGCTAGGGCAGCCTAAAATGCAGCTCAGAGAATCTGAGGTGTTTGCAGGGCACACATTTTTTTAACTCAGTCTTGTCTGTGCAGAGAGACTCTTGATTAACCTGTCCTGCTCATCCTCTGCATGGCAGTCAGCTAAGTCACAGCACAGGGAACAAACACCCAGGAGACTATTTAGAATTGTCAGAAAGATGGCAGCTTTTTAACCATACTCTTAAGAAAAAACACCACTGCTGTCAAACTTCTTCACACGGCTTTGTGTTAATAAACCTTTGCACTCCCAGTTTATGAGGGAATTCCTCTGCCAAACAGCTGCTGGGGATCTGTCTGTGACAAAGGGATGTTACTTCATCACTAAACTACGCTGACATCTCAAGAAGTCCCTGTAGTCCAGGCTGACCTGACAGCAAGGGGGCAGTTCCTTCCTGAGCTAAAAAAGCATAAATCAGCAAGATGCTGCAAGTCCAGCTCATTCATCCCTCATGCCACAGGGGGAGGAGGAAGGATATTTAATCTGGACAGAGAAAGACAGAGATGCACATGGGGACAGATGATTCATTCTTCTTGTTGGATGTACACAGTTTATAGGTGTATGATGCAATTCCAACCTGACTGATAAACCTCAAAGCCAAATCTTCAAGATGGCATATATGAGGTAAAGAATGATCTCCTTAGATGACTCTCTTTTAGATGCCTGGTGGCAGGGAAGAGAAGGAAACTAGAAATTTATATATAACGGAAAAATGGAATATATATACAGCCAGTAGGCATAAGTTGTCGGGAATTCAATTTTTTGCCTTTTTTTCATGTGCCTAAAAATTTATATCTCTATGGGTTTCATTGTTTTTTTTCCCCTTTGGATGCTACCATTTGTGACAGCAAAAGCATCAACGTTTCCAGCTGTGTGTCAGGCTATGCCTGTGCATAAGCAGCAACACCTGCCTGTTCAAAGAGCATTTTTCTATCCCTTAGACTATTCATGTGATGTTCGTGGTATGCTTACCACAGACTGGAAACCTTTAGCTCAGGAGATCAGAGTTCAGAGAGCAGCCTGGCTTACCCAAGCCTTGTTTGTCTCAGCGGAAACTTCCTGAGACTTGTGTGCACAGCAACCCATTTGCAGTTTTGAGGCAGGTGTAACCTTTCTTGTATGTTGAAAAATAATCTTTTGTGGTACTAAAATTCATTTAAATCTTTTTAATCAGTACAAATGGAAAATCATATACTCTCTGAAAATTCTGCCTGACCATCAGGCTTTATAATTGCTGTTATAACATCTGGCAAGTCTGGAGAAAACGCATTACTCCAAAAACAAACTAGAGAAATCAGTAGAAGACAACAAATCACATGGGGAAATCAAGCTATTTAAAAGAGGCATTAAACTCCAGGGAGATGGAAAAACTCCAGGTTGTCTGGATAAAGTAGCTAATGAAACCATGAACCTTACACATCAAATGATAACTAAGTTGATTTATTGCATATTTTCAAAAATTATGTTCCACCCCTCTTAACTCAGGAACCTCTTTGTGGTTTAAATAAGAAATTGAAGAGAAGAACATGGTACAAAAATGACTACGTGCTGTGAGAACAATGCTTAAACGTTTGGGTTTTGGCTTTGGGGTTTTTTTTTTTTTGTTAAGGCACTTAAGTTTGCTGGGCATTTCAGTACAGTGAAGGGTAATCTACAGAACATCTTGTGGCCTTGCAAAAACTTACATTTTCTCCTGGTGTAGAATAGCCTATATAAAAGCAATGCAATAGAGTGACAGAGTGTAGGAATTCAGGTGTTGAGGTGCTGGCAGTGGGGGCTGCAGGGGTGGTCTCTGTGAGGAGGGGCTGGAGCTGTCCCACCTTGGACACTGACAGCTCCCAGGGCATCCCTGCAGGGCACAGCTCAGCCCAGCAGCCAGGACAGTGCTGCTGCAGGCAAAGGGCAACAAAGGGAAAAACACTGCCTAGCAAGTGAGGAGTTTGGGAACTGCCTTTTCCCATCCTCCCTGCACCACTTGGGGTTGGGAGGGTGAGTCAGGAGTGAAAGAGTGAAGTTGAACCTGGAAAGGTGAAGAGAGGAGGCTGTTTAACTTTTGTTTCCCACTACCCAAGTGTATTTGATAGTTCAAGGTTCCCAGTTAGCTTCATCTGACAATCACACATCAGAATGTGAGGCTGCTGCAAGTTCACTTAGTGCTCAAGTGCTCTTACAAAGAGACAAGTTATGATTAAAATCCAGTCCCTCTCTGATTATCACACATCTTTCTGCTCCCCTGCAGTCAGAAGGTGTTTCTTCTATGGCAGGTAGAAGAACTGGATCTTTGTTGGCCTGGTCCAAACCCAGGACACCATAAAAATCCACTTTGATGAATTGCTTGATGTGGAATAGAAGGAATAGAGCAGTTTAGCAAAAGGAAACACATTACACAGCTGTTCAAGTCCCCACCAGGTTGCTGCCATAAACCAGATGAAAAATGGATGTTACTTAAAAGCAAACTGAAAAATCAGTGTTACTAAACCTTAATACTCACTTTTAAATTTAAAATGAGAACTCCGTAAATACAAAAGAAATTTAAAAAGAAGACTAGGCTAAGTTAGTGAAATCCTGCCATTTACCACTGCTAGATTATAAGTAGTGGAAACACAGACAGATTTGGTTTGTTAACCTTGTTAGTGCTGATTACAAGAACTTGATACTTGAGATGAGAGGGATGAGATGGATACTAATGGTTGTGGAAATCACAATTTTCTGTCCATGAAAAAGCAAATCCAGAAGAAGCAGAAACTTAATTGGTTGAGACTGAACTGTACAGTCAAATGGAATTAAAAAAATGCATTTATATGTGTATATATGTATTGAAATCCTACAAAAGCTAAAGTAATTTCTGGGCCAGCTGTCATCCTTGTGACTACTCCACTGGGTTCATCAAGCAGCAAAGGATGATTTTGAAGTTATTCTAAAAACTGACCTGAGCAAGGACTATTGAGCTGGACCTCTGAACTGCACTTAACTCAGCAAAATGAATAAAGTGCACACATGAACTTACACAGATGGGAGCTACAAAAACTGTACGGAATATCAGTAACAGCATAAATACAACCTGTAGACAGAAAAGCTGTCTAAAATCATGGATATTCATTGCCCTTTAGATCAAATATCACTTCTGCTGAAAATTATTTAGTAGAAAATCTGTTTTCTAAACATGTCCAGTGTAAAATTTTAAAATCCTTCTCAACAGTTCAGTTTTAAAATATTTTAGAAGCTTTTGAATTTTCTTTGGTGTTTCGGGAGAAACTGCATCTTTTTGGAGGCAGGGTGAGAAAGAACAGTAAGCAAAAGCCCTTTTCTCTGTAACAGGTAACTTTCTACCCTACACAGGCTTTTTATTCTTCAGGATATAAAAATTCATGGATGTATTCAAATGACTGTGCATGAAAAAGTAACTTTTTAATTAAATATAGATTGCATGCATACACACACAGAGCATTTTTAGTTGTATCTGTATATAAGAAGAAATCATATTGGAATATCATACTGGAATAAATTTTCTGTGTTCTTTTAGGTTCCTCTTCTCTGTTCTGGAGTGGCATTAACTAAAAATCATCACTATACAGAGACTCAACAGTGGCATGTAGTCAGTGTGACAGCTGTCTCCATCAATTTCACTGTAAATAAATGCCTACATCAAAGTGTTGGCTGAGTTAGGAAGTACTCAATGCCTGGACAGGTACATCCAGGTAAGGAAACCTTATTTCTAGAGGTAAACTTTCTTTTTAGCCAGTTTTGAGGCATGTTGGCTGCCTGTAAATGTATAAGGTCGCTAATTTTGCCTATTTTTCCTATGGGTAAACAGCTTCAGTCTTCAGGGGCTGTCAATCTGACATTATTTACAAGCACTAGAGATAAATTTTGACTTACCTTTGACAATTTAGTTTCTATGACTCTTTCCATATTATTCCAGACAATAGGGCTATGCTTTCCTCAAGAAGAAGAGTATATACAGAGACCCAATCAGATTTTGTCATCCCTAAGGCAGGGGATTGATGACCAAGATATCAGAAGGAGAGTCTTTCAACAGCAGTAGTATCTGAACGATGTATAAGGAAACAACTGGAACAAATAATTTTTAGGAAAAAAAATGTGAGGTACTAATAAACATCACCATCTGACCTCTCACAATAGTGTAATAAGAAATATGCTCACAAATTAAGGTGTTTTTAAAAGAGTGAGATGTCCAGAATAATGTGGAAGGAATCAAAGAATCACACACAACAGATCAGATAGGTCAGTACTTTATTACTCTTAATTCCTTTCCACATTACTCCAGACAATAGAGATGTTTAAAGCAGGTATACAGAGAAGATAAGTAGATTTAAAAAAAAGGCAAAAAAGGGGGGGAAAAAAAGGGCAATTCAGCTTCAGCACAGAAGATTGTCTGAAGACAATGTGTTTAAAAGATGCATCAGCAAACAGCTGGACAACTGGATATGAGTGTCCAGAAAACAAAGCACAGCTTGCATGTTAATGAGACAAATGATAATTCAATGGCCTTTTCTGCCATAAAACTATGATGGAGGAAGTAAACCTAAAGAATTTCTCAACACATTAGCCTCCTGGAAGCACTCTCAAATCAGCCCAGATGTGAAGAGGAATTTCTGTAAGAAAGTAAACCTCAGCTGTATCTTTTAAATAAAACAAAGTCTCTTAAAGGCAAAGCTGTGAAGGGACTCACATTCATATATTTTTCAGGAAAAAAAAGAAGTGAAACCACTACTCTTTAAGAGAAAGAGGAATTCTAGTGTAGGACCTCAGCTTACAAAATTTTACTTCTTGGAAAACAAAGAAAAGCTTTGAAATATCATTCAGACACTGATGATGAAAAGCAAAAATAGTCTATGCAGTATAAAACCCTCTAACATGTTTTAAAAAAAAAAAAAAAAGAGTTTTCTAACCTGGGGTTTATAAAACTACCAAGAAGATCCAGTTTGGTGAAGCACTAAACAGGTTGCCCAGAGAGGTGACAGATGCTCCATCCCAGAGTAACCTGATCTAGTGGAAGGTGTCCCTGCTCATGGCAGGGGGAATGGCCTGAATGACCTTTAAAGGTCCCTTTCAACCCAAACCATTCTATGGCCATTTTTACATTGATGAGAACATAACAAAAATTAAGGAATTTAAAAGATTCTGCCCCTTTCCCTCCCATTCCACAGTCTTATTTAGAGGGAAATTTATGGCAATGCTTTCCTGTGCTATTTTTGCAGTAGGTCTAAAAAACAGCTCACAAGGAACCAAGAGCACATGGTATTTATGTGCTGTATTTCTACTAAGAACACGTATGTTTTCCAATAAGATGATAATTTACATTAGGATACTACTGGATTTTGAGGGAACCTAGGGTATCTAACTAATATAATATATGAGAATTAATACTGAACTGGATGAGTATTATGATATCTGTTACATTTTGCTGCTGAAGGTAAAACATGAAAGGCAGTTAACCATCCACAGACAAAGAACCTCACCCCACTTAGGTCTATACTGTTATATTCTTTTGCACTAGCTGAAAACAGGAGAAATTAAGTAGATTAAGTGAAGGAGATACCAGTTGTGAACTCAGTGGTTTTTGTTCCTTCAGACTTTTATACCATATACTAGCTAAAAATCTCAGGATTTAGTATCTAAGATATTTGATATCTGATGTCACATTTAAGAAAATATTGCGACAATTCACACTATGTTCTGCAAGAAAAACTCTCCAAGGAAGGAGACAGAGGCCATAATGTGAGATGAGTCTCTTAAATCACTGACTTCCCAGAGGTTCCACTACTCCAGCTGCATCATAACAATGCAACACAGACTGTTTACTGTCTACATGCTGTTCCATATAGCAATTCACCTATAAATTATGATGATCTCTAACTCCTGTGTATGCTGCCAGAGTTCCTTTAAAAGGGATCTATTTCAATGCTTCAAGTGAAGCCCTTAGCACAATTTTCCACTTCTGATCATAAGAACTGAAGCAAGAAGAGACCTTCCTAGACTGGCAGCTCATGAAATTCATTCCCTGTAACTCAGATGACAACACATGATTCTTATCCAGTTATTGCAGCTTATGGGCAAAGGGAGTGGAACAAGAAGTATTTCCTTACATTTTCCCTTCTGGCATTATGAAGAAATGAGTTACAGCTATCTCCTTTTTTTTGGTACTTTATTTTACTTAAATAAAGTAAATAATAATTAATAATTAAACTTTCTTAAAGATAATCTCAACTGAGTTGTTAGCTGACAAAATACAGTCACTCCTAAAATCTCTTCCATACATATTTTCATCAAGGATATCTAGTATGATGTCACAGCTTGCTGTCATGAGCTCTCTTATACTTCTGTTTAAGAGCCATCTACCTGCTTGAAAGAACACAGTAGTTACAATCCTTCTAAACTTCACAAGTCTGTCTTTGGACTTATATCAAAAGATTTTAATACCTGGGTATTTAACTAAATTAAATAGTTAATTTAATTTAACTTCACTACAAAAATCCCTCCCCAGCACACTCTGATAAAGATGTCTTTATCAACTCAAAAAATTGTTGCAGTCCCAAACAAAGCTAAAGTTGGAAGCTTGGAGGCTGGCTTCAAACACAATGAGGGAGAAAACTCCCTTTAGTTTGTTCTCCTGGGGCTACACAGAATCTGGGATTGCCAGGTGTGTCAAAAGTAGGAAAAACAGCACAAACAAAGCATGGAGGATTTTAGGTCACTAAAATTATCTTAATGCCATAATAGCTTTTATTTAACAGAGAAATTTTTTTTGATTTATTAACCACCAAATACAGGCTAAAGGGGAAGTAATTGACTATGTCAAGAGGAATCAACGTTCTTCACTAAAACTTAGAAAAGCAATGTGAAAGTGAACAGCTTAGTTATCATACTGCTCAAACTTCTCTATTTGGAGAGTTTCTAATTAATTTACGTGACAATTGAGAAATAAGAAGTGCCGGTAAATTATTGTTACTATTATGACAAAACTTATCCATAGGGCATATGGGTAATGCCCTTAAAACAAATGTGTAGATAAACACTGATCTATAAGAAATTTATAGCCCAGTTCAAACAGCCAGTACTGATAGGTTTCATATAACACATATGGGTGATATTATAAAAGTGAATAAATAAAATCTTGCCAGTTCTGTTTAGGGAACTGTCTAGTAATTTGTCTTCCGGAAGGATTCTGGCAGGGAAAAGAAATTCCAGATAACAGATGTAGTTTGTGGTATAAAGACTGGAATGGAAGATGAGAAGAAAGAGAGAAGTCTGTTAAGGAGAAAACCTGAAAGAAGCAGAAGAACCGAGACTGTCCAAAGTATATAAATGAAGTGGAATTACACTGGGAATACCTGAATGCAAGTGGAATTTGAAGCTGAAAGCAACAAGTGCCAATGAAAAGCCTGCAAATTGGAAATGTCAGTTGAGAAAAAGGAGGAAAAAAGGTGTATGAAGGCAGACCAATGTGGCAGAAGTTGAGGTGGGAGAAGCAAAAGATACTGATTACAGTGATGAGGTTTGAGAAGATTCTGTAAGAGCTGCAAACAGAACCCCCAGCACTGATCACTGCTTGGAGGCTGAGCACAGAACAGTGAGTGGGATTGCAGCACTGGGAACAGTAACAGGGAAAGAAGGCCATGGCAAACTTGGAGGAAAATGCAGTAATTTTTTTTTTGAAGTTGAACTTAAGTGTTTCTTGCTAGACAATTGGTAGTCTGAAAGTACACTGCACCTGACTACCTCCGGAGGAGTAGCTGAAACAGAAGAAATGGGTAAAGTTGCTCAGCGAGAACATAAAGAAGAAAAATGAAAGAATTATGAACAAAAGTGTAAAAACTACCACTAAAAAAAGCAGTGGCTGAGGTGCAGATAATTTAAGTAACATAAGAAAAGCAAAGAAAGGAGTGGCCTTTTTATTAAAGCTTAACTGAATGGGGATTTTCTTTGAAAATCTGTCTCTAGGTAGTAAGATACTTGGATATTTCCAGGGTATCAGCGATATCCAAAAGGCATCGGAAGCTGTTGGTGTGTTTATATTGGATTTCTCAGCCATTTTAAAAAACACAGAAAAGTCAAACTGACACACAACTTTAAGTGATTAGATTAGGAAATTTGAGTTTTAGAAGAAGCATGGTACTGAAGGCAGTCACTAATTTTGAACAAAAAGTATTAAAACTAACAAAATGTTTTGTTGTGCTCTCCTATTCTGGCAATGAAAGCACCAGAAAATTGATTGGGTCTTCATCTGTGCAGGCTGATTAAAGCATAACCCTATTGTCTGGAACAATATGGAAGGCAGCTAGAGGAAGTAAAATCCACAGAAAACAAAATTCAGTCAAAAATATACATATGTATCAGGATATTGATGTCTTATGCAATAATTACAATGAAATATTAAAACACAGAAAAGAATCACATGTGAAAACTAGTAAGATTTTGCTATTAAACAGCACAGCATTCTGACAGGAATTGCCTATCAAACAGGGGAGCACAGAGGATGCTTGAGTCCTTACTCAAGTGCTTCAACAACATCATTTTTATTTTCTTTGCTTTACCAAGCATGGAAGAACTAAGCCAAAGCTTGCATTGAAGTGGAAAATTCTTTGGGTTTTGTCAGTTTTATTTTGACCAAACCAGCACGAGCTCCTGTTGAGTAACATTTACAGGGATTTAATACTCAATGTAGCAAATGCACAATGTTACATTCCACTAACCAATTCAGCTTGGCTGTGTGCATTTACCACCTTAAGAAAGTCTTTAGTGAAAGATTATTTTTGAGCTCTTGTTTTGGAGGCCAGGGCGTATCAGAAAAACAGAACTCTGCAGTACAACATGCACAAAACTAAATAACTTGGAAGGAAAATTTCTTACCTCCAGCAACTAGCCCAGACTCTCCTAACTGAATTGCTACCCCAAAGCCACCAAGCTTTACCGGGGCTGAATTCTCTTTTGAGGCAAGCAGTACACAGTGAGGCTGAAAAGACAAAAATCCAGACAAATTATTATATTGTTCGAGAAATACAATTTGTATTTTAGAACTTATTTTCATAAATGTGTGAACAGAAGTTAGATTTTATTTTTTTTTAATAATTTCTTAATTTCAGTTTTTTTTGTTTTCTGGCACGGACTCCTCTCCCTACATTGGCTTCCCTTCTATTGCCCCAGGCATAGCAAAATCCTTTCAGGACTTATCAGAATTACCAAGGAACACAAAGTGAAATCATGATAAAATGAGGATAAAAACTCATGTCTATAATTTCTTACCAGGTATTACTTTTCCCTTTTGTCTTTCATTCTGTGAACCCTTACACTGTTTCAATTTCCCAGCTGAAATGTCCTGCCTAGGATATGTTTCTGGGGTGTTATCCTTCCCACAGAGAACAAAAAACACTGTTTTGAGCCTTAATCACAGAATTCACTCATCACTTCTCAACTGCAGTAAAGAAAAGGAACATCCCTGGGATATTCTAGTGAGGGATATTGTTTAGGTGCCTAAACTGGATTCCAGCCACAGCCATCTATACCTTTGATTATTCAAATAAGAGTGAGAGGTAATGTATAAGAATGAAATAATATTATACAACCATTTGGATGGATACTGACTGCTGTAGGAGGAAGGAGCACACAGACACTACCTATGGTATTAAATACACATACCCAAACAATTGCATTTAATTTAGAACTTCCTGCATTTACTCAAAGCCTCTCTTTTCAAGACCATATTATTTCAAATGAAGAACCTCAAATTTGTATACTACTTCCCAAGAATACAAAATTGCAAAACTAAGAACTCAAAAGAGTGCACAGCACCTACAAGAAGTTCAATCTGACTACCTGTAAAGTTATCATCCCTAACCATCCATGTCTTTTTGTAAGTTTATATGAGAACAAAGACCTTCAAGACAATGCTCTTGAGGTCTTAATTAAATTTAGGCCTTGTCCTATCAGGTCTTCTAGAATCCACTTTTAAATTTCCCATTTATAAACGTAATTTTCAATTCCTTATGCCCTACTTGAGAGAGCATTACCAGGTGGTATTACTGCTGCACATTGTATTTCACTTCTGCCTTAGCAGAATGGTTGAGCTGCGTGCTTTGGGCACTTTCACATCCTCTCATATCTGTCATTTTTAATGAGAAAGAACAACTTTTCTAATCCCAGGCAAGGAGAAAGGTAGATGGGAGAACTATATAAACAGTACCAAAATGTACTATTCCACTGTGGTGTTGATTTATTTTTACCCCATAGCTGAAAAAGTGACACTATTTCCGTGAAGTATTAAAGAGATGACAGACTGTACCAACATCATTATCACCCAAAAAGCCACTGGCACTGCTCACCAGAAACAAAATCTCTGAGAAAAAAATTCCAATCTCCAATTCAGAGCAAAACTGAGAAAAATTTATTACAGAACCTCTCCCAGCAAAGTCCAAATAAACGGGGTATTGCCAGTTAAATATGCCTTTAAAAAAACAAGCTGGTTGCAACACTCATTAAAACTTCCCCTTGTTGCCAATCGTACGAGTCAGCTGAAGCTCACCACTTTCACAGAGAAGCTGCTGCTGTAGCTTTCTAATAAGAGGACCTGCACGTTTCTCCTCCCCGTCTTCACCAGCAGCGTTGGGACCCAGCAGAACTTCTTAACACATAAATGGTAAGTGGCTTCTTTTATACTTAAGCTGTATTAAATAAATCTCTACTAACATCTCTCTTAACTGCAGAGGTATCACTGACCCCCAAACCCTCTTCTAAGTACATCTAGGTTTAAGCATGCTTTGAGGTGACACCACTTACGACAGTGCAAAGCTTTGTTTCCAATGCCTCTGCAGCGTAAGCCAAGTTTCTGCCTCACTGATCTAAACTTGTCACTGCTTATACAAGTCACTACATCGAACATTTTTATAGGAAAGCAACTTAAACATGAAGTCATTGCAGTAGATGGGTTTCGAGATGAATTTGAAAGCATTTGAAACCAACCTTTCGAAATTACTTATCAGTGTCCTGATAAGATCATGTGGCTAATATGAAAACAGCTGTTTTTGAAACTGCCAACAATATCCTACAAGTTTGGCGCAATTGTAGGGTTAGACAACATAGGATGTTAAAATATTTTAGATTGTCCTTTCAAAAGTTCAGATTTTGATTATACATTAGATCTTCTTAAGAAGTTTACTTAAAAGTGCTGCCATTTTCACTGCTGTAGCTGCATCGCAGAATTAAATGCAAATTTCCATTTTTTAAGACTAGCATGCAAATTACATGGCCTAGAAACAGACCTAGCATAAAAACTATTTTAAAGTTACATACACAGCAGTGTTTTTTTGTTGTTTATTTTATATAACAGTTGCCAGACAACTTAGTTCAGGGACAGAGTGCCAAAACCACTTCTGAAATTTTTGTGAGAATACAGGAAAAAACCTCTTTCCTCTGTAAAACAAAGATATTCTAAATAAACTTTTTATGGCATTTCTTGCTGCTATGACAAACAAGTTGAAGACTAAAGTTTTACCATTACTTGTTCATGATAACCATTTCTAAACAGCTCAGCGTCAATACTTTCCAAACCACACTTTTCTGGTTTTCCTCCCTTGATCAAAGCTGGCTCTTATCTTTCACATGTACCTTCCTGGTCAGCAATAAGCTGAAACTAAAAACTATCCAGTGAAAGCAAAGGAAGGTTTGAAAACAACCTGTTACTGCATTAATGTGATTTCCAGCTAATAGCTGATTAATTGTGAACAGTCGAGAAAAGGGAAAAAACAATCAAATTTATATGAAGATACAGATTATTAAAGACAAGCCACAGCAATAATACTGTCTCATAGGGTTACTTATAACACATTACATAGCCCAATAAATATTAATTGATGAATGCTTTTTTAATTGAAAACCAGTGAGTTGCATGTGAGAGACCTCGGATACTTATTTAAAATTAACACAGATGAGTTCAGACTGCCTTTAATATATTTCTATGTACTTTGTATCAACACTGAGAATACTTAGTTATGCTTACCTGTCCCTGCACCATGGTTAACAGTTTTCTGAGTTAGAAAGACTAACAAGTGAACTTAAAAAAATATTTGTATTTATAGATAAAACAAAAAAGAAATTTCTTAAATTTGCAGGAAAATGTAATAGTTGACCTTTAAAACAACACAAGACAGTAATAAAGCTGTAATTACAGATATAGTTATGTGTGAGTACTCTACACTATCTGTTCTTTCTTGCCTGCAGATTATCTAGACTTACATTAGAAAGTCCTTCTATTCAGCTACACTGATACTTTGGTTCATTTACTCCTTTTATGTTTATATAATATAAACTGTAGGCAATAAAGCAAACAGACAAGTGAATGGAGACTTATTTCTTAAAATTTCTGCTTGCCTCTTTGCAGAACAGCTAAAAACCCTTTGCAAATGATGGCTGCAACTTCAGCTCATTTACTGACCATTACTCCACACAAGGAAGAATTCTGGAGTAACCAAACCAACCTGACCATAAATGCCTCAGAAATTCACAACGATGCCAGCTGTCCCTTAGATGACAACTCACTGTCACTTGTTTTGATAGTTTTTTACTCTATTATTTTTGTTGTTGGATTGGTTGGAAATATTATAGCCCTGTTTGCTTTCCTGCGCATTCATCAGAAAAGGAATTCTATCCAAGTTTACTTGCTCAACGTAGCTGTTGCAGACCTTCTGCTGATCTTCTGTCTTCCCTTCCGGATACTCTATCATGCCACCAACAACAGCTGGATGTTTGGGCGGATTTTTTGCAAGGTTGTGGGAACTCTGTTTTACATGAACATGTATATTAGCATAGTACTGTTGGGACTAATTAGTCTCGATCGTTACATAAAGATCAATAGGTCTGTGAAGCGTCCGAAGATGTTAACCACCACCCGGAGCGTGCAGATTTGCTGCACGGTGTGGGCCATTGCACTGACAGGATTTATTGTAGTGGTTGCACCATCTTTCTTCAAGACTGAGGACAACAACTCTACCCTGTGTTTTCATTACCGAAGCAAACAGAATGCAATGACAGAAGCAATTTTAAATTATATCATTGTCCTGATCTTTTGGATAGTTTTTTTCCTTTTGATACTTTCATACGTTAAAATCGCCAAGAACCTTCTGCAAATTTCGAGGAGAAGGGCAAATTTTCCCAATGCAGGAAAATACACCACGACAGCGAGAAATTCCTTCATCGTTCTCATCATTTTTACTGTCTGCTTTGTGCCTTATCACATGTTCCGGTTTGTCTACATCACCTCACAGTTACTCAGCCCATCCTGCTATTGGAAGGAGATCATCCACGTGTGCAATGAGGTGATGCTCATATTTTCGTCATTCAACAGCTGCCTGGACCCAGTTATGTATTTCCTGATGTCCAGAAGTGTCCGTAAGACTGTATTCCAACTGATTTGCAGAAAACTTCACAGAGAGTCGAGCCTAAACCTGGAGAGCACTTCAGACATAAAACTTGGCCAATACACACAAGAGCGATTATCGACCACCACTCCCCAATCCAGTTGCTCAAGGAAGAAGTCTATGATTTGAATGTTTAAGTAAATCTGTCACTCCAGGACACCAATTTCAGATCACAAAATCCTCTACTCTACAGCTACTAATTCTGCCTCTTTCCTCCTCTTAAGAAAAATGAGAAGTCTTACTTCTGTTTGTGAAAATGAGAAGTTACTTTTCAGAAGCATTTCGCTCTTGTTTATCCAAGAAAACAAATCAGGAAGTTTTCAGACATTCTGTGTTGGACTAAACTAGAACACTAACTCTTTAGGGAGATTTCCACGAAGGGGTTTGAACCTGTAAAAGTAAACTTGTATATACACATTAGTATTAGTAACTTGTGTATGTAAATAATAGATGAATTTTGCAAAAAGTAAATTCTGTCCTTTTTGAAAGATTTAGATACCATAACAGATTTTATGTATTTTATGGCTTTCTCTGTTTTAATAGGTTTCAAAGAGATCGGTATTTTAACTACATTTATAAACGTACTTTTAAAGAAAATATTTGAGAATTTAGCAACATATGTGGCTTAAAAATGAGGTGAAGAATACAAGAGCTATTAATTCAGTTATAAGTACAGAAGGCACACTGAGTTTTATTAAACAGCAATATTAAAATATTCAATCCTCCTAAGTCCCTTATTGTATTTCCAACATTTTAATGAGTGTCAAGGTCAAACACCTGAGGAAAAGCAAGCAATGCTTTCAGAAAATTAGGAATGAATGAAGGAGAGATGACATGTGGGTATTTCCTAAGACTTCCTTCAATATGACAAATTTGATGACTGTGGCTACACAAAGTAGTTCAGCAAGGAACATAAACTCACAGAACTGAGCAAAGAGAACAGCCAGGCTCAGCCACTGGTCTACTCCCAGATTTCCAAAGCCATACATTCCAGCTGCACACCTCCTCTCTGGCATCAGCCTCCTCTTTCCATGGGATTAAAATAATCCTGCTAATTGCTGATGCCATGTGAACAACAATGTAACAGCAATGTTTCATTGCTACAGCTATATTCTGAGACTTAAATTGAACAGCTTTAGGTATTTAGGCACAAACAAATTTCAAACCATAAAATTTCTTAAAAACTAGAGAGCTGAAGGTGGGGGATGGCTGGCACAATGATGACTAAAGCAGCACAACCATGAACAACTTAAATGCCTGGCATAACAAACCAGAAAGGTGAAAGAAACAGAAACCAGATATCAAGCTCTGTAAAGCAAGGATTTGTTATCTTGACACATACAAACAATACTGCTCAAGTAAGCAGGTGTAAAGTTGGTTTTAATATGACTATCAGTAACTTTTCTAATGGATCATGTGACTTTTAATGCCAAATCTGTGCCGAATCCATCTGTGTGGATTTTCACTAATTCCACAGAATTTTCTGATTTTATAGAAGATACTCATAATACTTGGACTGAGCAAAGCAAATATAAGACATCACCTCTACTAGATAGAAACTTGTTTTAATTTTGATGTGATTTTACATCACTCAGATTTGATGAAAATGGATATAAACACATTAAACAAATTACAATGACTAGCCAGTCTGTTTCCATTTTTTAATTAAAAATTATGGGGTTTCCTAATCTTCAAAAGAAATATTCCACAAACATGTAATTTCCCAAAGATACAATGGTAACTACATTTATTGTTAAACATTCCAGCATACAACAGAGGTGTCTGTACAATAATTTCTGACTGATTCTCACAGTAATTGCATTTCATGATCTTATCTATCATTTTGCTGTCCTATTGTATTAATGTTTCTCTTGGTTTTGTATCTGTACAGTGCAATTCTATAACGCAATACTGTAGTTTTTCACAGTTACATCAATTCTGGTACATCTAGTACAGTTTATAAACCGTAATTTCACAAGATATATGTTATCATTCTTTCTCTGTCTATGCTTAGTCTGTGAGCAGTTGGCTGATGACACTGAACAGCAGGTCAGGGTGAGGGTGTGGGCTGGGGAACTCAGGAGAGGATAGACATAAACAACAGCAACTTGAACAAAACGTGAATTCTAAAATTCTTTTGAACAAAGTGTTAACATCAAAATTTTCATTTACAAGGTCTGTAATTCATGGACACAGCAGTATTGCTAAAACAGATATCTTCAGAAGATTAAGTAACAGTACAGGGCTTTGATTCTGAAAATCCAAACTGCATTAAATAAATCTACTCTCCAGCTCAGAAATGAAAATCTGAAAGGGAACAAGTCTATCAGAAAGTCTCTAGGAGCAGGCATGGCACAGAAGAGGGGAACAGGAATGAGTACATGATCTTGAGAGAGCAGCATTAGGGGAGCAGTAGTCAGAACAAAGAAAGAAATCACAAAAAGCAATCAGAAAATACTTTTAGATTTCTACAACTGTATAAATCAGTGCCTCAAGATGTTAAAGGCCAGATGTATCAACTGGCTCAGAAAGGGATCTGAAACTAGACTCCACTGTCATGTAGGATGCAATTACTACTGACAAAGGAACAAATGCAGGTATCTCTCCTATTTTAAAAATATTAATCCTTACACACTTTTTTCTGCAATCAATTTTCCCAAACCTGAGAGTAAAATGTCAGCTTTTACAAAAAATATTACCGAAGAGCAAACAATCCTGAAACATCTTGGGAGATCTGCTGAAAGTTACACTGTGACATGTCAAATGATAACAGAATCAGTCACTCAAATAGTACGTCTTACTTCTCCTCTTCCTAGTGCTTCCTTAATTACTTGAGTCTTCAGGTGAATTCTAATATGAAGGTAATTCTATTTATTTTGCTTTCTGTATTTAAAGGCTAACTTAACACACATCCCCATATAATTGCACAAACCTCATTCTCCTCTTTACTCAAATCTATAACCCTGAATCTTGAATTCCAACTGGTGCACCAAAATGCACTGGTCTTGTGCTGGTTTTGGCTGGGATCTTCACAATATGGGCTGTGGTCTGGGCTTGTGATCAAAGCAGTGTTGGTAACACAGGGATGCTTCAGTCACTGCTAAGCAGCACTTGCACAACAAGCAGGACTTCCCTGCCTATCAGAACACCCCACCAGCGAGAGGCTAGGGGTGCACAAGGACTGGGAGGGGACACAGCAGGGACAGCTGACCCCAGGGACAGCCCAGAGCACGTGATGCAATGCTCAGCAATACAAGCCAAGGAGGAAATTTGGCTGTGTTGCCATTTCTCAGGAACTCACTGGGCACTGCTCAGCCAGGGTTGCTTTTTATCACTTTGGTTTTTTGTTCTTCTCTCTTTTTTTTTTTTTGTTTGTTTGTTTGGTTTTGTTTTTGTTTTGTTTTCTTTACACTTATTAAACTCTTTATCACAAACCATGAGTTTCCACTTTTACCCTACCGATTCTCCCTCCCAGTCCACCAGAGAGGAAGTAAGCAAGTGTGTGGGATTCAGGTGCTTTCTGGGATTAAACCACATCCTCTCTCTTTGGCACCCAGATACTGGCAGATTTGATCAGTGTGTCAGACAGAGCAGGAGGGAGCACTAAAGGGGAGGTCTGTTCTGCAGCAAAGCAGGCACAAGAACAACAGGGGGAAGAGGCAAAAATCACAAACAAGTTTTCTCGCTTTTACCCTTCTGATTCTTCTCCCCATCCCACTGAGGTGGAGTGAGGGCTCACCTGCCTACCAGGGTTAAACCACAACATCAACTTTCATTTTCACACTAAAATGAAATGTGATTATGGTTTTAACATGCAAACTGATGTTTCTGAGGGCAGAAAAATATTTTTTGATAACAATATTTTTGATTTTGACAATCTATTATCATGCAGTAATTTGAATCACCCCCCTTAAAACACTGGTCAATGAAACCATGAAAGAGGAGTGCAAATACATCACTGATAAACAAGTGAGCACATTATTCCCAGAACTGGGAGGTTCACATAAGGAAGCTTTAGTTTGATGCTCTGACAGCACGTACAAGGCTGTGAGAGAGTGTCAAAGCCTTGCTGGAGTTGGGGAATTTTACCACTAGCAATTTCTTGGATTTTTTAGGCCAGAAAACAAGTTGTCTGCATAAAATGATGAAATGCAACATATGCTGCCTATTGGCATATAAAACTTAGTGCATGTATAAATTAAGAGTGATCATGGCTTGAGAATACAGAAAATATAAATCACTGAGGTGAATGATGCAGATAAAGACAATTATGAAGAACTTAAGAGTGAATGGCATAAAAAAAAGCACTTGTTCCATTTGAGTATCTTCAAATACGTTTTAGATAAAACAGACCATTTTTAAGTTAGGTGAAGGAAAATAGTCCACTAAGAGAATAAGGAAGGTGCTTGCTACAGCTTAGAACCAACTGTAGCTGTATTTCTGGGATAGGTGGGATTTTAAAAAAACCTACATCTCATTACTTTGCTAATGCTCTCAGTAATCCATTCCAAAATAAAGCCTGACAGACTGTAATTCACTACAACAATCTATTATCATGCAGTAATTTAGACAAACTGGTAGCATTATTTCTTCTTACAGTATGAGTTATTGTCATTAAATTATAAATACTACAGGCAACAGTCAATAACCAACCAAATAAAAATAATAATTTAAAAAAACCTGCTGACTAGAATTGTTCACATCACTCTCAGCAACTTTTCAGGATATGCATTCTTGTATCTAAACCTCAGTGGAACACCACAGTAACAAGGAATTCTAATACTACTTAAGAAACTATTAAACATGTAATAAATACAAGACTCTCTCTGTTAGAACAATTTTTAATACAACTATACATTCAAAAGTAAAAAACAAGGTATAATTAGATCTAACGAGAACAAGAATTAAAGTACATGCAAACTAATTACAGCTTTACAACCTAATTACTAATACTCCACAGCAAGTAATTGTAAATGAGTTCAGCTATGAATTCATAATAGGAAGAGAGCTTGCATGTCCATTTAAAGGCTAACTCAACACACATCCCCATATAATTGCACAAACCTCATTTTCCTCTTTACTGTAACACATCCCTGAATTTCAACTGGTGCACCAAATGCACTGGTCTTGTGCTGGTTTTGGCTGGGATAGACATCTTCACAATATGGGCTGTGGTTTTGTCCATTATTTTATTAAAAAAATTAATAATAATGAGACCAAACAATGATAACCGATCATGAGGTGAATATTCACAGTCCATGCCTAAACATAAAGCAAAACAAGAAACATACCAAACTTCTGTTCTCAGAAAGGAACCTATTTATAGCTGTTGAAAAGCCTTGTCTGACAACCACAGATGTATCAGAAAGGAGAAAACTCAGAAGTCTCAACTCCCGGAGAGCTAAACAAGAATTTGATCTGTGACCACACCTATGCTGTGGAGGAAGGAAATTGTCCCATGTACACTTCTGGATGATTTGTGTAAAACACTGCATTTCTTGGACAGTGGGTCCATTTGCCCTGACTGAAGCCTAGGATGCATCAGGGTAAACTGCTTTCACACAATCCATCACCTGGCCACTAAGAGAGGTGCCCATTTGGTCACTCACATGAGGACAGACATGGATATGGTGTTACTGTACACAGGCTTTAGGAATTGACAGCTTTGTGACAGCTCTTGGAGCTGAAGAACTGTTAAATGCCTTTAAAAAGACAAGTTTTCATGCATAAGATAGCAGCACAAAGGAAAGTGGGCAGTCCTAAAGAGAACCCCTCCACCCCCAAAAAGAGGAAAGTACCGTATAAAGGATTGAAAGGAGTTTCTGTGACATACCTAAGGGACTGTGTTACAGTTGCTCTTCCATGCTATCTCCATCTTTTTTTTTCCCTAATGGAGGTGATCCTGATCTAATTTCAAAGACATTTTTGCACAGACATCATCTTTTCTGAACTTTAAATGCCTACCTGCCTTTTGATATTGTAAAAGAAAAGTGCACACTCTGAAAACCTACCTATGTCAGAGAGAAAGTTTCTTAACCGCCCTCTCCAGCTTCCAGTGCCATCATTTTCACTGCAGCAGTGGAGATAAAACGGACACCAGAGAGAAATATTTCCTTTTAGCAAAGGAAGGTGCCTGCAGCTCGTACAGGTAAGCTTAAAATTATTACTTTGTTGCACCTGACAAAATTTGGTCAATGACACAAAAAGTTTCATTAGACTTCTAAAATGAGTAAATTCAACAACTACTTAGTGAATTTAACTCATTGTAATGGAAGAATTTAATACATTTCGGTTCAACAATATATATGGAACTTAGTGTACACTAAAATACAAGGGCTATAAAAATTTGTTTAATTTGCAAGTTTGTCAAACCCTGCCTACAGCACAGGTTTTATACTTGGTGTCTGGGCTTTTTAACATTGCTACACAGAATCTTCTTCAGCATCCGAGTTCATTTGCTTACAGCTGTTTAAAAAAAATATTATCAGTCTCTAAGTTTGACATCTGTTTGTTCTTTCCATATGATTTTATATGAAACAAAAGCTAACTAGGATACACTCCACTAAAACATATATGTATATGTATGCATACAAAGATAAAAACTCTCCACTACAGGTTTGTAAGCTGAAATGCCAGTTATTATATGAAGTCACTGTATGGAGCTTTCATCTCTTATTTTCAGTTCGGAAATTGAGAAAAGATTGAAAAATGAACTTGGAAAAAATTAATATAGTGCAGTTTTCAACAACTACTGTATATGCTAAAAAATACAGACTGAGTTGCAAAATGCACATCTGACATTAGAGCTCTGATAAAGCAACACCAGATATAGACATGCACACAAAACAAATATATATATAGTGAGATTCTTGCAGGATACAGACTATTCTGTAGTTAAATGGAAGTACAGATAATCTTTGCATTTCTGCAATTAAAATAATTATTTGCACTTAATTTGCTTATTTGGTTTTAAATGGTCTGTAAGTGGTTTCCAAATTAGGTTACAGATGTTCCAGAAGACTGAGAAATAAACTATGATCACAGAAGTTACTGCCAGACCCTAGCTTGAACCTTCAGCTTCCTAATTTATTTTATTATATTCTATGCACATAAAAGCCTTAGGATTTAAAAAAATGAAAATGAAATCTCTGTGGAAGAGAACACCCAAACTGTAACCTCTTGCAAACTTAAGGTAACAGCACTGTTAAAAACACTGAAAAGTAGGAGAGACAAAGAAACAGCTGAGATAAGATTAAAGGAGAGACGTTAGACGCACATTACAAGAGAATAAATTTTTAACCGTTTCAGCTCTGACCACTCAAGAAATATTGGCATAAATGAACAATTCAACGTGTCTTCAGCCATCGCCAGCTACCACTGTAGCTCTCCCTATCATCTACTCCTGCCTACTTCCCGCTGGAATCTTTGGCAACATCCTGGCCGCCTGGGTATTTTCACGCAAAGCACCCACACGAAGGACACAGTACATTTACCTGGCCAACCTGGTGGCTGCAAACCTGCTGGTTGGCAGCACCATGCCCTACCTGGCTGCCTATTTTGCGGGTGGGCACCGCTGGCCCTACGAGTCGGCGGCGTGCAGGATCGTCCATCACCTGGGCACGCTGGTGATGCATGTCACCAGGTACGTCACCATCGCCATCCTCTGCTCCATCGCCCTCAGCCAGTATGCCACGCTCAAGAACAACAGCGGCACACAACACTCCCAAGCTCTCCCTGGAAACTTCCAGGCGTGCCTGCTGCACAAGTTCCGGCGGCCAAGGTTTGCTAAATATTTGTGTGTGGTTATATGGCTGATGGTGCTCTGCATAACAACCACGGTCATCGTGTACAATGCCCAGGCGAGAGTGCCAGCAGAGTTCCTGACCTGCTACAACATCGGGGTAGAAGTTGGTGAACGTCCCACAATGATTGCAGGTTCTCTCGCCACTGTGTGGTTTTTTCTGTCTTTTACGACAGTTTTGTGGTCGTACTATTCTCTGACCAGGCATCTGAGCAAAATACAAAAAACCACCTGTATTGGAGAAAAACATCTAATTTACGGAACGGTGAAAAGAAACATTCTTGTCATCCAGACGATATTAACTGTCTGCTTTCTTCCATATCATATTTTTAAGCCAATTTTCTATGTACTGCTTAAAGAGAATGACTGCCCAAGGTTAAACTATTTAGTGGAAATTAAAAATTTCCTTGCTTGTCTTACTGCTGCTAAAAGTAGTTTAGATCCAGTTATAATCCTTCTGTTAGATAACACATTTAAGAAAAGTCTTTATGGTCTGTTTACAAAATCCACACCAGAACATCAAGAACATAATGATGATATTTTTCACTGAAATGGGAAGGAATATGGAAAGATCTTCATAGACTATAAATAACAATAAATTATTTTGAACTACCCATAGGCAGGCTTTGATATGAAATGGCAAATATTTAAATAAAATAGTAACATATTGTATTTTCTTTTCAAATCATCTTGCATGCTACATCAGCATTAGCCATAATAAATCCAATGTGTATATCCAAATGAATCCAAGCAGTTTGTACAGTGAACTGGGTAATACCCACTCATCCAAGTAATACAAAAGACATTTTACATTTGACCTACAGACAGTTCCTTATACATAAAAAGTAAAGGAAGAAAGCAAAAGCTAGGCTGAAGTTGAGGACAAAGTTCTCTCTTTTTATCAGTAAGAGTTTTGGATACAGGTTTCCTTTACAAGAAGGTTGAACAAAGCACAGACATTTCCTTTGGGATGGCTGAACCACAATTGTGCCACACATCCAACGGCCAAGTTAGCAAGACAGAACTGAGCAGGTAAAGCCTTCCAGATGGCAAAGTGCTGCTGGCAGGACTGGTTTTAGACCAACAGCTGCAAGTCTGGGTGAGCAGAGCTGTTCACTGCCAAAGTGTGTTTATAATTTGCACAGACACAAACTCAGAACCTACTGCTTCTGTCCTTCCTGAAATGTATTTTATAGGGAATGTAGCTGCAGTTCTCTCAGCACAACACCTGCCTGGAGTTGTTTCTCTTAACATAGCATGGCTCATGTTAAGAGAACATGGCAGCACAGGCTGAAGTCATTCTTTCTACACTTTTCTAGTCACAACCACTCGTTCCCCAGTGCTTATCAAAAACACAAGAAAATGAACAAAACTTAGGGAACTACTAATCAAACATAACTTTGTGATAGACTCTTAGCAAGATTCCACTCCAACATTCCTACATAGCACCTGACTTTTTTCCTATGCAATCTGTCCAGGATGATGTCCTTTAAATTTTTTAACTGCATCAAAGTGTTTTTTGTTTCAAATAGTGGAAAAGCTTTTGTGCAGTACAGGCAATTTGAGAAACTATAAATCGAGTCCTTCATTGGTCTAGCATTTGACAGAAGTGTTCATGGAGGAAAAATCCCCCAAAACATAAAGGCATGAGGGATGAGGGAGAGTTAAAAAAAAAACACTACAGCAAAACACAGCTCATGTGGTAAGCTTAATGCATTGCTTAGACATCCTGGTGCCAAAATCAGAAATTAGAAGGTGATATGTGAATTGTTTAATAAAAAAGTAAAACAATTCATTTCTGTTGCAGTGAACACAAAATCCTAAGGTAAATAGGCACAGCACCTGGTTTGCAAAGCAGTTTAGAGACCAGAAGTGTCTTGTCAAATTTTTGGTTAAGCCATTCAAATGTGCTGCATGAGAAGTCAGCTCATCGATCAGAGGATGTGAGTTTTTTGACTGTCTGAGCAAACGACTGAAACATAGGAACTTACTGACCAGAAAGTTTGTATATGTTCAACTCCAGGTAGGCCAAGTAGCATAAATACACTTCTCAGCAAAACTGCTTCTGAACATACTAACAGGTCAATAGGAAAAGGGCTGGACAAAACAAGCACAGGGACCTTGAGATAGGAAGCAGAGGCACAGGAGGGAACATAAATGGGGGAAAAGAGCATTGCCTGAACAAACACTGAGAAAAAATACTGAAAGTTTTGTTTTTGGAGGCTCTTCTACTTTGAATGAGGAACTGTTCCTCAGAAAAATATGTGGCCAGGTAGGACACTTCAATTCCACCTCTGATAGTGGCTTTGCAGCCTTAATAACTTTAACAATTTAATATGTAACAAAATCCTCACCAAGAAGTTGCTACTGGATCTCAAAAATTTATTAAACCCTAGAAATCAGAGAAAAAGCACCAGGTGTTAATGAATGTCCCTGGAAGGAAGGGGTTTCATGAAAAGAGTAGAAGGAAAGAAACATGCAACAGATTTTTTGTTTTGTATATTCAAAGATGGAAAAGGGAAGGTGGCCCTAAAGAACAGATTCTATTCTGATTGTTTTTTAAATAGTCGAATATACAGTTACATAAACATGTACAAACACGTATATACTACTTTTACTCATTTTTTTAGATATGCCTCAAAGCAGAAGTGTAAGAGTGTTGAACTCTACCAGCAAAACCAGAAATGCTGAGCTGGAAGCAGTTCAGGCAAGGAAAGGCAGAAGTGGTAACTGAGCGCAGTCTCAGAATCCATATCACTGGTTAAGTTCTGTAGAGTGCAAAATTCACCATGCAAATCTGTCCACAGATCAAGTCTCAGGTCACCTGGACCAACTCAGATGTATATATGACCCACAGTGCAGGGCATAATGCTTGGTCCTATTCCCTGGAAAAACTCCCTGGTTTTGACTCCTACTCACAGAAATATTGAACTGAATCTTTATGACAGAGAAGGCAGAAATCTGTGTATTTTTGCTTTAGCAGGTTAATCTATTTAGATGACCACATGTTGGAAACAAGCATTCATACCTACCAAGATAAACCCATAATGAATATTTTGGATGTCTGCATTTCGCTGACAGGCTCACCCTGACTCCAGCTGCACACCAATCAATTTGCTAATCAGTAACACGTACAGATACTCAAACTGCATGGAAATCATCGAACAAAGCTGGAGTATATGGAATGAGTTAAGGATAAAATTCCAGCAACTAAAGCTCTTGATGTGATTAAATCACCCTTTCATCACTTATATTGAAAGGTATTTTTATAACAAGATTTTTGCAACTATGGAGAATTCTACATAAAAATAGAGGCTCACGAAAGATTGCAAAATCTCTTGATGTTTTACTGACAAAAACCATTCTGTTAAAGTTATTGCAAAAATAAGCAAGGGACAAATGGTACTCAATTGACAGCAAGAGTTTTACAGGAAAAGACAAGAATCACATTTCAGACCTACATCACTCCCCTTTCCCTTTTGTTTTTCTCTCACATAAAAGATTTCTCTGTACACAAACTGCTCTGTAATAACATTCTGTAATGGAAAAGACTCCCTTTCAATGCTGCCACTTTCAATAGCCACCTTCTGGGTATTCCTGACACAGCAAGGTTATGACAGAATAAAAGCAATGGCTGAGTCCTGTATCATTAGGTTGGCAGAACAGAACCAATGCTGTGGTAAGGGAAAGAGTTCTTGACATTCACATTTCTGATGCACAGCTGTTTTGAGTTTTCTACCTTCCTGAATCTTCTGTTTTCCTTATCATATCATCCAGCTTCCAAGCAGTGCAGGATCATGTTAACTGAGGCTGAAGCAAGTGTGTAATTGTCACTGATTATAAAGCCTTTAAGCAATGCTGAAGGGGGTCAAGTGATATACACAGGCTCAGGAAACATCTGGTTTCAGAGCAGTGAGAGCAATTAAGACAACTGCAGGCCATCTTGTAAAAGCTTTCACATTTTGCTTCTGTCATCAGAGGTGAATGTAGGGCACAGGGAGTTTGTCCCAGGCTGGACTTGGTTAAGTCAGGTGAAGTTTCTGGCACCAGACTACAGCAAATTTTAACTTTCTAACTCTTCCTAAATAGCCAGGAGCTAAGGGAGCACAAAAGCAGCTACAAGACACCTAAACCTTCCTTACGTGGGCTATAGGGTGGCAATTGTCCTGTGCAGCAGAAAACAATCAAGCATTTTACATGTCAAAGTAACATTCACAAAAAGTCTAAAAGGGAGAAAAATGAGTGTATCAACCTCACAGATTTTATTAAAGCACTTTCACCCATTTTAGGTAGTTTGGAAAGTGGTCATTTAGTCTATTTCCTTTCAAAACAATGTCTACAGTGACATCTAGAGCCTGGATACTGCAGTTAGTTTAATGTGTTTTACACCCAAAACCTCTAGCTCTGTACTGCTTTTGCCAAAACAAAACACTGTTGGTTTACACAGCTTTAGACTCATACCTTAAACATTTTTTTCTAACCCATGTAATTTGAATAGGTTAATTTCTAAGGATGGTATTTAAAAAAAAACCTGTGATTCTGAGGTTCTAGGAGAGACGATAAGCACTAAAATAAATTCCCACTTTACCCTCAGTGAAAAAGACCTTCTTCAGAGGCCCTCGAAGCTGAAATTTGTGTTTTTTCAAGAATATGGTCCAAGAAAAGAAAGTGGACCTTTCATGAAGACACAGCAACATAAAGATGACATTAATTCTGAAATTCATGTGATACCAAAACCAAACATTTAAAAGTACCTAGAATCTTCAAGATGGAACAAGATGAGACAGTCTACCAGCAAATTAAGAGCTCATTTTTGGAATTTGCTCTAAGAAACTACAATTAAAATACCAAACTTAAAAAAGAAAGCCTATTACATAATAATCGTCTCGATTTTAAAAGGAAAGGAGTAGGAGTTTGGGAAAGGTCTGTAATGTCTGGGTACAAAAAACCAAATGACTCCTTATAAAAATCACTAATTCAGTGTCTCTACTCTCTCCCATCACAGGTCACCTGCACGAGTTTGAAGCACTGCTAATGCTCTCTCAATCTACTCTGCTCACTAAACTCCAAGAGTGAGTTTATTTTACTTCTCATACTCCACCCCCTCAGCTTGTTAGAATTTTATTTAATTCCTGCAGAGCTTGACTCATTTTGGATGAAATCAAACTCTCGGAGAAGTGGGAATAACTATTTTAGGAAATGACATTAACAAATACTATGCATATTCAAATTGAAGAGAGTCAAGCCCACTTGGGTTAAAACTTCCAACTACTTACATTACAGTTCTTTGGGATAAAATACGTGCACAAATATCCATAGAAACAGTATAACATTTACCAAATCAAAACCAGTATGTAAATACACTGGTCTTAAACACGGTATTTCTCCTCCCAAACTTATTCATAATAGAAAACTTTTCATAATAATAAATGTTTATTGGACTGTCTCCAAGAAGTAGATAATATTACTAATATTGTAGCATTTAAGCATGTGCATCTCTATGAAATCTTAGTGTGCATGAGGACTGTCATTATGCTCTCAAATTGATGCCAGTAAACTACCAATTCCAGCTTAATTTATGCAATTAATTTATATACACATTTTCCTAACAAGAAAAAAATGCAGGCAGATTCTATTTGAATATTCAAAAACTAGAAATTGAACTGATTTTCAAAGCAAGTTGTAATCAAATGCATGTGTAATTTGTGAATATAGACCTCCTAAATGTTCTATATTGATGGAATTAGGGTGGGTTTTAATCTTACATGACACAATAAGAGTAAAGACACACTCAGCAAATAGAGATTCCCTTTCTATAGCTCCTCCCCCCTTCCTCTAAATCACAGAAATTGAAATTCAGTAGTTTGCATTATTGTGGTGAAGGAAAAAAAGTAATTAAAGCCTCTTACCTTCACATCCCTGTGAATTATATTATTATCATGACAGTAACGTAGAGCTTCCAGTATCTGTCTCATGTAGTGACTGAAAGAACAAACACAATTTGCATGACAAACCTGCAGGGAAAAACTACTATACACATGTAACAATCTAAGTATTAAGAGCCTAACTACATAAAACGAATCAACCAATTTAACCTCAAATATACACAGTTCTGTAGAATGGACTTTGTGTTTATAACAGTGAATAATACAATCTAAAGTTTGAGAACTATTCTGATTGAAGCCGAGGGAAATTAGAAAAGAAAAATCTGTGTTTTCCGAAAGCAATTCAAATTACAAAATGTGTTTTGTAAAGGTTTCAAATGTTCAGTAATTCTGCTTGATATGACAAGGAAGTCAGGGACCCTCCATTTTTTTTAGTAACAAATCACAAAGGAAAACAGAAAGGAAAAAAATGAGTATTGGTGCCTGGTTTATCTGGAAAAGGATTGGACCAAGGTCTTGGCTTGTTTGATGCAGATTGGAGAGCAACCTCTTTCAGAGGTCCAGAGGATGCCCCTAACAGTGACCACAGCAGAGAGCCAAAAAAGCCAGCAGCATCCTGTGCTGCACTAGAGCATTACTGTGGGCTAGGGGAGGCAATCTTTGTCCTCTGGAGGCTCTAGCTGGTTAAAAGCAATGTTTTTTCTACAGGAACATAACAAGACACCGAATCAAGCTCCTCAGGGAAGCTGTGGAATGTCCCTCCTTGGAGGCATTCTGGACCCCACTGGAGAAAGACTTTAAACAACATGATTCGAATGCTGTGCTGACCCTGCCTTGAGCAGGAGGGTGAAATACAGACCTTGATATGTCCTCCAACCTGGTTTCTACAATGCTAAAAATTCTATGGTATTGAGAAAAGCAAACTTAGAATCTTGTGGGCTTTGAGCTCAACTATCATGTCACTAGGACAGTGGGGTTTACTATTCTTTTGCAATTTTATAAATTCTTTAATTTTAGTTAATCTCCTAAGTGAAAGGGTGAAGTGATCACGAACACAGTGATGCGTAAGAAAGAAAAAACCAAACCAACTCCATCTAGCAAGACCAGTAAAACTCCCACCTGTCAGGCAAATCACTTAATGCCATCATAGGAGAGATCCATTAAGGCAAACACAGCCAATTAAGTACTAGATGTGAAATACAGTTTTACTCAGTAATCTCATCCAAATCTGTAAGTAGTAAATGGTAAAATGCTCCAAAATTCTACTTTGATTATGCTAATTATTGCAATATGCATCTAGAGTGTGGAAACAGGATTATTTATAGTATTCCAACTTTCAACTTTTAGCGAACAGATTGTACAACAGTATATTCCATTCTTTTTTACTTATCCTGAGGGATTAATTAAAATTATAATAAATACCTGGCTACAGCCTCGCTGTAGACAAATCCAGCATCTGCTCTCTTCACAATTTCAAAACACAGGTCTGCTCCATCCATACTGCAGGTAAAAAGAGGCAAAAACGCTTAAAACTGAAAACTACAATCAATTACATAAAAACGCTTCCAAAAAGTCTATTTATTTCCCTTTCATAAATCTTACATAAAATACTCTAGATACAGGTACAGTGCATTACTCATTAAAACAGCATTTAGTGGGTAATCTAATAGAAAATGGCTTGCCATAGGTTATCCAATTTATGTCCCTCAACTCACGTAACAGTTCTCTCAAAACATTACCAATACCAAACATTTACTTTATTGCTTAAACTGCTCATTGAACAAAGTGTGCAAGAAAAGTCAATGCCCTGCAAAGAGGACACTGCAATTTAACAATTAGCTCCTGATATTAGGTTAAGTGTGTTCTTATAAGTATTACAAGTGCAACTCTATAATAACGATTGTAGTAATAAAACAGTGTTACTCAATTTGAATTTTAAACGAAGACTTTAAAAAACACCCAAGAAACAGAGTACAGTCTTGCCAGTTGGCATTCTCCTCTGGATAATTAAACAGCCAAGAGGAGATTTTACAGCTCACAGACACCTGAGAACATTGACAGCCCACATAATGTATCACCAGCTCTGAAATTTGATACCTTTTTCCTCTTCTCCCTCATCTATCTGATCACCTAACTTCTCAAAATGAGCAGCATTACACTTTAGATGCAGATATATTCATAGACCTCAGGCTGAAATTAAGCTGCCGTTTCTCTCAAATGAAAGCAGCCTGGTGCTGCCCTCTTTTTCCCTCTCCTGAAAGGGACCTAAGGCAGATTGATATCTAGAAATGTTCACAAGCTGATGGGGCAAGAAGAGAGTAACAAGAGTTAACAGGAACAATAAAAGCCACATAACTCACATTTAATAAAGCATTTGCAAAAATATTGACTGTTAACATGTCATTTTCAAACCTTTTCTTTTTCCTCTCCACAAAGACTCAAGAAGGAAAAACCCAAAAGGCAGAATTTCCAGGGTATCTGGACAGCTAACATTCCCAGGGCTGTTTCAGCAAGTTATTCAGAATATCAGCATCACTTCTGCTTTGCTACATACCTGCAATGCCAAACTCCTGCTTAGGGAGTCACAAGCCATGTGCAGAAGTTTTAATTCCCAAACAAATCCCAAAGGTCTCCCTCATTCAAAATAGACTATCATGTGGATAGAGCACTGACAACTCTTTAAGAGGTACTTGGTCACCAAAAGAAAGACACATTGAATAGTGCAAAGAACCTCATACTGCCAAACCATGGCTGTTCTTCACTGCATTAACACATTCCTCTGTAGGTTTTTTCCCAGTAGTTTCTCTGTCTTGCACAATTCCCTACACCAAGTCTGCACATGGGGTTAAATATCACTCAGAGAATACCAGTGCCCTGTAGAGAAGCCATGGGGCAGGTTCACTGAGAGCACCATAAACCTGCATTTCACTGGCTCATTGGAAAAAAACCCTCACGCCAACCTCTCAACCCCTTCTCTAATGTAGAATATACAAAATGTATGATCAGCTACCAAAAATAAGATGTCATTCTTATGAAGCAGCAGAACCCTTGAGAAGACTAATTATCTGTACTTTATAACAAGGCAGTGAAATTAAAGATCCAGAGTAACTCAAACTTTTTAGCAGCATCAATAGTTTCTGACACATGGAGAGAGGAGTGTAATTTCTTTACATTAACTTTTCTATTAAACAAGGTGTTTATAATCAGCACAATCTTTAACATCTATTTCTAACTCCCACTTACAGATACCAGCATTTTTCATTGAAATTTTGTAACAGTAAGTGGCAGTCTGAATTTCTCCTTGGCAAGTATGTTTCAAAGTTTTACTCCAGTAAAATGAACCCTGGTGGCCTCCCAAGCACAAATATGTGTCAGGTGTATTTTAATCTCTGACTTCAACTGACTATTCTTTGAAGACAAAATCTTTTTCTTTTAAGAGTAGACTTTGATTCATCTATACAGAGGGCTTGTGTCACCCCATGTGATACAATACAATCAGTACATGATACTGCATTTCACCTGAAAATCATGAAATTTTCGTCTAGCTGAGGCTGAAAATAAGCCAGAGTCAGCCTCAGTTCTAAGAAACCCCAGAAAATTCAGTGAACTAACAGACTAAAAATACAGCAATAGCTCAACCACTTACAAGATGACTTTGCAGAAACTGAAAGCTTTGTATGATGTAAGAGTGTTAAAGTTTTGGAATACTGATGGAATGAAAATTCAGGAAGTCTCAAGGGTTTGCAACAATCAGCATAAGCAGGTGAAAACCACAAAAAAAGAAAAAAAGGCAAGCTAAAATCTACTGAAATAAACATACAATTATATTCATGCTGAAGATATAAGAGGATGATGCAAAAAAAATCTGGGAAAAATCAGAGCATAGCTGTTAAACCTGAGAGAATTCCCTGACACCAGCAGAGGGAGCTCACGGCAGGGACATGAAGAGACCAGACCGATGTATTTTATATATATATATGTACACTAAGTACATATAAATATTTATATATATCAATACAGAAATCTGCTCTGACACCAGCAGTGACTGAAGAACAGACAGTGTACTGCAGAAGAGATCTGTGTTTTCATACGACAGCTTTGAATTTGCAGATCTAATAGGATGTGGCCTACAATTTAATTTATTTATGAAAAATGAGAAAGCTTTAGAAGCACTGCCTCCTTTAGGGAACTGTTATTAAAAACAAGATAAAAAAATTAAGAGTTGACATAACTGCTCATAACTGAGTTTACTGAGTTTTGTACCATGTATGTTCAAGGCTTGTACACAATGGAATTTTTCCCTTCACCTCCATAGTTTTTAGGTACTTGCCATCTTTATTTACCTCAAATAAACCAACTGCAACCCTGTTAAATACTGCTTTTATGAATTTGAGATTTCAAATCTGAGGCATTTTTACATGTTAGCTATGTTAAATGGCAAAGCTCTATGTATACAGCTATATATTTACATCCAGTTAGCTAAAGCTTAACAACCAGTTCTTCTAAGGTCCTAAGAGAGAAATCTCTCTTAGAATGCACTAAGAAAGACAAACTCACTTATATATAGTCTTTTCTGCAAATGACCAGATACCAAGGTATTTGCAATACCTGTATCTAAGCTCTTCAGAATGGAAGTACTCTCAGTCCATATATATATGGAGGATAAACTGCGAATAATGTACTCATAAGTCTAAAATCTAGTTTTCAGACCCTTCAAAATGAAATATGCTTTCTTTTAGAAATATTGCAAGTAGCTCTGATCCTTCTCAAAATATTCTCACTGATAAAGATCAATGATGATTAGTAAAAAATAATAAGTAACAGAACATAAAGTTACACTAGTATACCAAAGAGAAAACAGTATTCTAAATAAAACCAGGAGGCTCATGGGGGACCTTATCAAAGAGTCTCTACAAATGCTTGAAAGAGGTTGTAGACAGATCAGGGTTGGTTTGTTCTCTCAGGTAACAAAAGCAATCAGAAAAGGTGAAATGGCCTCAATTTGTGCCAGGGGAGTTTTACATTGGATAGCAGTAAAAATGTCCTCACTGGAAGGGCTGTCAAGCATGACAACAGGATGCCCAGGTTAATGGTGCAGTAACCATCTCCGGGGTTATTTAAAAGATGTGCAGATGTGGAGTTTAGGGATGTGGTTTAGTGGTGGACTTGGCAGTGCTGGGTTAATGGTTGGACTTGATGATCTTATGAGGTCTTTTCCAACCCAAATGACCCCATGATTCTATACAGCTGCCAGCAAATAACACCAAGAACGGGAAAGAAAATTGCAACTGTATTATAGAGCATAGAGCTGGCCTTTCTCAGATATAAGGTTCCTCTAGAGCCTCCAAGGGATCATTTCATCTGGGGGTAGCCAGGGTGTGTGTGAGGGAAATAATTTTGCACAGGCAGATCCTCTCTCATTTATGATGCAATAACACCTAAATACTTTTAGAATAATTTCTTCACCTTAGCAAGAAGACTTTCTGGCAGAGGGTCTGCTTCTTGCTCTACACATGCACTTCATCTATTACGACTACCTGCTCCACTGCAGTTTATTCCAGCAGCACCATGCAGCCTATGTAACATGAGAACCCTTCCAGAGGGTGCTTGAGTTTGTGTGTGAATAAGGGGTTAAAAAGAGAGCTCATTTTTTGGTGTTAAACCTCACTGCTACCGTTCATCAGTGCTTCTGTGAAACATGGCTTGGTTTTTCAAATGTTTCTTTTCACAGAAGTTTTCAAACTTGGGCACAAATGGTACATTTTCCGGAGTGGTTCAATCTGTTGTTACCAGGTACATGCTACATTTGCTTATTTAACTTACTCTGTATCAATAGGTTTGGTGAGAGTACTCCTAGCAGCTTCCCCCCTGCAGCTCACAGCCGATGAAACAGTAGTGGATCTTTGTATCATTTATGTGCAAGTGATGGCACAAAGTTTTAGGTTTGGTTATTCTGTGCATTTCATGTGCTGGGCCTGCCTTAATTTTCATGCAAGGCACTTCCCAGCCCACAAATCATTATCACAGATAAGTTTATGTCTCCTCTGCAGATCTGTGTTGTCTTCCCCTTTTGGGTCATTTCAGAGTAACTAGACCCTAATGAAATATATTTTATTACTGTAGACAGAAATTTGCTGTGAATCAGGTTACAATAACAGCACAGTAAACAGAAACCAGTATGGGGGGAAATGAGTTATGTACACATACAGAGATGCTTTTCTGCTAACTCCAAGTTTGTTTTTATGGTCACAATTGTTGAGTGTGCCCCTAACCTGCTCAGACAATGCAGTCTCACTCCACACAAACACCAGCCTGCTGCTGAATGACTTTACCAAAGCATCTCTGCCAGCACAACACACATCCTGCCCACAGGTCTCCCATTCCCTGCCACATTTTGGGCACAGGTGTTCCATTTTCTATCACTGCTACAAAAGACTGATGTTTCTTGTGTACAAAGGAGACAAAGACATACATATGAAAAACAATCATTATCCCTCAAATAATTTAGCTTTGTAATTCCTTCTTTCATGTGGCCTGAAGTCAGGTACAGTACTTGTGTAGTAATTCTAATTGTTCAGACTTGCTTTCTATGTGTACAAACATAAATTATAATAGGCTTGTCATTAAAAAATAATTACTGCTTTTGTCTCATATTTCTGAGCTATCAGCACGGTAAAAATAGAAGCAAACCCTTTTTTCCATTTCAGAATCTTGTTAATTATCTGAGTATGTCTCCCCAAGGTGTATATAATTATTTCATCATAATTAATTATTAGTAGTAATTAAAGTCCCTTGGTCCATGCTTTGGGATTTAAAAAATAAAAAGCAAAGTCAGTATTGAATTAAAATGTACAGAGAGGAAAGCATAGAACAATTATTTCACAAAACTCTAAGTTTATAAACTCATCTAAAAAAAATGCAGAAGACTTGCAAACAGCAATTTTCTGCTTTACCTAATGTTTTTGCTGTTAACACTGCCTTTTCCACTACCTCAGTGGTAAAACATGTGAGAATTTTCTTTTAAGTGGACATCTCAAACCAAATTCTTGGCTTCAGTGGACAAGACAATTTGACCTAACATGTCAGCCTGATGTGGTTACTCCAACACAAGCAGCTCAAATGCATCAGAAAACATAATGAAGGAAGGTCAGAGAAATTTAAGAGGTACAAGTATATATGCCCAGACTGACTAGGAATGAATATATGGGGAGCATTAAAGAAGAGCTGGTAGGCAGTGAGAAAGAGGATCAAACACAGAACATGCACAAATGACCATTCCATATTGTCTGGTTGTGTCCTTCCCATTTAGCTAAAACTTGACTCAGGAAGGACTAACAATTTTCTCTCAAAGAAAGAATGTGGTGATTTTGGGGCTGTCCCACTTCTTTGTTTCTTGATGTTGAGTAAAAATAGCTGTCCATTGCTGAAAAGTCACATCTCGTTCACTCTTACAACTGAACTCTTCCATTCAAACTTTCAAAGCAAAACTTTTAGACAAAAGCCTCTTTTCATACATTGTGAACAACTATATTGACTTACAAGAATACTTAAATACACCAATAACTTTACTTTCTTACCTAATAACAGAAAAGCAGTGCTGAAGAAGCAACAGTGTGGAAAAAAATAAACAAAACTTCTCCGACTGTAACAGAATATCCACAGTTACACAAAGATGATGTCTACCATCAAGATTTTCAACTTGTTCTCTTGTACCCTGCAGCCAACAATAAAGATCATGCCTGTCTTTAGAAAGCCCTGGTGTTCACCACTTAGACAGTGGGACAACGTTTTTTTTTTTATTTGGGACAACCTGTACTTTCCAGAAATAAATATTTTTAAAGCACTCAAGACCTCTGAGCTACAAAACCTGCAGGTGTGAGCAGACATACTTTCAGGATTTTATTTAGCAAATGACAATACGGAAAGGTAAAATCAAGGAGAGAAACTTACAACTCAAAGACCATATAAAGCATTCCATCTGAGCTGTATGTCTCCAACAGTTCAACAATGTGAGGATGCTTCAGCATGTGACAAATACTGGCTTCTCTCTTCAGATCTGTGCAAGATAAGAACATAGTTGTACGTTAGATAAATATTCAAGCTGTTGAATTGAAAAAAACAGAAAACAAATAGAACACAATGTTTCGAAAGATGAACACATCTGAAATTTCTAATAAATTCATTAATCTTTATAAAGAACACTGACAAGATGATATTAATTATGTTCAATTTAAAAACTCACATAGCTCTCAAAATATAAACACACAGAACAGATTCTTGAATTCATGTATTAATAAAAGGTCTCCTAGGTCATAGTCTGAAGATACAGAACTAAGTTCCTTTAATGTACATTTGCAGTCTACACTGAGACTTTCATCCTAAATATTCAACATCAGTGCAGAATTACGTCCAAATGCAGAAGACAGGCTCTTTAACAGCACTGCAGAACTATTAATAACTGGAGGTCCCTATCTGGATTCCTCTGCTCCAAGCAAGGTGAACTGGAGCAGATTGTCCAGGCCCACATCCAGCAAGGGTCTGAACATGTACAAGTGTGAAAACTCTGTAACCTGCCCGGGAAACCTACACCAGTACCTGATCACCCTTATAAGTAAAGAAGTATTTTCCTCATGCTTAAATTTGTTGCTGTTTAAATCTTTAATAATGAGTATTCTCTTCCTTAATAGTATTTATTTTAAAATCACAATATATGAAATGACACTGGCATAAATTTTAATCAGCATATATTAGTTCACATCTCTGCTCTAGAGAAGAGTAAATAAGGCAGGAAAAGCCACAAATAAAGAAGAGCAGAAATCACTGTGAAATCTCTGAAAGCTTGAGAGATTTTGTTTTAAACAACTCTTTCTGATAACAAATCAATTCTTCTACAGATAAAGAAATGCAAAAAATCAAACCATGCTGAATGAATTTTCTTTCTTCTTTGTTGAAAGTATTTGGTACTTTTTTAATTTAATCATCCTTTCTTTTATCTACTTGTATTCTAGAAAGAATAGAAAAATCTTGAATGAATAGCTTTGATGATAATTCGGTAAGTGAGGAATATACCAGTCTGAATTCTGAAACAGACATTTTACTTTTCTATTCTCTTTCCATACAATTGGTCGTTGTTCGAGAATGACCTACATATGCATTTATGGAGCAATAAAAGTATGATTTCTTGGTTTGAGAATATTCACCATATTACTGGAAATTACACTAGAAAGAAATTTAAAATGCACCATTTTCACATGTGCCCTCTTACATTCTTAGTATGAATCAATAACATTGAAAAGTGCAAGCAGCAAAATGAACACGCTTTCATGTGAAGCATTTAACAGGTAATTCAAATTTATGATAGACTTTGGATCTTTCAGCCATCCGTAAATTCAAAAGAAAAGTGGAGAGTTTGGAAATGACTGAATTTCGATCCAAGAAAAATGTTCAGATTCACAAAGTGCAAATTTTGTTACCAGAACTTTCATACTACACCTGCATTATGTGTTCCCTCCCTCACAACCTTGCAAATATAATCTAGAAGCAAAATGACAGATCAACCCTTTAGAAGCCATTATGTGATGGCACCTCGGGAAGTGCAAGTAGAGCAGCCAAAAGAAGTACCGTTCAGTGATGACAAAGAAATTTTGTTAAAGAAATTAATGCAAAACTTGTCCTTTATCTCTCCATCTATTTACGCAGATGAAATGCTACAACCTAAGAAAACAGCGGTATGTCTCTCACTATTGAAAATACTCACACTATCAGTTCTTACACCACCTTAATGCAGAGCAACTACTAAAGCATCACTGTAACTTTCCCTTCCATTACATTATGCAATAATTTCACACTAAATGGTTCCCACCCCTTTTCCAGGCAGGGAAGTTCATTCAAGTACACATCCAGTCCATCCCAAACAAGATCAGAGATGAACACAATGAGGGGCAGTGTAAGGGAATGAAAAACTGTGATTCTGTGAATGACTATGATCTTCAGATAATAGGCTGCTTCTATTTTGTCTCTTACTTTATAACAACTTTAATGCTACCACACTTCACTGTGGCATTCAATACCTATTTCAGATGGAAAGCCAAGTGAAAATACCCAATAGGAAATTACAGGGAAGTTCTGCTTTATTTACAGGCAAAAATTGTGTTCAAAATACTTTATTTTGGCTGCTTCCTTTATTAAAATTTTGTGGGCTTTATATGAAGAGAATTAGAACTGAAAGGATGAAAGCATATGCTGCCATTTCCCTCATTCCTCTACGTAATATTGGATGAGTGCAAAAATTGCTCACTGAGCACCAGCACAAGGGGAAGGAGAAACAAAGTGGAAAATAAAATCTCCAAACAGGAAAACAAATGAACAGAAGTTACAGAACAAGGTTTTGTATGACCAAGGGGTCTTGGGGCTACGAGCAGAACAAAGTCCTACTTTAAACACAGCAGGGACTTGTTCAACAGTAGGCCTATTAAGAAAAAGAAAACAAGGTATAAAGAGAGAGACAAGTACATACCACAAAGCCACAGGGCAGAAAAGAGATGACGGATTCTGAACTACATTTGGACCGTGACCCAAAGGTCAAAATATGTCATGTCTAAGACCAGTAAAAAGGAAAGGGGAGGAGGAGAAAAGGCAGAGATGGCACATATATTTCATTGTTTTCACTTAAAAAAATGACATCAGCATCTACCCAATCCTTTACCAAATGCTTTTACGAGACTGAATTAAGTTTTACCTCCACAGGTTCAAGAGGTAAATAAAATCCCAAGTACTCACAGATATGGTTCCACTTCTGACTGCAACAAAAACCCAAGCAGATGTTTGGCTGCACCAAGTGATTGAGGACTTCCTAAGAAAAATCCCATTGTCTTGTGAGCCACAATATCATCTGTGAAATCCTTCTGAATGTAACATTGTATGAACTATTTGCTACCTCCTGTTAAGTTTTCTAAATCTCTGCTGAGTGTTTGAGCCATGTTGTGCAGCAATAAAGGTCCCAGACACATACTCCATATCCGAATTAGCCTTTCATATTCCACACAGCTACAAAAGATTCAGGACAACTCTAGAATCTACCAATGGAGTAAGCTGGCTTTAAGCAGCAAGAGATGATGTGCCATTTACTAATAGTCATGTGTCCCATATTTACAACAGTCTCCTTTACTAGTAAATGAAATTTAGTTTAAAGAACCTACCCTCAGGGAAGACAAGATCTCGGAATCTAAACCAAACTGTCGTATTTTACTTGCTGGACTATTTAACTTCATTTGAATACTTTCTGAACCCTTCATCTATTCATTTTTCTCTTCTTGATATGGCTGAAGAAATGACTTTCTGCTTCATTCTTGAAGCGTTCCCTGTCAGCACTTTTTCCTAAATTAAACATAATTGACAACAGCAATAATAAATAGAACTGCAAGTTTTAAAAGCACAAGCTTTAGAAGTTTCTCTGCCAGCTGCATGAAAGGTACTGTCACACAACCAGAAATAGGGAAAAAGATGTGATGTTCCATTTAACTTGTTTAGCACACAGGCTGATACTTCACACATCATAATTTGAAAAGCATTTACAAGCTATCCTTTTACAGAACTGGTACCAATAAATGTTCCAGAATTTCAGTCTGTTTACAAGACTTTGAGGCTTTTTTTAGCAACTGGAGACGAGTTAAATCTTCCATTTAAAACCTGGCTAATTATTTAGAGAGGTGCTAAAGTTGTTAAAATGACTTCAAAGTTTAGACTTTGGTAAAAAAGAAGAAAACTTCGAAGATGGAAAAAGGAATTCCCAGCCATAACCAACACAGAGAGAAAAATCAGCCCCATGTGTGGATAGTGACACTGAAAGTGAATTGCTGGAAGCACTAAAAACCACAACTGCTCTAAATAATTGCAAAGAAAGATGTATCAGTCTTTGAGAGAAAACACAAAACATGAGTATCACTTAAAATTCCCATAGGAGTTAACAACCTAATATCCTCCACATCTCTGACAATTCTGGCAAACACCTAATTTCCTTTCAAAATCTGATACCCAAGGTTTTAAAACTTCTCAAATATACTGAACATATTTTCAAAGTATATTCTTGGAAGAATTAGATGCACTCTAGCAGCCTGCATTATAGCACGATTTCATTATCTTAAAAGTGATATGCACAGACTGTAGCAGCCTCATATTTTTTGGGGACAGACAGTTCCAAGTTTCTTAGCAAGATGGAAGACACATGTCATTTTTATGTATATACAATTCATTTTTATACATACACCCTTGTGATTTTTCAGGTTCAGTCCTTTAAAGGATTAGTTCGCCAGCCACAGCTTGGGTATGACAGTATTTTGAAAGGAAGTATCTGCATCAGTAAGCTTCTTGCTTTAAATGCTTCTACATATTTCATACAGCAAGATATGATTATATATAATTTAAATAGATGTGGTAGTACTAAGTTCTAACGGGAAATCAGTATGCTTTGTTCACTTGGTGATGTCATTCTCACCAACCACCCTTTGGTGAGCATCATGGAGAAGCTCCTGACCACCCAAATGAAGCCCTTCTAGATAAAACTAAGCTAAACTGTGTGCCTTGGAAATGTGCCTGATGCACCACGTGAAGCACGGACAAGGCAGGCACTGAGATCTCAGCCCCAGCTGTTTCACCCTAAAAACACATTGGGTTTTGTCCTGTGGATTATTAGCCTTTGCCAGACGTTAAACTCCAACCCAGGCTCAGCTGGACAGGGGTAGAAAACACAACTAACAAGAATAAAATGTTAATAGATTGAGATAAAGACAGGGAGATTGCATATCAGCTACTACTGTCAGCCAAACAGCATTGATGAAGTTAACTTATGTACTTACTGATTTGGGTAGAGGGAATCAAGAAGATAAACAGGAAACCAAGAAACTTCCTCCCCCCTTTCATGGGCTAAACTTCACTCTCCACTTCAGCCCCCTCCAGCCCCCAGCCCTGAGGGGTGCAGGGGTGGAGGCCATGCTCAGCACACTGCAGTGGTTCCTCTCTGCTGCCCACCAAGGGTCCTCCACGTGCTCTGCCAAGGTCAATCTCCTTCCTCCTTCCCCAGCCGTGCTTTCTCTGCCTTGTGGTTCCACACTCCCCACAGAAACAGTGCTCCAGTGTTTCCTATCCCTCCTGAAATATATCTTCACAGGAGCACCACGCACAAGGCTGATGGGTTCAGCTTTGGCCCACTGGAGCTGGGAACAACGGGAACCTACAGCCCCAAGCCTCTTCCCACAAAAGCTGCCCCTGCACCCTCCCATTACCCAAATCTTGCCACTTACATTTAATCCAGGTCTAATTCCCTTTCTGCTGTAGACACTACACACCTCTGCCTGAAATCATCCTGTAACACCTCTGTGGAACATCCTGCACACCACCAAAATCCAGTTCAACCAATCACTCTGTACCTGAGGTCACACTTCCAAACCAAGGTGATCCTCCAGGAAAAAACTGGCTTAAAAAATTTTCCTGTCTCCTCTCTTTGCTCATTCTTGCTGCTCTGTGAAAATTACTTCTAGGCTTTATTACTCTAATAATACATCAGGGAAGTCATAAAAGGTCTCACAGCAGCCAACACACTGCAACAGGAATGAGCAGCTGGAGGTGGGAACATCCTGTATTGACATTGGCAGTGAAACTCCTATACTACAGAACTACAGCAATGTTTCTGCCTCCAAAATTTGTTCTTTTTAATTTTTTTTTCTTCCATTTTTTTCTTCCTTTCCCTTAATTAAAGCAGCACTTCCTATCTTCCTGGGATATGTGAGCAACTCCTCATCACACAGACACATCCGACCAGTTAATGACTCATTGCCTCAACAAGCACTAAAAGCTTTCCTGCCTCTCCTCCCAAACGCTCTGGGGTGGCTGAGGCTCTGCGGTAGCCAAACTGATTTAACTGCTGGCTGTTTCCCCCTTCATCCCACACACATTCCTGCCCTCTTTCCACTGTGCAGCAGCCTGCAGCTTGTCACACCACACACCAAACCATTCCAGCGTTAACTCAATTAAAAAATATATAAATTCATTTTTGTCTCCACTGGCTCAGCGTTTCGCAGTTTTTGCACGGGAAATGGCTCATGAGCAACCTCAATTATAGAAGTCAACTTAAAAGAAACAAAAGGAATATGAAAGGAGAAACCAAACAAGGCTGGGAAAAACAGCATTTAGAGCTGCTTACAACGTTGCAAAACACAAGTACACGCCCTTCTCTGAAAGTGTCGCCAAATCTGTGTTGCACAATCAATCTGCACCTTAGCAAACACGCTTGAAACAGGTACCAAAAAGAAACAAATGCACGCAGCTGTGAATGGCCCTGGATAAAAACACCATGGTAATCTCCAAGTACAGTGGCAATGGGACATAATCCATTTCCTGTCAGTATCTTTTGTTCTAATGCTATTGTAGCACTTGGAAACAAAATGTTGACATGAAGGAAGACCAACAAAATGTGGTTACAGCTAATATTTCCCTTCCTGAGATCTCCATGCAGAAACTCATGAAAATCTTCATTTTATGGGATTAGATGTTATAGGTGCTTCCTAAATTCTGAGCAACTTTCATTTGCTCCTCCATTCCTTCTCAGTCTTAGGACATAAATATAACCATGTTAATGGTTTTTTAGCTGGAGTTGGGTGTCTTGGGAGACTTAAAAGGCAATTTTCCTTCCTCAATTTATACTGTCTCAGCTATGACGAACATGAAACTGTGTGAAAAAAATCACACTTTTCTCTCAACATCTGATACATCCACCACCAGACTTGTCCAGAATCATGTATCTGACAGACACTGTAAGTTGGGTTGCAGAATTGTGTCCATGAAAGCAACTCTCCCTCCATTTATTCACTTCCTCATTTTTACTGACATGCAAATAAGCAATGTTTCATAAATAAGATGGTGTATTTTAGGAAATGAATCAACTTGAACTAATAAAAATGTTTAAGAATGCCCAAAAGAGTATTTAACAGCTGCCTACTGCAGATAATCTAAACCAATTTCATTTAATTAAATGATAATTCTTGGCAACTTTTTACAAAGCACCCATCACATTGAAAAAAAACCTAACAATTTTCAAGGAAGAACAAAGATTGGATATCTCTCATCTAAGACTTTCCACATTCTATGTCCTCTTGGTTAATATTCAACATCAGGTTCAGAGCTAGGGGAAGGGGAAAGAAGAAACAGGAATGTGAAAGCAACACTTTCTGGATTATTGTTTTTCAGTTAATTAGATGCACAATCTGACTTTCAAAATACTGGTAGTAGTTCTCTTTGCAGCAAAGTAGCAGCTTCTGAAGTGCTTCACAAATACAAGAACCAACATAATAATCAGGAGTAGGGTTACAAACTCCATAAATTAATTTAAAATAAGTAAGGAGGGTTTTCTCTGTCATGAGTTTGGCCTTCCGAACAGAAATGGAATTGTTGCTGAAGACATTTTGCAAACTGTGCTGTAAAATCTGAAACACTTTTCTCCTAATGTTGCACTGTTTTCAATAATTAATGAAAGGAAATTGAAAATAGTCATTGATTCTCAAGTTGTGATCAATCAAGTTATGAAAGCACGTTTACTACTGATAACCACATTTATTAAATCCCATGTTCCCCTGTTACCCAGCACTGTGCAACAGCCTGAAACACAACACCTCCCCAAGTACCATAGACCACAGGCTTTTACACTGCAAACCACAATTTTAAACACTTTGTGATACAATGAATTCCTTAACAGAGGGAAGTGCAGCAGCAGATCTGTCAGAGTATGCCGTGAAATTTCTTTTAAAAACAAACAAAAATAAAACAGAGAAACAATTGGCCACAAGGTGTGTATTTGATAAAAGAATGCTACATGCTGGCTGGAGCACTGAACTGGCACAATTCTCAGCTGTACGGTCACCGTGGACTTTACTGAAATAACTAGAAGGTTGTGATTTCATAAAGTTACACAGATTGTGCTTTCATGTAGTGAAAACTAACGCTTGAAAGTTCCAAGCCTATTAAACGTAGCAATTGTTCCCTCTTCTGTCAGCTCATTCTCCCCTCCTGCACCATCTTTCTCTTCATGCTGGTGCAATGTTTGTGCAACTGCACCATAAACACAATCAAGAAATCGATCCATCTCAACTGCAAACAATTATTTTCCCCTTGGAGCTGTTTTTCCACTAGACTGGTTCTGGCCAGTCCTGGGAACCTGCATAAGCACCTCAGAGCACAACAGCATTGACAGCCCGGCAATAGAAACAAATGGCCAGATTACAGCAGCAAAAAACATCTGCCTGTACATCAAACCCCAACAGTCTCTACACTGCTGCCCTTCTCCCACAGACCAGAGAAGTCAGAAAACCACATTTCACAGCATTATCTGGAAAAGCCAACTTGCCTTAGTTTTATGTTTCCATACATTTAACTGAACCTCAAACTAAAACTGAGAAATGAACTCGTAGGTCAGGTGAGATTTCTCTTCTCCCCCTGTAGTGTCCTGTTTGCGCAGTTCCACGTGGATGTGTGTCCCTGCAGATTTCTCACTAGGTGGCAACGCAGCTCCGGCTTTGATCTGTGTGGAGCCAGCAGCTGAACACCAATGGAGCCTGCATCGATTCAGCCAAGAGCTTTGTGCTTGGCCACTTTTATACCCTTGATCTTATTAGTAATGAGTACAGTTCAGGCCCAAGAACAAAGAAAAGATGCCACTCTAAAATAATTAAGGTACGTTCGGAGCTAAGCGCGCTTTTATCCAGATTCTGGGCAAGACCAGTCTTTGCTCTGCTTCTAAGCACAGCCCTTTGCTGCTGATGGCCACACATCAGAGCTGTATGGCACAGCTAAAATACATTTAAACACCATCTGCTCACAAAAGCCACAAGTTCTTAATTTAGTCCACAAACTCTAACAAAGTCTGCGTTTACTGCTACCAAGTCCAGAAAAAAGCTTTAGAAAGATAAAACCTTCAAGTGGTTCAGTTTAAATCACTGGAATTTCTCCTTTTTTAAAGGTTCATCACCCAGAGTGAAGTTGTTTGTTTCCTTTTTTGTACATTTGTTCATTTCTGGAGGGTTCTTTTTGCTGTAGGTGTGTGTGCATGTAGGTTTGTGTTCATGGTTTCTCTCCAGCCTTTGGCCATGGCAATATAGGCAATATATCATCTCAGAATGTGCTAAAAGCATTACGATCAATGTTATGCTCAAATTGGCACAACGTTTTTACACCAAACTCTGACATCTTTTGACCAGAATTCACTTAGGCTGATCAGGTTAACTAAAGGTTACACACATTGCAGTCCTTTAAATGAGTTTTTAGTACTCATGTACTAAAATGTAATGACATTAAATCAAGTAAGTGCCCTTGAAGGCAATGGAACATTATCAAGAAAAGGATGTTAGCTGATCTTGAAAAATTAAGTGATTTCTCTTGCTGATCATTCTAACATTTAAAGGTTTTTGGTTTTTATTTTTGTTTGAAATGTCTTTTCTTCTGTGACTTAGCCTTTACCTAAATGTAATGAAAGGAAAACTTACTTTTTGATAATAAGAAAGAACCTCAGTTTTACAGGAAAAACTCTGGTATTTTAAAGATACCAAGGAAATCTATTCATAACATATTCAACTCGTCTAGACAAACTGTCTGTAACTCCTGCTCGAGAAAGGGTTAAATTATCCATTACACTGCTTCTGCTGATGAACTTAACAGTCAGAAACAGCCTAAAGGCACTCAGAAGAGGGAACTGACTGCCTAAGATGCTCCTCATACAGACAAAATGTACTTGTTTGCTTTGATCAAAGTTTCTTTGGTCTTAAACTGCTGGGCTCTGCATAGCCAATACAAAACCAGTAGCACACTAATGCTAGAAAGGAAATCGTCTACTTCACCCAAGTCTAGACACCCCAAGCAACACCAGCATCTAAAAGTGACCGTAATTCCACAGTGCCACATAGCTCAGTGACTGACAGTGTTTCAGCTGGCACACAGCTCAGGTTACTTTGCAGTTTTTCTCAGGTAAAAAGAGTACAAGCTGCAGTAACTGCTGCTGTAATGGACAGCTGGATTCTCAAAGTCCCTGCACAGCACATGGAATCGAGCACAAACAGCACCCACAGTGCACCCTGAGTAATAGACAACTACCTAGAAATGTAACAATGATACCAATTCTGTTCTACTTCGAAATCCTGTAGAGGAATGATGTCTGAACGCAGGAGAACAAGGACCTCAGCAAAACTTATTTGCTGGTTCAGTGACAGAACAATGTCAGGAACCAGAAAATTCTTCTCAAGCAGTAATAATCCAGGATATGAGAAAATTTAATTTCGGTTTGTTCCACTTCTGCACATGCTTCTCTTCACAATTATTACCAAAAGTACTAGGATTTTTGGGGGTTTTCTGCGTTAACTGGCATGTTATAAATTTGTAAAACCAGTGTGCATGTCTTAGTTCAGTCATTGAAAAAAATTCACTACAGAATGTATTTTTTACCAGCACTTTCAGGATTCCATACCAAGAAACCAACAAAGTTTTAATCTGTTAGCCACTTACCAAATATCCATAAAGTACTTCTGCATACCAAGTTTGTAATGCTTTCAAGAAACACATTGTCCCTTTTCTGCTCGTGCAGTTGCAATACTCCTCCAAGCCTCTGAAACCAATGCTCTTAAAATACACCCCCTCCACCCCTTTCATTCCACAGAAATCAGATGTTAATGATGTAAGCAGTGCAACTGAGCTCAAATATACTTCTAGAAACACTCAGGCCACAGCTCTAGGAATAAGGTTTTAACTCACCTGATTTGTCTCTGATTTTACAACAGGCTGAAAATACCACAAATCTTTACAAACTGTCACTTATACTTTTCTTTGTAAAATAGATTAAGCTGACAGTGGTAACATATCCCCATAAAGAACCAATTCAGTGATAATTTTGCCTGTGAATTGAGTCCTACCACAATTACAGGTCATCACAGAAATATTTTCTTTCATAACATTCACATACTTCTCATGTTGTTTAAAAGGACAATTTCTCATCACCAATACAGACAAGAAGAGTTTTCTTCTTTAATCTCACCAAAGCATTAAGCAAATAATATTTCATTTCCCTTCTTTATTATCTGGTGATAAGCAAAAAATACCTAAAATTCATACTTAGCCAAAGTTCAGTTACAACCAGTTTGATTATCTAAAAAATCTGTGAATTTGGAAATTGAATCAAAGTAGGAGATTGGACTTGGAAACAGTACACCTGCATGGCTTTTTAACTAACTTTTGAGAGAGCTTCCCACTGCCTCTGAACTTTCATGTGATGCCAACAGCAAGAATCACATTATAATACACAATAATTTCCTTCACTGTCACAGGGTACTTTGAGGGACTGACATGGATCTATAAAGCCTTGTAGTAACCAGTTGTAAATAAGGGATTGCTCCTCCTGCTAGACAGAGCTAAGATTGTTTAAGTACTTGCATATAAAACCCTCTCAAATTAAATGAACCTTTCTCAGGTGCTAAAAGGTTTGACTCAAATTGGTTCAAATTTCTTTCATTGGTGTCCAAATCTGAAATGATGATCCACTAGAGTAAGAACAAACCATTATAAATTCTGCCCATTTTTCTTGCTCTAAAATGGAAGAGCAACAATAAACTTGCATATATCTATGAAATTATCAAAACATATATGCCCTACTATATTTTATAAGTCCACAGAAATAAAATAACTGATAATTATCTGCATCCTTTCAGCAAAACAGTTTACAAGAGCACTGTAAGAAACTTTTAATGGGATTCTCTTGTTAAAAGAAACCCACATTCCCTTTCCTCACAAGTTAAATGTCTGTCTAGGATAAAGAATATCACTGACATAATGGGGTACATGGAAATGTAAAACGTGACACAACAGTCAGCTGAGTTAAGAGGGCCCTGACCCATTTCACAGATTTTTAAACCACCTTTCCTGTCTGCACAACAAAAATTAAAACTATCCCTCAACATGACAACATATGACTCTCAGGCTGAATGCAGCCTTCTCCAGATTCTGGAAATAATCTGAAGCACAGGGAGTTGAACCAGGTGTTCTCCCCACCCTTTTCTTGAAGGAAGAAGCAAACACTAGTTCTGAGCCTGGCCTCCCTCCCCCCTCACAAGCCTCTTTGGCTAAACAACCTGTTCAGTGTGTCTCACTCTGCACAACCAGTTCTCACTTTTCCAGAAGGCTGCAGCAGGAAGACAAGAAACTGAGGCAGGGAGGGGTGCAACACTGCACTCTAGAAAGGAGATGAATTATACACCTGTGACTTTGACATAAAAACTCAAAATTTGCAAATCCATGAGCTGTTTATGCAGGTTGTATATGCACCTGCAACAGAATTAAAAGTCAGTTCAGGTTTAGCAGAATTTATGAGCTTAAATGCAGTATATGCATAGCAGCTCTGCTGCTTCAGGGCACAGTGGTACAGAAGAGTCTCTTCCAGTCAATACCTGGATTAACAAACCATGATGGACTTGAGTTATCTCCATGGAAGATCACTTCAAAGTCACAGGGACCCTGATTCTTGAGGATTTATTAGCCCAGCTAAACACGATCTGCGGAAAAGCCAGTGAACACCCTGTGAAATGGAATGCCAGGAAAATGTGGCTGACAAAGGTTCTCCAAAGGGTCAGTTCTGGACTGGTGATAAGTCACAGTTCACAAACCTAGAGAGATAAATAAAAGCATATTGTACATGCAAATGCTTTCTAACTATAGCTGTATTATTGCACCTATTTTTTCTTATTAGCTGCAGTACCTCAGTCTCCATTTACCATGGAGAAGGTAAGACTTAAATCATCCTGTTGCATAAATCTTGGTAATGAACAACTAATTAAGGAAATAAAATGGCCTCGGAGTAAATTAATACAATTTATATATATATATGTTTATATATACTACATATTACAGTCAGTTTGGGTAGCCTATTCGTAATTCCTAGGTGAGCAGGATTTAAAAACAGATTAAATTGCATCATAACATTATTAACCTGAGAAAAGAATAATTAAAGCTCAACATATTTTTTACAACATTGAACCCGAGACTGAAGCTTTGAACTTTTCAGCATTCTAAATTAAACTGTTTTTTCTCTTGTTTCCCAAATGCCACAGAAAATCATGAAACTGGAATTCACTTAAGCCTTTTGTTACCACAAGCAATATTATTCAAGTGATACTTGTGCCACCTTAAGAACAATCACAGACACAGAAGTGCTGTGTGCTGTCAGCAATGAATACTGGAATCAAAGAATGATGAAAGCAGACAACGTATCTGTTATAATCAAGAGTTTTTGCAAAAACACAAGTACCAAAAGGAGAAGTAATACTCCAAATTAAACTTTGAGGACAGTTACAATGTTAATGAAAACTGTATGGAAGTATAAATGTAAATTCTGCAGAGATCTAATAACCATTTCTTCTACAGACTATTTTCTTAGTTTTGTTGCTTTATAACTGCAAATTTATCTTTAAAATACTGGTAAGATTCACATGAGAAAAATTAAATAAAACCAGTAGCCTGCTGGCAGTCATGAAATCTGATTAATCATCTCTAGCTTGGAAAAGGATTTTGAGACACAAATCTATTATTTATAATAGTATAATTAATATGCATAAAAAACTCCCAACCTTGTAAGAACATTTACAAAAGCTTCATTTTTTTAATTTTAAAAGTTAAAGAATTTTTTTCTAGTATACAGATATCCCTCACTACTACAACACATGTTCATTGTACTCACGTGATACTACAAGTTACAAAACCTTCAGCAGTAACTGATCTTTGAGTTGAAGTTTGATCACTCTTTGAATGGCTAAAATCTGTTGGAGAATGGACTTGGGACACTGAAATAATGCATCAGGATAGCATCAGATAGAAAGGGAAAAAACCATTCACTTTCTATCATCTTTCAAGATCTAAGGATCCATGGAGTCACAAAAGGATCCACCAGAGCCCTGCGCAGAGAGGAGGCTCAGGCCAGGCCTAGAACAGAGCTGGCTTGTTTAAACAAGCCTTCCTGAGTCCTGATCCCTGAAATGCACCATCCTTTTTGGAAGCAGATCAGATGGCGTGAATTAACCCATCAAAGCCAACTATCAGACCTCAGAACGCTTTTCTGGGTCAGCCTTTGTGCAAAAGCCTCCAGACCAGTGAAAACGACAATTTACAGCTCAGTAATTTAGGAAAACAAACAAAACTGCTCCTCTGTCCCTCCCAGAGAGGAGGGACACTAGTCCTTAAAATCTCTAAATCCTGTTAGGAATCGTGCCCTTCTTCAGTTGGTTCAACTTCTCCTATAGGCAAACGTCAAAGTGAACATGAATTAGCTTACTACTGACAGAGCAAGACTGTCTGCTGCCAGACAGGCTCCATCCAGCTATGAAAGAAAAAAGATTCCTTAAGCTCTCACAGTCTCAAGACAACTGCAGTGGAAAGTTCAATCTGTAGGGATACAAAGCCAGCTTCTAGTTCACTTGCTGAGGTAAGAAACTCTTACCTTTTCCTCAGTAATTACAAGAAGGGCAAAACAAAACTATGCACAAGTGTCACCCCAGCACCTACAAAACGTAAATGTGGCAAGGGTGGGGTGATGCAAAACTTAGAACTTTTGTACCAGCTGATACAGGAGGGTAGAATCTTCTAACACATATGAAGTAAATCCTGAAACTGGCATCTCAGCAAAGCCAGCGCCCCCACATTTATCAGTTCCTACTTGTTACATGTAAACTCAGACCCAGACTGTTGCACTTGATTTCTGGTTTGGGCCAGCAGACAAACCAGGACAATCACAAACACCGATTCAAACCAAAGAATTGGCAACAAAGAATTTAGAGGTACTGAAGGACCAAGAATTGTTATTCAGAAGAGTAGCCTCAAATTCAGAAAAACAAAGGACTTCAGAATCCTCTTCACCTGACACAACGATCTTCAGAGGAGCTACTTCTCTTGGGCAAATCCAGCAATCAGTTTGCAAGAGGCAAAGAGGAGAGTGAAGTGCAGCACTGAGAGCAAAGGGAAATCCAGTTACTGCAATGCCACATGAGGATACAGATTTGATTCAGGATATGAACCTGCCTTCCTATCAGCAAATAAACTGTCACCACAGCATGACCAGCTCTAAAGCTCTGTTCTACGACATAACATTTCTAAATACTAACCCAGAAGAGACACAATTTTATAAAGAGACCTTCTCTGCCCGTCAGGGTTTGTAACGCTGAATAAACCAATTTTTCTTACAGTAGTAATTACGACATGGAAGACAGATAAAGGCTTCAAAAAGTAAATTATTTTTATAAAAAGAAAAAAAAATGGAATAGATATTAAAAGATTATTTTCCTCCAAAGATCTTGGCACATGTAAGTGCCCTCAGTCCTCAGACCAGCATTTGCAATGCAGATTAACATGCCCTGAAGCTGTGAATAGCTCTGACTGTTACTGTACAGCCCATAATTCCTCAGTAGTTACTAAATACAACAGAATCAAGGTAGAAGATTCCCTTGTGTTATGAAATGCAAAGGGGTGAGCAATGAACAAAACAGTGCCCTGCATCAGCAAATGACCAAGCCTTCAAACAAAAAGTCAAAGTGTGGCCAGTGGGATGGAGACCAGGGAAGGAGAGGCAGCAGATGTTTTGCCTAAGCTTGTATGTGTTTGTTTCAGTACCAGAATCAGTAATTAAAAGTCCGTGAACTGACAATTAGTTAAATTGATGGGAATTCCCCCAAATTAGTAAACTTTTCATTTGGGTATGTGATGGGGGAAAGAGGGGATGATGACACAACAGGAGCTGAATGAGCACCTTCAGTAACCCAGAGTAAGAGGAGTTAATCATACAGACAGATCACATCAAAAAAACAAGACATGACCACACATAGGAAATCAGAGGCAAAAAGCCTGGTAGTCCAGACGATTTCTATAACTAAATGCGTATTTTCAAATCTTTAATCGGTATTTGCTGACTAGTCCTACCAAGTAGACAAGAACACAGATACACTGCATTGCAGCTTTGTTAAGATTTGAAGCTTTCTTCTCTGACTCTTCTTCTCTGACACTCTCTCTCTGCTGTGTTACCTTGTGTGTGCCTTCTCCAGCTAGGGTGCTTGTAGTTTAAGGCAAAAAGACCCCAGAACAATGCCTGTGAGCTATTCAGGAAAGAACTGAGGTAGCAAACATGGCTATTTACGATACGTGCTCCTGTAGTTCCTACTCCAACCCCAGACTGCATTTCTGTCTTAAACATCACTGGTAGCCCTCAGAAGAAGGGAAAATCTCTTCTGACCATCTCACACCAGTTTGTCTCAGATTCTAGAAAAACACACAGCATACAGAACTATCTTCCTCTAAGGGAATATCAAAACTCAATTGAATAAACTCAAACTATGTTTGCTTGTGCTTTCCCCTTAACAGGATAATTCCTCTTTAACCCTAAAGGGCTTCTAAATAAGCATTTTAAAAAGGAAGCAAGCCAATCAAAAGACAGTAAAGACTAGGAGACTTAGGGTGCAAGCCCTCTATTCACTTTTTCTGCCAACTTGAATTAAAATAAATCAGCCCAAAGGTAAAAAACGTACCAAAGCAAATGAAGCAGCAGGACTACAGAGTAAGGGAGCTGGAATGAAGAAACAGGGCTTTCCCCTTCCCTTCAGCAGCCAGGAGCTGTTCGGTCCCCCTGAGGGGGAAAGGGGAGGAGATGCAAAGCAGCAATACCCACACACTGCACAGATGGTAAGAGGCATCTAATGCTCCTAGATGTCAGTATCCTACATTTCCAGAGAATCCTAGTTCCTTTACTGGTTTTCCCCTCAATCAGATATGCTTGTAAGAGGTGGAGGTGGTGGGTGCCCTATCAGTCTGCAGCACAAGATTGGCTCTTGTAGAACTACAACATCAGAGATGAAAAGCTTCTTTGCAAACACGTCAGCTCACTTGTCCAGCCCTGTGCTGGAAACACAGGCTCCAGTCTGGTACAGCTTTTCAAAGAGAATTATGACGACACAAGAGGATACAGCAATGATAACCTGTACAGACCTGAAAACAGTGATGTGTAACACATACATGTTGTAATACACGTTTTTGTGGTGGCAACTTGGATTCAAATCCGAATTTGATTTCGCAAAAGAGAAAAATCTACTTTGCTCAAGCAAAGTAGTATTTCATAAGTCATTTTCACTACTTATAATGCTAGAAACTAAGGCAATATTTTCAGCAAGTCCTGCAACTGTCAATTGTCACTCTATCACAGGCAATGTTAAAAGTGACAGATGTTAAGAAATCTCCAGTAACCGGTTCTGTCACAGTAGATAAAACTGTATTTTTAAAATCTAACTTTATTTAGTTAGTCTTCTAAAGGAAATCAAGAAGCTTGGGGTTTATATTGCCGACTCTGCTAGGAGCTTTCAGTGGAACTTAGAATATATCTGTAAAGTAAATTTTTTAGTTATGTAGAGTATTAAAATTAGGTTCTCATTTAACTGCCTTAACAAATGCTAGGACAACACTCTGAAACAACAAAACATTGCTTTTTAGCATTAGTCTCTTATGCAATTGGGCTTTTCCTTCTACAGCAACTTCAAAAAACAAAAAAATTTGATCACTGAATATTTTACATAAAATAAATACGTAAAACAAACCCCTTCCCCCAACCAAATAACACACCATAAATCTTACCCATGTACAAAGTGATCTTATAAAACAACCTCCCATGAAAATCTGTGTCATAGATTTTAAGTAAACCTACCATAGATCACAGTGATTTTACTTACATTGCCAATTTACTCACTGTCACTTTGTATATTTGTTGGTTGGATTCATATTAGGAAATCAAATACATACAATAAATATATTCAGTGTGAGTAGACTGCCCCGATAAGTGGTATCATTAAAATAAATGACTTATAGCTGGAAGATGCCATGCCAGAAGTGCTCAGTCTGCAGTAACACACAGACTGGTTAACACAGGTCTCTCTCCTAAAGTTACTGCTTATACATGTAGTAGCTTTAAAACACAGAACTAGAAGAAAATTCAATGCATTATTAAAGAGAAAATTTAATTCATATAAAATATGTTCATTAGCGGTTTATTAAGTAGATTTTTACCTAAAATGTAACTGTATAGACAATACTTTATTGTTTGTACCTAGCTTCTTTCACTCAATTAAAACAAGTAATATATACTGGAAGAAAACTGAAGGTAGAGATGGTAGAACTCAAACAGCAGATAAAATGTCGAGTGCCTGGAAAAAACAAGTTCAGAGGTCTCCTCAGGACTTTCAGGTCTTAGACTTATTTAAATTTCCATGCTTCTCTTGACTGAGCAGCTGAAAAGCTCCAGTATTCTACTGTGTATGTTAGCCAAGATGTATTTTACAAGATAGCTTCCCAACACAAGTATTTCCATCTGCCTTCATATCAAGTAAACCTAATTGTTTCTTTTAATATTTGTCTTTTCTCCAAAGATTTTCTTTACTCAAAAAGATTACAAATCTATTTCTTTTTTACCCCTTCTGAAGCAACTCTTACCTCAGGAAACAGCCATTGCTTGGCACTGTGTACAACTGGACTAAACACTTTCCCACATAATGACATGCTATGGAGATCTCTCAACTTCTACATATTTCATGTATTACTCATAAGTATTTGCTGATGTAGATGTTAGAACAAAAATTTCCATGGAGATCAGTGTGCAGTTTCTACAATTGCAGTACAGATTGTGGCACATTGTCACTGGTCTTCACTATTTTTTCAGCTGGAAGACCAGTCAGATGATAGGAGGATTATGCTACGTGTGTTCATTTTATTGTCAATATACAGACATATATATACACTGCAGATCAAAAATCTGCCCCCCATTTTAAACTCTATAATTCTCACTCCCAACCTATGATTTAGGAGGTCCATTAAGATTTGCTAACATATCTTCACTTTAGCAAATTTTCATTTGCTATAGCTCAAAACCATATTTATCTCTAATTCCATAAAAATACCAGTACGTGCAGAAAAGCTCCAAGAGGAATGTTTGTAGCTGAGCAGGAGAAAAATTGCCCAAGATTGTGATGTACGTATAAAGCTTAGCAGAAAACTCTGGACACTACAAAAGGAATGTGTGAATCAGAAATTAATCAGATGAATCTTGCTTTCAGAAAAGAAGTATTTTAGGTAAGATTTACAAAAGATGCAAACTGCCCCAACCAAAGACAGGGGTGCTACCCATGTCCTACTGCTATGGCAGGATACAGGTTTGCCATTCTAACATGAAAGGCATCCCAGAACAGTGCTGTTGCACAAGATCATTATTTATCATATCACAGTGACATATATTTTTAGATTCACAAAACAACTATCCCCAGCATTTAAGAGTCAAAAAAGGTTCTCTTTGGATCAATGAATTAACAGAAACTGCAGCTCAGCTGCAATTAATTTTGAATTTTGTTGACTGCACAAACCAGAACAGAATACACGCTAGCATCCAAACAGAAAATATTTGAAAATACAGCTGATGCTTATTATCTTCCCTGTGTTTGTAACCAGCCTGAATTCCAGCAAGCACAGCTACAGTCTATTTCTGGACTATTGGCAAGAATCAGGATTCATTAGACAAGTACAGAGCGTGTACAGAGAGAGAAGTGTTTTGGAAAACACTTTAATTTTTCAGAACAGGAGCTGGACATACCTCATGAATTCTGCAGAAAGTAGACAACAGTGTTTAAGAATGAAGACTTGAGAGCATTTATAAAAGAAATGTTTTTAAAAGTATATTTCCATATTTTTAAAAATAAATTTAATTATGACTTTGCCTTGCAAAGTGGGTGAAGAAACATACCTTTGTCATTTGGCTTGTTGTACTGGTAAAGTCTCCAAGCATTGCTTACTACTCTAGTAGAGCCAGAGCAGGAATATCCTTCCCTACCTTTCCAACCTAAACTTCTTTTTCAAACAAATTTGCTTTACTCAAATTCTTTCTCAAACACTTTGCTTTCCTAAGGAAGAAGGATATATAATTATAATTATATTATTAAATAAGGCTGTAATTAAACCAGGGTTTTAGAAGAGAAAAACATTATTATGTGATAAAACCTCATCTGCACATCCACACAGAGAAACAACAGCATGTGGGGCAGAGGGGAGCCCAAATACTACCTTGCTCAGCTGCTGCCAGGTCCTCACAGGAGAGCCACAAATTCACCAATTCATCAGAAAGTTATGAAGCTGCCTTGTGGAATCACAGAAGGGCTGAAGGGACCTGTGGAGGTGATCTGGTCCAACACCTCTGCTCAAGCAGAGCCACCAAGTCCCCATTGCCCAGAACTGTGTCCACGCAGCTTTTTACTATCTCCACATATAGTATGGACAATCTGTGCCAGTGCTTCGTCACTCCCACAGTTAAAAATGTGTTTGCTGCTGCTCAGGTGGAGCATCCTGCGTTTTTTGTGCCACTGCCCCTGGTCCTGTCACTGGGCACCACTGAGAAGAGCCTGGCTCTGTCCTCTTTGCGCCCTCCCTTCATGAGTTTGTACACATCAACAAATCCCTCCTGAACCTTTCCTTCTCCAGGCTAAACAAGCCCTCCCAGCCTTTCCTCACAGAAGCGTCCCTTCATCTCACTGCCGGCCCTTTGCTGGGCTCTCTCTGGTACCTCCATGTCCCTCCTGTACTGGGGATCCCAGAACTGGACCCAGCAGTCCAGGTGTGCCCTCAGGAGTGCTGAGGAGAGGGGCAGGACCACCTCCCTCCACCTGCCGCCAACACTTTGTCTAAGGCAACCTGGGATGCCAATGGCTCTTCCTTACCAGAAGGGCTCATGGCTGGCTCATGTTCACCTTGGTGCCCACCAGGACCAGCACAGGAGTGTCATTTGCTCTCCCAACCACCCTGTTCATTCAAAGATTATCCTGAATATCCTTGCAATGATATCTCTCAGCTCCGTCAGCACTTCTGGGTGCACATTTGTGTAAATACACTTTAACAATTCATTATCCTCAGGTGCTTCAGGCCTGCTTCTGACTGACACAACACAGAAGGTTCTTAGACATCTCTTTTACTGAATACTTCACACATTTAACTATCATATGCAAATACATAAGTCATCGTACTCTTAAACTACTCTATGCATCCAACTAAATTTTCAGTAAAGCGACAGACAAGGCTGAAACAGTAGGAAATTTTAAAGTATTTTGTGAATAATAGTGAAGAGTGCCTGTGATATTTTATTTCTGGGCAGAGAGAGGATTAGGTTCTTTAAAATCCTGCTCAACTACAACCTTTCTCACTCTGGTTTGGGAGATATGATTTGCAAAGCAGAATCAGGTTCAGAGTGACTGGCTGAGGATGCACCTGTAGGCGACTGGGATAAGCATTTTCAATGACAGGCTTACCACTGGAAAAAGCCCCACAAAACAAACCTAAGACAGTTATCTCCAAGACTTTTGTAAGCTATTCAGTACACCCACAGGCATCACTCTGCTTGGAATGAACAGTATTAACTGCAGCATACCTTTTCATTTCTGTAATTTATGCTGGACCACAAGAACTACCTGAAAATATCTCTCCCAAATTAAAAAAGTCTACTAAAAATTTCAAGTATTTTGAAGTTTAATTTTCAGTGAAACTTGCATTCTAAATACTTGTGAACTCCTGGGAACAGATGGGATTCAAACAACAGACTTCAAGGACCAACCAGATTTTGTCCAGATGAAGAAGTGATGTATAAATATGTATCTTCACTGAATTTCTTCTGAATTAGCAAATATCCTGTAGCAGTTGAAATGACCAAAATGTGCACAAACTATGTTTATTTCCTTGAAAAATGGTCCAATATTATGTATTGCCCAAACAGATTCACTAGCTATTTCAGTAAAGATTTTAATCAAATGATCCCTAAGCCCTATATTATATGTACAAAGAAGAATTAACTTTTAAGTAACAAACCTTATTTCACTGAGTTAAATGACATGAAGTTTAAAGAAACTTTTCATAATAATGTTTGTTGGCATTGGTCTTGTTTTCTTGTTCACAAATGTGAATGTATTTTCTTATTCCACATATATGGAAGTGTGATATAGAATCCTAAGATAGTTTGGGTTGGAAAGGACCTTAAAGACCATGTAGTTCCAGACCACCTGCCTGGTCCCACTAGACCAGACAGCTAAAAGCCCCATCCAATTGAGCCTTAAACACTTTCAGGGATGAGGCATCCAAAATTTCCCTAGTAACCTGTTCTAGTGCCTTTCATATAAAGTAAGAGATTACAGAGATGTTACTACAGGAGCACTTTCCAATCGATTATGATTACTTAAAAAAAAATGGAACTAGGACAACTACATACTCAGTTATATAACAAAAGTAACAGTTAAATTATCTATTATCTGCTGCATGAATTCTGTTTAGTGCTAATTACATAATCATTTCCATTATTATATGTGTTCTAAGAATTCCAAGATACAGCAATTTTTTAATTAGCACTCAATATGTTATTCTTAGAATGAATAATTATTAAAATGGAAGTTAAATACACTTGATGTAATTGCATTTTGAAACCTGTAAAGTGTACCATTTTTATTTATAAAGCTGAGAAACGTTGCCTGCGCTTGCTGCTCAGCTGCACGATACCTTTCTCAAAAGCAGCTTCATGATAATGTTATGTAAAGATCTGGCAACAAATCCACAGTGGTTTCAGCCACTGGATACAACAGTCATTTTTCACAATGTTGGCACCACAGTGAAACCAAGAGCAGAAGAACAAAGCTGTCAGAGCCAGCACGTAGCCAAGTAGTAGAGATGAAAAGAGACGGAGGAAGAGGTACACTACTGCAGATCCTTTGTGTGTTCAGTGCTGTACTAAACCCAGCAAAATCAGGTATATGTTAAAGGCAAGGGACTGAAGTCATACAGCAAACATAGCTGTCCTTGTTTTGGAGACTGATCAGAAGGAATAAAGAACTAATTGCTTGCAACACATAAAAACTTAATGATTTTCCTTCTACTTAAGCAACAGTGTGTAAAAAATTAGGCAAATATGCTTTTATGCTTCAAAGTGGGTGTAATAAATTTCCAAGCCATGCTTTCCCTGCTGAAGATGGAAAAGGAAAGTATTTCATGAACACTGCTGCTAATACACTTACATCAATATTTCCAGAAATTTTATGTTCTTGAAGTAAATACCATATAGTTGATCTCTGTAACTCTTTGCTTATGATCTGGATAATGGGCCATGTTTCCCTACAGAACACCACATTTGCTTCCTGGGACAAATCAAATTGGTATGTGACTCCAAACGATGTCAAAACAACGATAATTTTACCAGTGACACTTAGTATTCCACTCCTGGAAGCCTGTATCTGGGTACATGCCAGGAAATCCTCAAAAAAAAAAAAGGAAAAAAAGAGAAAAACCCCAAGAAAATACTCCTAATAAATAACTCTGTATTTTATGTGAAATGTTGCCCAAGACTGATTTCTGTATTTCCAACCAGAAAAACATGTGCACCACTTCTGCAGTGAACTGACTTCCAGCAGCAAGAAAGAAATGAGTCCTTAGAAAGAAACCCTTGTTATGTTTTCACACATTCCTGTGACCCATTTACTCTATTATGTGGTTAACATGCTGCCACACTTACAGAAATGTCTGCTGGGGGAAAAATCTGCTTCCATCTCTTATGTTACATTTCTGCATAGAAGTATTTAATTCTAATGATACTTTGTTTATGAAAGTTACAGCAGAACTATAAAAGTTAGACATTCATGAAATTTGTACATACAAATGAATAGAACTGAATTTATAACCAAACCAGTCGATGACTTCTCCAGAAAAACAAAAGAGGAAAACTCAGATCCCTCATTAAGTTAAAACAAGCAAACCCCTCAGAAAGGCTTAGGTAACACTCCCTGTACCAAAACAGGACCAGTTCTACCCCTCTGAGAAAAAATGAGAACTAAGATCAGAACAATGCATTCCCCAGAAAGGCAGACTCTTGAAATTACAAACATCAAAAGTGACTTCAAGTATCAATCTTCAAGTCCTGCTGAGAGACACAAACTCTACTACAGCTCCCTTTCATCATGACCCAGACACTCTCAAAAAAAAAAAAAAAAAAAATCCTAGAAAGCATTATTTTTGTTTTTGATTTTGTATTACCACAGGTACATGGTTAATGCAAATTCTTCCTATCTCTTTACCCCAACTTGCTTTAATGGTTGTACAGCACATACAGAAACTATAGTGCTACTTGAAGTACCAGCAACATAAACTCCGTGACAGTCAGCTACCAAGATTTCAAATAGTTTCTTTTCAAAATTCCATATTTGTGCATTTTTTTATGAACAGAGGTGTCACTAATATCATGTGATTTTTATGGTCTATAAAAAGATGCCCCAAATTTTACACTAGTGACACACACACAATTGATGAGTCTTCAAGAAAACTCCTGTGGGATAGAGTTACATGTGCAACACTACTGTCAATAAATACCTCGATTGACTTCTCATAGGGTTAAAGAGGTAATTCAAAAGCAAAGTCAAGCTGGTACAGAGCTTTTCACTCTCTGAAATATCCTGTTTTCATTAGATCACAGAAAAGCTGGTGGGAAATTACCTCTGACAGACATTGGGTCCAATCCCTACTGAAAGTGAAATTACTGCACACACTGTGTCAGGATGGCTGTGACTTGGAGCAAACTCTTGAAAACCATGTCCAACCTGAGCCTGAGCCTTCCAACCAACAATTCCCAGCCATTTCCCTGTGTTCCAGTAACTTCCATTCAAGGACAGCTCAGATCTGACATCTTTGTAGTTCTTCAAGTAGTTGTAGACCACATTATAACACCCTCAGCCCCCTCTTCACCAGACTGAACAAACCCAGCTTCTTCAGCCTCTCTTTGTCCAACGTGTCCTGCAGGGTCCTGATTGTCTTGACTGTCCTTTGCAGGGACCTTTCCAGTTTCCCCAAACTGGGCACAACAGATCAGGTGTGGGCCCAATAATGTCACACAGAAGGAAGTCACCACCCTTGATCTGTGAAATATGGTACAATATAGAACTGACAACTACCAGAAATTCCAGATCAGTTGGTATTTCCAAATGAAAGGCAGATGAGTCACTTGCTCTTTCTTCAAATCCAGTCTATTTATGGTACAGTATCATGAAATACGATGACACACAGATTTGTAGTATTTTTTACTCAAAAGAGTAAAAACACTTACAGCACATTTTTTTCTGAAACCCTTGAGAACACACAGGGAGGGAAGTGCAGAATCTTACAGATACTTCTGTGAAAAATAACTTATGATTCACCACAGCCTTCCAGTACCAAAAGTTAAAGACACTGTCATGCAACTTCATTCTGAACTAAATAAAGCCTTTTGAAAAAGCTGCTCTGACAAAATGATTTTAAAAAATCAAAGTCTAAGTCAATTAAATAAATAAAAATAAGAAAACCAACACAGGTAAATTGTTTAATGAAATAAGGAGAACAAGAGTAAGGTCTCAACTTCAGGAAAATCACTCACAATCTGAAAGTAACTCGGGGATAAGATCTGTGAGCCCCTTTGTGGGGAAAAAAACCCCTCAACACAACAATTAGAACAAAAACCTGACAGTTTTTGTTTCCCCTCCGATGAAATAATTTTGGAATTCTCCTCCTAAGGTGGATGATCCATAGCAAGGCCAGTTTCAATTCAATTATCCTGCCCCTCTCTCTGTGCTAGAAGTAGTGTAAGAACTGTATTTAAACACTGCTTTCTTGGCTACAATTTTGCTCTTTGTCACAGACAAATGCATTTTGCAGACTGTCTTCACAGTCTGATTCCAGAAGAACCAGTTTGGGTTCTGAAGGAAATCTCAATCTTTCCTTATCAGCTTTATTTATTCAGCTTCACAGCAGCCTGAATGCATTCAAACCTGTATATCAACCACATACATCAACCTAATAAATAAGGTGTAGACTACCAGAAGGTTGGAGAAGAACTGGTAATCACTTTCTTTGTGAGGGCATTTCTATAGAAATGAACTATAAGTAAGAGAATCTAATATCTGTTGAGTTAAATCTCAAAAAACAACTTCCATGCACTGTAAGCACAAAACACTGCCTTTTAAATTGCTTTAAAAAACACTTGTCATGTTCCAAGAAAGCAATCTGGATTTAAGAAAAGGCAGATAAGTAATGTGTATTGGTTTTTACTAAGTAGTAAGGAACTGATCGCCATTCTCTTCCTGAGAAATGGTGCCTGTGCTTAAGAGATATTTGGTGTTACAGCAGGTAGCTAAAAATCAGACATGCAAGCTGTGCAGAGAAAAACAAAAGAAAGAGAAAATGCATGGGACGCAAAAAGAGCAGCAGAGAAAATGGACAGTCAAACTAAGATGTGAGCTGTAACACATTCAGAAATAAGGAACATGTTTCTTATACTTGCTTTTCTGCACTGAAAGTTCTGAGTATACCAACTAAGAGCTGTACTTGAAAATAAGTTTATTTACACTGATGTATGTTTTAGACCTCAATGAGTCTACTACTACTGGCTTCTGAGAACATCAAGTACTCTTCCACATGGATTCTCTAAATTGAGCTGTACAAGAGCCTCTTTTATGTCTAAAAATATTCAACCTTCACATTTTCTTATTTTTGATTTTTTTTCTCTGTGATATGAGTGAACTATAGTAGAATCTGTCAACATGTAAAATATCCAATATTAATCTAGCAGATCACGTGGCCACTTGAACAGTGACAAGGTGTCAATATACTTCATTAATATGGTTGAATTACAACACTACAGAGATTGATGATACACAACATTCAAGACCATGAATACTAATACATAAATCCAATAGAATTTAGCCTAGATTAGATTTGCTAGCTGTCAGGCATTGTTACATAGCATTAATTTTCCCTGCTATTATCATACCGCTGCAGAGAAGCAGCAAGACACAAAAATCACTTGAGATGCTTGTGTCTATACATGCTACAAGTATTGAGCAGCCTTATGGAGAGAACACTATACCTGATAACAGTTGTCTTGTGAGCTAGTGGCTTCTCCATCACACGCCACGAATACCCATGATAACACCAACTGATAACACAATACCCTAGAGAAGCTGTCCAGTTTGTTTTTGTTACTCTGGTAAGGAGATACCATTATGGTAAGACACCTGTATGTACTTTTCAAAATGAATTGTTTAGAAAATAGTCCTTTTAAAACATATTTGGTGCCCAACTGCCTCACAGGTCAAAGAAATAAAAACATTGTATTAAAACTAGTTTTAAATTATCTCTTTTTTAGCACAGCACTGGTAACTTCCTCCCTATACAGTATTCCAACTATACTGCCCCACAGATTACACTGCTGCTACAAGCACCACAGAATTATATAGGTTGGAAAAACCCTCTGGAGGTAACCTAGTCCAAACTCTTGCTCTAAGCAGGTCAAAATAGCCCTGGCAGCTTGGGGGCCTCGTGCAATCCACTTCTGAGCAAATCTCTTAGGATATTCTCCACAAACTCTCCATGCAATAAGGTGCACATTTTTCTTTTCTTTGTCTCTAACCGGCATTTTTTCATGTTGCAATTTCTCCACATGACTTTCTGTCTTTTCACTGTGTGTCCAAATGAAGATCTTGGCTCCATCTGCTCTATATCCTTCTACGAAGTAACTGAAGACAGCACCAAATCTTATTTCAGCTTCCCTTATTAAGGCTGGACCAACTCAGCCCATCTCTGCTGGACTTGTGCCAGTGCATCATTGCTCTTCTTGACTGCACACGGTTCTCCAGGTGTGGCCTCACAAGGGATGAGCAGAGGGAACAATCACTGCCTTGTAGTAGCTACTTCCACGTGTAGCACGCTGGCTACACATCAGCAATGCTCTGCTCTGCAGTTGGCTGCCTTTGCCACAAGAGTACACTGCTGACAAACAAAAATGAAGTTCTTAACCATGAACAGATCATCCCACAGGGGTATTTATGTAAAAGCACCTAAGAACAAAGACTTTTTACATTTAATCTGAAAAGTGTGGAGGCATACTGGGCCCTTTAGCTGTAAGGACTCTGGATATACATGGAAGTAATGGAAGGAGTTATCATCAGCTCCCTCACATGTAGACTCTCTGTTCTCCCACTCCTGTACCCCAAAGACTGGAGGTGGAGAGTTGTGCAGAGATAACCTTCAAGAGAAAATTGATCTTGCAGAAGGTAAAACTTCAAGGTAAAGAATATCTCCAAGGGTTAATCTTATCACTTCATTACAGCTCACACTTTAACACAATTTACAAATACAGCTTCCTCACAGGTATAATTACTTTATAGCAGTTCCACCATTGTGGCTGCCCACCAATGTGCTTACAGAATGCCATATAAGAAATAAACAAATGAGAAAAAAAATCTTTAAAATCCCCCTAGAAACTGGAGAGAGGTGCAAAAAAAAAAAAAACCAAAACAACCAACCCAACCAAAAACCAAACCAAATGAAAAGCAGAGGAAAAACAAAATAAAGAGTACAGAAGCAAGAAAAGTCATTCTTATTGAAGTAAATGACAAGCCAATTCTCCGAGAACAAATTTATTAAGGAGAATGATGGAGGTTTACAGCAGCAGATTGGCTTGCCCACCGGGAGAAGGACCCACGCTGGGTGCCTGAGCACGGTGGAGTAGGGTCAGAGACCTCACCTTACAGGGGTGTTACTTTTTATACCCTCCTGGGGAGCATCACCCTCCTCCCCAGAGCCCTCCCCCTTGAGATATCCTGATTGGGGATATTGGACTTGTCATCCAGGCTGTTGGCTCCTTTCAGTGGGGTGATGTCTGGGCATCGTGTGGTTGGTCCACTCTCTATCCAATCCTTGTCTCGGTTCTCTCCCTTTATAGTAATTCCAGATGTCACCCTTCTTCTGGAAAATTCCACTGCTGTCAATCAGCCCCTCCCCACCTAACACTAATACATGGAACACACCTATTGCTAATAGGCCTGTCAGCTTTAATTAGCCCCAACAAAGTCTAACAGTAACTCTTGTGTCTAATCAAACATGAACTCTTAATTAACAATTAAAACAGATTCCTTCAATGGATTATTAATAAAGAAACTCTCCAATCATAAGGGACTACAAAAGCCAATACTTAAAGCTTATTTATGACATTACGTAGAGGTAGGAACTTCCTCCATACTCACTTATACATTTATCTGTCTTAATATTACAAAAGTCTAAGGCATAACAATTCAAAGCTTAAACAAACCAATCCCAAAACAACAACAAAATCCCAACAACAATCCAAAACCAAAACAATAAAACACAAGCACCACAAAATGCAGAAAACGTTTGTGATCGTAACTCAATGACCTGCTACCTTGAATTTTAATTACAACAATAAAACAAAAGTGGAATTGGAAAAAACCCAAAATTTCTTAATACACTCCCAAGCCTATTCTTTAGACCCAGGCAGAAATTTCAAACCATCCAGAGTTATCTTTTTGTCAGTGACTCTCTTGTTACTGTTGGCTTTCCTTTTCCTCCTGATGAGTCCCTACTCTTTTGTCGACTACTTTTCCCTTTCAGAAATTCTTCATGGCCTCAAAAAGGTTGAATTTTACTATCATGGAGCCAAGAAAGCAATATTCCACCACAGGCAGAAATGTGTTCTATCATCAGTAATTCAAATGAGGCTCAGAAAAAAACAGAATACAGACAGAACTTATTTAAAAGATATCAAATATTTTAATAAATATTCACTAGCTTTGTCAAAATGCAATGTTTTTGGTATAACTTGCCAAAGCCATAATGGAGCTAATCAGAAACTGAATATTGTGGAAAGTGTGCTGTATATTTTTTTGGAGGGCTAGAAAACAGTAACTGGCAATGGCATTATTAAATGAAAATATTCGGTAAATTTTGAAGCAAGACTTGTGTTTCACCTCATAAATCCAACAAGTCGTTAAGGCTCAATATACTGTTTGTTATAAATACCAACAAAACTTATTTACCCTTTTTTGCTGCTAAAGTCGGGTTCACAAGGATTTAGATGGCATCAGTGGAACCTCCCAAAAACACTGCTGTACAAAAGAATATAATCTCGAGGAAAAAAAATACAGGACATGGAGTACACAGCAATTGTCAGTCAGTTGCCAACCCTCCACGTAGGGTAAAAGAAGAACTTTATGCACACACAAGCTGTATATTCAACTTGTAAAACAGACTATTTTACCCTAAAATAAGAAATGTTAAGAGTTACAGCCTTGCATTTATATTGTAGCAGTTCTGCAGCATTGCCTGTAATCCTGACTATATGAAAAATACGTTTTTATATAATTCTGCACTTTAATAGCAAGTCTTCACCTATTTATAGCAAATCACTTGCTAAATCTAGATTAGTAAAAACAGAACTCGTGTTCTTACTTTACTTCCTGTGTATGCTTTTTTGACTCAGAACTATTCTTTTTTTATGAAATACAAATTCTTAAAAAAAAACCAAACAGAAATAGAAACGGTTTGGACCTAATTATCTTTCTACTATTTATGATCACCACCGAATATATGTAGAAACTACCAAAGATTAGAAATGCAAGCACTAAGCTCATTTTGAGATGTACAACCTTGCTTTAGAACATCTAGAAAATATAAAACAGAAAGCACCATAAAGAGAGCAAACATATGAAAGGCTGACAAATCAAAAAAACCTATCTGCTGGGCACTTGCTTAATCATTAATTCTTACCTTCTGTGCTTAATCCAGGACTTGAAGTGAATTTTGCTACATCGACGATCTTCACAGCGAACTGCTGCCCTGTCTCCCTGTTGATGCATCGCCGCACGACGCTGAACGGACCCCTGCAACACAGAGAAACAGCAATGAACAACCATTCTCTTCTTCAGTGACCTACAGTTCTCTTACTTCTCAACAAGGTTTCCATTCGTGCATTCAAATGTATGATTCACACAGAATATACCTCTCGTCCTTGCTGCCCATTAAATGTGAAATAGTTTCAAATGTAGACTGGAGTAAAGAACATCAAAGGAGTTCTGTATTTTCCTATATTAAAGACATATTCTCTTACCCTGACCCTTTAGAAAGGCTATACTCTTAGAAACCTTATGTAACTGGCATAATTTTTCAATTTTAAGTGGCTCTTATTTAGATGCAAAATCCAAATAGGGGGAAAGAACAAGAGGTGAGAAACACATTCCTTCTTTCAGTCCTAAGCTGAAGGGACAAAGGACAACAACAAGAGTAACAGAACTGTGAGCTATTTCAATTTGTCTGTTTTACAGAAACTAGGTTTATTTCAAATCTGACATCACTAGATACAAACAGCCTCCATTACAATACTCTGAAATTCCACAAAAGGTCATGGTTTTCTCTCATCTATGGCACTTAGAGAATCCCCACAGATGTTACAGATGAAAATATTAAAATTAGTTCAGACAGATGTTACTATTGCACTCAAATTAAAAAGAGTAGTTATTTTTCAAAATTGAAGTTACATTTGCCAAAACACCAGTCAGAACCTTTTAAAAACCACCAGCACAAATACGCATTTTTGGATGCATTTTTCAGTAGATGATTTAAGTTCTTGGTGCCTTAACTTATAATATGAAATCTTCCCTCCGATATTAAACAACAACAAATACCATGAGATAAATAGAGTAGGTCAACCTTTCAAACATGAAAAATTACTATGTTCTGAAAACAGAACAGGATTGTTTCAAGAGTGCACTAGCTGTGGCAAATCCTTTTTTACTGCTACTTATTTAATGATTGACATGTGAGTTCTAAAGAAATCCATTCTGAAGTCTTCTCAAAAAGATGTGAGGGAAAATTAGAGGATGGAAAGAGCCTTTGTTCAGAAGTTTGTCTACTGAGTGAACATTCACCTGCTGAGTGAAATAATGCTTTAACATAGCTTGAAAGACAAATTCTTCCATTCAAACAATGAACTGGAAGTTAGCTGACACGCTTCTGAGCAATGACATTGCAAAGCAACACAATTCTCAAAATAAAAGGTACCCTGAGGAGGCAGAAATGTCCCTCTGAGGGCCCTTACAAACCTTTATAACTGGCTTTTGGTATTCCTTTACACACCAGATGACTTGAGCTGCATAATTCATCACACTACCAAACCTGTACTCACATAGCTAAAATCCAAGTTTTGTACTCTTTCAACATACAACATACTTGCAAAGACTTCTTGAAATAGGTTTATTTCTGACAGAGAACATGAATACCAAAACTAGTCAATGAATCCCCATGTAAATATTCACAAGTAAGAAAAATACTTATTAGCACAACCATGGACACTTGAATTATGCTGAGGTACTCAGCAATTAGACAGAACTAACTACTCAAGAAAATGCATGTTTGTTTTCTTTCTTCTTTCCTTGCTCCAAACATGCAATGAAATCCCCCATACTGATGGCTATTTTCTCTTCTAAATCCACATCACATTATTATTCAGTATCTGGTCTTTAACCAACAATTACCACAGATATTTTAAAAAAAGATGATCAATTAAGCTTCTAATACACAGAAATCTGCTTTCATCGTTAAATGAAAAACGTTCAGCTGACTTCATTTGGCATTGGAAGCTACTGACTTAGAATCCTCCCTCCACATTTCAAACAATGAGTGATCTTCTGTGGAAAAGTCCCTCTTCATATAGATCAGTGTCATCTTCTTATCCTAAATTTCTGCTTACTCCTCCAGCGTCCACCAAAGTAAAACTGTTTTAAAATACTATAAATACATTTAGGTTATGCTAATCTAAAACCATTTCAAAACCTAAATCACAGCTTTGGAATAACACTGGCAATACGTGCTTTCACTCCTAATTGTCATAAATCACAAGAAACTATATTTAATTCAAATGATCCTTTTTCTTTTCATTGTCATTGTTTCTCCCCTCCTCCCCCATCCCCACCAAAGCCTTTCTGGAGACATTAAATAATGCTTTTAACATATTCTGATATACAATAGTAGATCACTGGAGTGCAGAGATACCTCACAAGACCATATTCTTACTTGCACATAGATCCCTGAACTCTGTTAATTCACACAAACTCTATGAATATCAGCATTTTTCACTGTTGGCTGAGCTACTTTTAGATCTCCTGGTTTTGCCAAGCCTGGGCAGGAAAGCTTGGCCAGTCACCACAGCGTGTGCATGTGCTTTGAGCAGACAAAGAGAGCTGGAGGAATCATACATCAAAAAGAAGCCTACAAACTGCACTCTGAGAGGATCAGATCCATGTGTAACCCACCTGTATCTTGTACAACCATGGCCTGATTTCTCCTTCCATTATCTATCAACGTTTTAAAATCCTGACTTGGGTAATTTCCTTCCTGCATATTAAATCCAGGACAAAAAAATTAGAGCACTTTATTCAGTTCTGTAACAGAAAAGGTAGAGACATCTCTATATTCTCAACCTTTATGGCCATATTGAAACTTCTCTATGATTTTAACAGTGACTTCTCTACTTGGATTGAAGAATGTCAAAGACTCTTAAGGAAGTGAACGTGCTGTAAAGCACCGAATACAAGAATTGGGGTTGGAACCAAATGATCTTTAAGGTCCCTTCTGAACCAAATTATTTTAGGATTCTATGAATTCAGTGATGTCCATAATTAACTCATTCTATTGAAACAATACAGCAATTTAATACAAGAATAGAAATACTTTTAAACACAACCTAAAGAAAGACTCAGATACTTACAAACCTTAGATTTCCAACTTTTCCAAAACTCTCTCTGGTACTCAAGTTACAGACAGCCTCAAAATAGTGTTAGATGAATACATCCCATGACAACAGCATCACAACAAAAGCTTGAATAGTCCAATTTTAGGTAATTTTAAAACACTCACGAGAGGGGCCCTGATCAATTAAGCAGACACCATCACTTCCATGCCAAGTAACACAAAGGAACTCTTAAATTATGGCTGCAGTTAGTCCTTTCCAGCTGCAATGGCTCACAGCAAGTTTACAAATTAAGTTACAACAGCCCACGGTGATGCCCTATAACCTGAGTCAGAAAACAAGAATCCATGTTTCCCAAGACAAGAGCTCCAAACCTTATTCAGAAGCAGAGTAACCAAAGTCTTTCAGGCCCCCCTGAGTCTCAGCACTGAAACCACCCAGTGAGGAAAGGAACCACAAGAGTTCATCTCTCAGCTCAGACGAGGAACTGTTCAACAGCTGTGCTTGCAGATGGGGAAATGTGTATCACATCCTCACTAAATGACAACTTCTAAAGCTCATTTTGCCAACCTTGCAGCTCGAATTTTACAGATCTAAAGTACAGAGGTGACACAGATTGGGAAAGGAAAAATTGTAATCCTAGACACACATCATCAAAGCTATCATAGATAGATAAGACTGCTTACTTATTTAATAAGAGTAACTGACTTCAGTTGTGTAAGACTTCATTTTCTCAGTCATACAAACTGTAATCATGTCATGTGCTTTATATTTCATTTCTCTCTGTGCTACCTTTAACAGACATAATCCAAGCTTGCAAAATCTTTCTCTGCAGTCAGTTTGCACACCGCAGACTACACCAGCTCAAATATGAGGATCATTACAACATGCAAGCAGTAAGGACAGATGATTTCTTCACTGATATTTTGTCAAGATTGGCAGCAGCACACTACAACACCTGGAACACTTGGAGTCTCACCTGCAATGTATGCCAAAATCCAAAATGTACGTACTTAAAACTGAAGCTGGGATGCATGATAGGTTTTGCTGTCTTATGCAGATGGAAATCCAAGTGCTACATTACTGAGCAGGTTAGTGAGTTCATACAGGCCAGAAAACGTGGATTGGAAAGCTGAAGAGGTTTTCTCATGTTTCCAAAAATTCAAATTAGCATAATGGGCCTGAAGTCACCTTTACCCTACTGAAACTATTTTCTGATTATAACTTCACTGTCTAGCACAGAGCAGTTCATTTTCTATCAGCTAGACACAAACTTGAAGAAATCAATTATTAATTACTCTCTCTTTCAGGAGTGCAACACTTGAATTAGAATAAAACCCTAAAACTTTGATAACATCAAAGTCTTTTTTATCATCTCCTTCACTTTAAATTATTTTACTTCGTGTGTCATTGGGACTTCAAGGACAACAATAATAAACCGATATACTGCAACCTATCTTTTTATACTACAGTTTTGCCTGCTTAGCTGTCTGTTGTGCTTCCTGTTTCCTCCAATCCCTGATGGTCTGTAAGAAGGAGAATTAGTTGTGATTGCAAGATACTACAGCCTGTTTCCTTCCCTTAATGAACTGATCCCATCTGTGAGAATGGAATTCCTGTAAAGACACTTCCTGAACCCCTTTGCTTCAGAGCCTTAAAACTTGAGATTTTAGGTCCTATCAGACCATCACAAATTTGCTCAACATCTCTTTCAAGTGAGTCACAATTTTTTGAGGAACTTGAACATAAAACAAGGTGGTTTGGATCTCAAATTCAGTTTCCTTACTTTAGGAAAAGAAAAAAAAAAGAAGCACAAGCTGAACATTTTGACAGAAAAAAACCCAAAATAATGAATAATATATTCTCCACTGAACAGAGTGCTCCTTTAAAAATGACTTTCCACTGAGAAGTAAAAGGCTCTGGATTCCTTTTCCTTATTTAACAAGGTTTAATAGTTAAGAACTTGAAGCATGCAACACAGGTCTTAAAGCCACCTTAATTCAACATTTTAAATAGAAGATCAGTGTTTTCTGAAAAGGGTTTTGTCAGTTTGTTGCAGTAAGATACTAGAGATGTATATAGATAAAGTCACATAAAAAAAGAGAGATATACCTAGAATTTTTTTTTCTTTCTTATTTAAAGGCTATCCATTTGCTTACCTAAGCTGCAAAGACTGCTTTGTACTAATGTAGTTAATATCTTCAAAACGATTGTATTCAAATTGATGACAATTACTGGAAAGAAAACAATTTACTACTACATTTAAAGAGATAGATCTTTTTCCTTCTCCGCTCATTGACACAATTTATAACATATACTTGTTCTTTAACTTTCCCTTTTCCTTTTAATTGAAATGAACCTCTTTCGAAAATTAAGTATTCCCAAAATTAATTAAACCTCCAATTAGTCACTGTATCAGCTCATTTACACATTGCACTATGGCTTAAAATAGTGATTGAACCTTCCTGTGAACTAGCACTTCAGATTAGAGGGCATCCAGATTTAGAAAGCCATCACTGGTAATGCTGGGTTGACACTTTTTGTTTTATTCTCAAAGGAAAATTTAAAATAATGCATTATGATGACTGTGGCAAAGAGAACATTTGGGTTGAAGATCTGATACTTTAGAAAATTAAATATCCCAGTAAAAGCCACAAAATTGAGTTCCCAGATTGCAATATTTCTATTACATTCTATCTATTTCTACTTTTCAATGGCTCAAATCTTTGAAACCAAGCCTGTGTTTAAACTCAGCTTTAGGATGAAACCCACAAAGAACAAAGCACAAGACAGCAGTTCACTGGATCTCACCCCAATATGGACACATACTTTCTAGTATCAATCCAACAGAAAAAAAAAAGAGTATTTAACACCAAATCTTAACCATTGCCTTCCATCCGCAAGAAAATCAGAGAAGGAGCAGCTACTCTAGTGCTTGTGAAAGGGAAATACTCCCCAGGAAAACCTTAGAGAATGCTTTGAATTCATGTAGCAAACGGAGAAAATATTTATCTTCAATTTTAGAGATTTTCTGGGGTAATTCAGAAGTTTGTTTACATGGTTTTGTCAGTATAAAAGAAAAATACAGGCAGAAAGAGATTTCTTCTGCTGTCCTCTCTTTCCTATCTCCAAGCTAAAAGGAGGATAAGCTATCCTTAACTAATCTGTCACCTCTAACAATAAATATGGTAAGTTTGGGGCCTGATTTTTCTTCCTATCAGGCAAAAAAGTCAGAATAATTTTATCAGGCATTCTGTATATCTACCAAATCCCTTAGGCATACATACACTGTAAACAGATGCTTGTATGTAAAAATATCTTTAATGTATCTATAGTTTGTAAACAACTCTTCTTTTACACTGACTGGTTGGGATATTGAGGGGACGGAAAAGGAAGACTGTTGAGGTAAGATGCTCACTAAATTCACTATTCTATTACCATGAAATATGTATTTCAGCACCAGTCACCTACAACATCCTTCACACACAAAGGGTTCAGAAAATATTTTTATATTCACATATACTCCATGTTCTGAATTCCACAATTACCTTTTAACACTGCCCCATTCTTGTCAATTCTATCATTTTATTCATAGATTCACAGAAGGGTTTAAGCTGGAGGGTACTTCTGAAGGGATATGCTTAATAAATTTCATCAGAACATGTACTTGTTGTTATCAAAAATGATACCACCATGACTTATTTTTTCTTTAAGAAAACAGGAACTATCTAGCTCTTCAAAAACAAGCATTTGCAAATAATCACCTCACAGCACATGGACAAGCAAAACCTGTTTTCAGTAAATACTGTAGGAATAAGTGTCATGAAAGAATTGTTCTGAACCCCGCAGCTGTAGCAGGTACAGAAGCAAGAAATGCACTTTGCTAAAGCCTGTTGGAAGAAGGTCCAACAGGAGCTGCTGGGTGGCTTCCCGAGGGAAGCTCCACACAGGAGCTCACAGCACATCTGTTCAAGGTTGTGTCTGGCTGACACTCAAGTGTGGTGACTGCTGCAAACAGAACCAATAGCTCCTGACACACAGCAGCCCTTCAAGAGCCTGTCCTCACATCTCCCCTTAGTTTGTACTTTTCAACTCATTAAAGGTCATTTCCTAGCAAAGGGTCAAGACCTCAACTTCAAGTAACTACTAAGAGGACTTCTTAAGGAGTGCAAGCTCTTGGCTCCAGAGAGTCCTTTTTTTAGTTCATTTCTTCCTTGATAATATGTTTCCAATTATTCACTACTAATTTGCTTTTGCTGCAAGATTAGACACTGGACGTTCTTTTCACTTTCCTAAAACAGCACATAGGTCCAAAACTATGATACCAGAATTAATCTTAGAAAGTGACAGATTATTTCTCCCATTTCCAGATGGATGAAAGATTAGGCATGTATGTACTAAGCATACACAGGTAAATAATGAGACATTTCCCTACCTGAGGTATAAATAATAACAAGGATCTCAAAAAATGGAACTTTTTCAATAAGGGTTTTTTGACCAGTTTTTTAACTGTTGGTGAGAAAGAAGAATCAAAATTGGTTCATTAAGTTGAAATGAAATATCCTATCCCCTCAGCAATAAAGAACTCAAGAAACTGATAATGAATATAACTTTCTCTCTGGTTCACCTTGAGGCAGACGAGAATCTATATCTCATGCAAGAAGTGATTCTGGGCCAGTGACGACTGGTAATTAAAACACAGATCCTAGTACTTGAACAGGAGAGGGCAGAAAAAAGGAGAGCTTTGTCCACAGATAAATTTCCATTACGAATACTGGAATAAATGCATAGAATCAAAATCCTCAAAATTTTATTTTTATGCTCAAACATTTTGCAACTTCACAGAAAAACACAACATACCAGAAGGTGAATCAAAAGCACCAGCTCAAGAGTGTTGAGAAAAACTGATGCTGTTCTCCTAACAGACTCTTAATATCTGACCAAGTATTTTGCCTGTTTCTCTTCCTTGTGAAGAAAAAGAGCAGAAGATCAGGAGGCAGTGAACGAAAACAGAAAAAAAAAATTGAAAACTACTTTAGGTATGAAATCATTCAACAGTGCGGATAAAAGCAGCAAGAATGAACAAATGTGTCAAAAGAAGTGCTTCAATTACAGGAACAAAAGGGAGTATATTAAAATTAATAGCTTTGCCATCAAAAGAAGAGATGTTGTAGAGCACCTTCAGGCTCGGCTCATCAGCTAGAGATGATGATCGCTATTTTTCTCTTTTCCCATTCAGGGAACTTTTTTATCCCATTCATGTGTAACACAGCCTTATTCCATCCCAGGCAGTGGCATCACCAGCATTTCCTCAGCAGAGCACTGGCCAAACCAGCAGCCCCTGTGGCTACTGCACCACCCAGCAACAGCTGGGGCATGGTCACGCTCAAACAAACCAAAGGAAGAACAAAAACTACTCAAAATACCCCACACAAACCAATTCTCCCTTTTTTTACTGCCTTGCATTTCATTCAGGGCAGGTGCCAGGCCCAGGAAGGAACAGCTGGGACAGGAGGTGCTCCAGCAGTGCTGCTGCTGCTAAAGCTGAACCTTGTCTCAGACCACAGTGATCTTTCACAGGTCCTACACCACAGGGATCTGCACCAGTACTTCACACTGCACTCATGCACTGAAGCAAAGGAACTCATCTGAGAAAGTCTTGGGTAAATCCATATACAGCTGGCTCCACTGTGTATTTGTGCTGCAACTACAAGTGCTTTTGATAGCACTCAGAGCAAGATGAATAAGAAAAACAGGAATATGTCAGCCACCACTGTTGCCAAAAACTCCTTTATGAAATTACATTCTCAGGTGAACGTCGATGCACTAACCACTCCCTACACCATCTCTCCCCCTGCACTCTGTTTATGTTTTATTCCCCTTTATGACTTTTAATGTCCACTTTAAATATATGAGTCCCTCTAACAAAACTGAGCTTACATACTATTTCCTCTACTCTCCCTCACAGATTTATCCAAGCCTAACAAAATGCCTTTTTTTTTTTTTTTTTTAATGACAGGTTCTCTCATTTCAGTATCTCTTCCTTGTGCCTGTTCAAGTTCTAATTTTTCTTAGCAAAAGCAACCAGAACTGTGAGTAGAACTCCAGATGAGGTCTTAGCAAGAGTTTGCACAACGCCAACAATGTTGTCTTCTCTGCTGGAAATACTGTGCCTGGTACACAATCCTGTATTTGCCTTCTTGACACGCAGATCATTGAGCCACCTACTACAGCTGCATTCTTCTACTGAGTTGTGTACAGCCAATAAGCCTCAGTCTACCCCTCAGGTTGTTACTACTTTTTCCATTCCCAAGTGGTGAATCCTCTTTTAGAAGTTCATAACATCCACTACTGAAGTCCTTCCTGGATGGTGGCCAGGTCCTCCTCCACATTATCCTCAAATGTTGCCTTGCAAGAAGGATACTTCAACTGTAATAGTACAATTCAGTTTAGCGTTTTTAAATTTTAAAATAACCTGACAGACATCTAATCCAAAACTGGCCAATGACAAACCTTCATTTTTACACTATTTCTTCTCTGAATGTCCTGTGCTAATTCCTTCTTTAATCCAATATGGACTACTTAGATTTATCATATTGCTATCTTTCTGTTTGTTTTAAAAAAACACAGCAACCCAAAGTACAAGAGGGAAGTCAGAGGGAAGCACTGGAAGATCTGGTTCATAGAAGGGTTTTTCTCATTGCTTGGAATACACCACTGCTAATTCAGCTGCCCCAACTCTAAGAGAAGAAACTTACAATATTTGACGGAAATAACCTAATTTATATTTAACTATTATGTCTGTGGTAACATGACAGTTCCTCAAAATTGAAAGTGTATCACCTTTGTATTGTATTATATGCAAAATAATCAGCAATTCTTTAGGGGCCTCTCTGTTCCCTATATCTCACTAACAACAAAATTCTCATTTAATTTGCCACCACTACATAGTAAAGTCTCAAACTTGAAAGACAGCAACAGTCAAACAAAATAATATTTTACAATGCACACACAGACCTAAACAGAATTTACTGTGACAGTCAACTCAATCAAAATTGCTTCCTCTATAGCTCAATACTAATTTTTGTTTAAAAAAAATCCAAACAACAAAACCAAACCAAAAACCAGCTCAGTTCAGTGTGGCTGCCACTAACAATCACAGGCTTACAGATATTTCTATGTGCATGCCAACTCACAAGACCCTTTGGAGCCAATAAACAGAAGTTATCAAGGCCAGTAAGAGAAATCAAGTTTCTAAGTGAGAAAATTCTCCATCACAGCACTGATCAGTAAAGCTAAATTATCTACAACATCTCGATCCAGACAGACTTTCTTGGACTTTTCACAAGAGTGCAGCCTCTGAACTGCCAAGCACATTAATGTGCTGGGAAAAGGAAAAGTATCGTGAAAAGAAAGTCTTGTGTGTTTCAAAAGTATTAAATTTCATAAGTTGTCATCAAAATCCTGTATGAAACTAAGGAAAGCATAAATACTTGAGGTTTTCTTTTAAGGATGTTGGAGAACTTCCAGTATTTCAGAAATTGAATTTATGACTCAAATCATCAGCCTCTAGGGTCATTCCTAACATTTTAAATTATGGAAGGATTATGGGATTTATTAAGAACATTCAGCTGAATATTGGGAAAAAAAGTTTCTGGTTACGATATTTATAGAAGGTTGTTGAATTCTCTTTCCAGGGGAGAAATGAATGAATTCTGACCTCTCAAGGTCTGAAGCTTTCATCAATGTACTGAAATGAAAAATCTGTCACAGATGAGGAAAATTTAGTTTCTCTATCTGGATCTGCTGGGTTTCTGAACAGTAGTTTCTTGTATTTTTACATATTTAATGCATATAAAGTACTGTTTGAAGCCACAGCAGGTATTCTGGTTTGGGGTGGTTTTTTCTATTTTTTTTTAAGTGTAGATTATATTTCAACAGTCTAGGAATCTCTATGGGAAAAACATCAGTCTACTGACCATCTGTACTAGTTCAGCTTTTTCCTGCATTGAAATAATTTAACTTTTAGTAGTTTATTTAGAGTTCGACTTGATGATCCCTGTGGGTCCCTTCCAAATCAAAATATTCTGTGATTCTGTGAAATATCATCTCTCTTGCTAACTTCAAGAATTAAACTAAGACTATTATATGATTCTACAACTCCTGGGGGAAAAAAAAGCTAATGCAGCTATTAGAAAAACCTTTGAAACTGAAAAGAACTATTCACCTAACTAAACAGCTGGATGGTAAAAAATACCTTTCCTAAGTATTTAAACATGAGACAGCAGCTTCCTGTAAAACAACTGTTCGTGAATTTTAAATTCAGCTCTTCTCTTCATGTGCTAATGTAAAGTTTGATGTCTCTCCTCAGCAAAATCTTGTCATTAGGAAGACTCAGCCATACAGAATCTCTCATATTAACTGCTGGACAATTATTCCTGTGTGAACTCTAACAACCTACATGACAATTTCTAGTACACATGCAGCATAATGCATTACATGACCACTTCACAACTTCTTTATTAAAAAAACCACAATGTTTTCTAATGGCAAAACATTTAATAGAACGGTTAACTGAAACTAATTTAGTTTAAGTAAAGCCTTTACTTAAAAGCCACAGAAAATATTCTTCCTTTTTTTTTTTTCGTTCCAAAAAGGGAAAGCTGCCTGGATGAATTTCCCAGTGAGCTCTGAGCACAGCTGTACAGAAGTTTGTGCCAGCATCACTGTGAGGAAAGCACAGGATGCCAACAACCTGCCAGGAGAGGACAAGGGTTTTACTACTGCTTTTCAAAAAAAGACCAAACAACAAATTACTGCTGGAAATACAAAATTAGCAGGAATCAGAGCACTGACTCCATCTGTACAGGACCACGTAAAGTGTACAAACTGAAACATCCCACAGTCCTGCAAGTGATTATTTGACCTTTGGGACATTGACAAAAATAGGAAATGGAATCCATGGTCCAGGTCAGGAAGAGCATCTGACATTTTACCAGTTTCCAGCTGCCCTTTATTTATGTTCAAGGACTGAAAAGTGAAATGAGGCAGCCAAGCAACAGCTTGGGTCCATGAGTAGATCTCAGTCTGTTTCCTTACATGTTGTTTCCTTACCTTTCTCACACCAAAAAGCAAAAAGTCGAAATATTCTTTCAATCATGTCACTTCAAATTCAAATCAAACTAAAAGTGATTTCACCTGAAGTGATAAATGCTGTGGTTCCTCATTGAGACCACAGAATCAAATTCCTTCCCTAAATTACTGTCTCAAAAACACCTGTGCACTGATGCTTTTAAAATAAAACAAAATTAAAAATCTCCAGTGACACTGGTAGAAGTCCTAAAGAAGAATTAGGAGACTATTCAATGAGAAACTTGCTGCTGCCTATTTGAGGCATTCCCAAGCGTTGCTCATTTGGCTGCCACAAGCAGCTGGTGCTGCTGTCCCTGGAAAGGAGCCCAGCAGCAGAAATGCAGCTTCCAGCTTTGTTCCTGGCTATACACACATGCAGAAATAAGTTCATCTCCACACCAATTTCCGTGGCAGTGGAGGTAAAAATACTGAATCTGACTACTCCTCTGGCTTGAATGATGGCACATTCCTGGAGCTATGAAGAATCCCAGGTATTAAAATATAAGGTTGCAAATGTGAACAAAATCAGGATTTAAAAGTGCCAATTGCTTTTGGACTAATATACACTATGGAACCCTACCACAGCAGCCTGCTGCTTATACTACAAATTGCATTGAAAATTCAAGTCTAACCATATTTTTAGATGAATTGAAGGCTACACAAAACAGAACCAGAAGTTAACTGCTAAGAAAGGCAACATTTTAGAAAAAGTGAATGAGGAGAAATGCGCTGGCAGTTGAAGATGGGGGAGAGGGAAATGGGAAGAAGAAATCAAATTATCATACTATATTTTCTTTATTGTGGCACTCTAGTCAAAACAATTTGAAGACAGAAAAAGAGAAAGAGAAGTGCTATTGACTGCAGAGAATATAGAGCATTGCTCAACCACAGAACACAACTCCCTGTTGGCATGGTTTTCAAATAACTCTACAACTCTGCTTGTAAAAAGGTAAAAACATAAATGCTCAACACCTGATACTTTGGGTGAAACGTGCAAGTAAAAACCAAAACCCAGCCACAAACAACTTCCAAAACTTTTAAGAACGCTTATGAAGATAGTTATTCCCTTCAAACACCCATCCAGCATTTTTTGAGTCACAGTAACTGGGCAACTGCTCATGCAGTTGAAAATGGCAGCAAGGATTTATTTGGCTTTTAGGAGCTCAAGATGAATTTTGATGGCCAAGGCCTGTTAGCAAGGGACAGGTTCCACAAAAGGAGAACAAAGCAGTTGTGCCAACAGGCTGATCCCCCTGCAAAAGGAGCACTTTACACTTATGTGCTGTTATGGGCTGGGGAGAGTTAATTTTCTTCATAGCACCTAATATGGGGCTATGTTTTGGGACTGAGAGGGAAATAAGGACCAAAGCATCATGTCTCACCACCCTCACTGCAAAGAATTTCTTTCTCATGTCCAATCTTAACCTACTCTATTTCAGTTTAAAACTGTTGCCCACACTCTTTACACTACAGGCCCTGGTAAAAAGTCTCTCTCCATCTTTCTTATAACCCCCTTTAAAGTACTGAAAGGCCACTATAAGGTCTCCCTGGAACCCTCTCCAGGATGAACAGCCTCAACTCTCACCAGCAGAGGTGATCCACGCCCTCTGAGCATCTTTGTATCTCTCGTCTGGACTCATCCAACAGGACCAGGTCCTTCCCACGCTGGGGACCCCAGAGCTGGATGCAGCACTGCAGGTGGGGTCTCCCCAGATAAACTCCTCCAACAAGTTATGGCTTCACTGGAACCTCAGCAAACCCCTGAAGATGGAAACTTTATTGGTTGATAGTACTAAAGTAAGTTTCTTATTAAAATGAACACATGGCAACATATTTAAAGCAGCGGTTCCTGCATACCATGAGAAATTCCTATACTAAATTCCCTGGTACAACTGCTGTAAGATGCAAAACTCACTCAAAACAACAGCACTTTCAGGGAGATACCCAAGCTAGATTTAGCCTTTCCAAGGGTTGAATGAGTACATTATTTATAATATATATTGGCTTAGATATATGTGACGTATATATTCACACCCCAATATGTGTGCCACATATGCACACATAACTAAAATGTGGTATTCCAAAGCAATTCAAATATATGTTCCAGTCAAATCTTTTTCAATCATTTTAAAATCTACTCTTCTTCTCTGAAAATTAAGTGCATCTGAGACTGCATTACTCAGCCATCATTAAGTAGCTAACATAAGTTTTCTATGTTTAATTCTGCTAGAGTTCCTGTTTTTCAAAGACCAAGTATGCAAGATACCAGACCAAGTTATTGCCTTCTGAAAAAAAAAACCAAATCAAAACAAAAAAGCCTGATAAGAGCATATTAAGTTTTCAGTTTCATTCACTCTTGCATAAAATGCATGTCTGAGGTATCAATTTCCTCTACCGTAAAGTTACATATTTTTATTATTATAGCACACCAGCACAAAAACATCTCACACAATGGATCAACAACGAGTAAAACTCCAGTAGTTTAACTGATATTAAATGTGATAGTGTTTGGAAGCCTTTATCAACAATGTAGTGCTGATCAGACAACAAATTGAGCCTTCCTGTAAAAGTCAGAGCTAAGCAAAGTTCAGCAGTCACAGACCTTAGTTTACTAAAAGACAGAGAAGTGCTCATGTCTGTGAAACACACCAAGGTTTAATTCCACAGAGCAGCAAAAACCCAATTCAGCAGGACTAACTTTGCTAAAACCTCTTTCATTAGTGTCCTGTGCTCTTTACTCTTTTCACCATGAGCTACACAATCTGCACATTCGTACAAGTAGAAAAACAAGGACTTTTTCTGTTTCTTCAAGAAAGTTTAAAAAGTTAAATCCAATGAAAGTGTAAACTCAGTGCATTTCTGAAATCTACCATTCTTCCTGACAATTACTGATGTGTAATTCTCAAAAATCACTGCCTTTAGCACATGAAAAACTCCATGACTGCAAACTGCAAGCTAAACAGCAACACAAGGAGCCCATTCCAGTTTTGTGAAGTTTATATTCATGATTTATTGTAAGAGTTTCTTTAGTCCAGCACAGAGTTAGATTTTTGGTTAGAATGCACAGTTATGTCCCATCTCCTCTGTTTCCCTACCAATCTTTCCCATCTATTGACAAAGGTTTAGCTTGAGATCACAATCTAACAGCAGACAGTCCTACACGAATATTTTAATCAATATTTTTATGTTGTGCATCAGATCTTTATCTGGAAACAACAGGCCCTGAATTTAAGTTAAAAGAAAATTCCTCTACAGACAGCAGAAGTGAAACAGAAGAACACGTTTAGAATGCAGACTATTTGCAACACAGGAGAGTTACTTAAATCCATAGACATAATTTAACAAAAAGAAAAAAAAAAAAAAAGAAAATTATCTGAGTACCACAGAAGTCTCATTTCCAAAGTTCTTACAGAAAATACATGCTAAAGGCTTTGAAAACTGGTTATGCTTCCACAATGATAAGCACAGATATTCACAAGAGATCACTGTAGGTATGCAATGATATCCAGTATTCACAGCCCTTCTCCCTGGCTAAACCCCTGCTATCAGCTACAGAAGGAAATCACAGGGGACATCACCCCTTCTTCACCTCTCAGTTCTTCAGGAGCTGTGAGTGAAGTGCAGAGCTACAGGACCTTGCCATCTACCAACATGACACAGGAGAGCCTGCTCCTTTCTTTTTTAAAATTTCCCTAAAAAACTTAAAACATCTTAAAAGCCCCATCACAGCCTGCCCTAAACTGAAGTTTCCATATGCTCTACTGAGAGCAAATAAGGCCAGGAAAAAAAGCAGTTTATGGAGTTTTTTCATTTGGAATTCATGTAGTCCTGTGATACCCACAGAGAAAAAGGTAGGTCCTGTGCTACAATATACACTAGCAAAGAAATATAAATGTGACTAATTTACCAACAGAGAAAATACAAATGAATGAAGCTCCTTTTCTCAGAGCATTTTAGTCTTCTGCTGTTTGCAAAAAGTTAGGCTGAAAATTATGAAAACAAATAGAGCTGCCAATACAGCAACAGCTGAGCACCTGCTTGGACCTCTTCATAGTGCTTTGTAGCAAGCTCTTAAAATTCTTCTTCTCTCCCTGGTCATGAAGCTTTACATGAAACTTCTTTGGTTGTCCCCCTTGCAGCACTCAGAACTACCATATTGTCTTGAAATCTTTAGAAAAAACCTCCTTGACTAATTATTGACTAATAGAATAGACTAATAATGCCTTATTAATGAAGGCACTTCCTATAAGCAAGAGCTACAGTTTCAGTATATGTTTTTTCCCAAATTTTTTTCCCCACATATTTGTGAGAGCAGGAAAAGTTATCCTTAAAAGCTAAACACTAACAAAAGTAAATTACTCCCAGGTTATCAACTGCAGTTCCTGGAAATGCATTATTTTCCATTTTAAACTGCCTCTGTCTTGAAGAGAGCATCTTTCTTTGCACCTTAAGATCAACAGAGGCCACACCAAAGTGCTTGAACATTACAGCTGTGACTGCATGACAAAGCTAAATGCACAAAACAAAGGTAAAGGCACAAAAACATTCACACTGAATCTGAACAGAAGTCTTTCAAGGCTGGCTGCTTTCCTAACAACCTTCCTTCCCAAGAACACCCGAGAGCAGGTTGGGCATTGGACAGATTGCAGAAGCAGCTGCCCTAAATGCATTAAAATAACGATCAGAACACAAGTTTACTAAAAAAAGAGTATAAACATTTTCATACATGCCTTAGAGTAATTTAAATGCAATATAGGTACCGTTTTGGGTCAAAACCAAATACCACCAATAAAAACCCTTATTACTTAACATGAATTTCCAGCACAAGCAGAGAGCCTTCCACTCTATAGACAAATATGTACCTCCTATTACATGCAAACAGATTATTCTGGCCAGACTTCAATGACTCTTTTCTGTGCTCTGCTGCACTTCTGGACATTTTACAAGAGCAGAAAAGTTGGGGAGATGCCAAAAGCGACTCCAGCTGCCACCTGGACTATGGCGTGATGAGTGCTTTAAGAAGAACTGTTATACAGGTAATCAGGAAATGAGGAAATCCTGTTCTTCCACTTCTGCCAGGTTGTTCTTATCGGCCTGGGCAGAGGTGTGGCCACGGGGATGAGACAGGCAAGAAATGGACCTGGTGAAAAACAACCCTTCAGAAAGAACTGGGTTTTCATCCGTTTGTTTTCAGTTCTCTTGCACCCCTTGGATCATCCCTTTCAGAAACCGATGTCACTTCAGCTTGAAAGAAAGAAAGGAGATCGTCACTCGAGTGCTTGCCAATGATAAAGGACAAAAGATTGTTAGCAGAATCAGACAGGTCTCAAGAACTTTCGAAGAATCTTTTTTACAAAACAGGTTTGGCTTCTCTTTTATACTGGTAGTCTTCTGTTTTACACTAATTCAAATTACACTAAGATCACTCTAGCCAGAAGCTGAACTATAAAGATCTCACTCATATGAAAGCAAAATTCACATCCCATGACTTTTGTGTCAAAATCTGCTTCACTTTTGCCTGAAGTTTAGATTTGATGATTTAACGTATCATTTAAAAACACATTTATATTAGCTGAGAATCACACAATACAAAATGCTGAAACAAAACCTTTTTGCTGTTAAAAATCCTTAAATTTTAATGTTTTAGTATACAAATAGATAATCATTAAAAAGCAGCTCTCCAAAACATGTATTTCATTATCAGTTAGATAACCCACACCGCACTTCTGTAATTATGCAAGTTCAGAGGATATTTTAGACATAACACCCACCTGAAAAAACCTCCCAAGTCAGAAGCCAAACAGAAAATAATTTTAAATGAGCAGTATTTGGCAGAATTTCCAGTATGTACTACCAGGTAAACAAGCTCCTAAATGATGTGCACAAACCCCTTCTTCTAGAACAGAACCAACTATTTAAAGCAATCCAGTCTTACTTCCCACGGATTTCAGACCACCTGCATTTTCCACATTTGTTTTCATATTTGTTTTTTAACTGTAAAGTGCATTTCTCAGGTGGGAAGTGAACCCTGGACGTCATTTGGTCCAAGCCCCTGCTCCACCAGGGCCACCTAGACCCAACTGTCCAGGACCATGTCTGGGTGACTTTTGAGTATCTCCAACAGTCAAGAATCTCCCTTGGCAATATGTGCCAGAGCTAAGGAGCCCTCACAGTTAAAATATATTTCCTGGTGTTCAAGTTTGTGCCACTGCCTCTGGTGCTGTGACTGGGAACCTCTGGGAAGAGCCTGGCTCTGTCCTCTTTGAACCCTCTCTCAAGGTATTTGTACACATCAGTGAGATCCTGCCTGAGCCTCTCCTTCTCCAGGCTCACCAGGCCCAGCTCCACAGAAATGTCACACTATTTACACAATATAATGCACAGTACGTTAAATCACATTGTTTTGTTCTGTTAACAGGACACATTAAGTTGTCTCTTTACATCTCCACTGACGTGACTTCATTGGGTTTGTGTGAGTCTCAACACACATCACAAGTAACATCAGGGCTGTCACAAATTAAAAGCTGTTTGTCAAGAGCTGGCTCATTCTGGCAAAATTCACTCACATGCACACAGAGAGCAGAATAGTGTCCCTGGAAAAATTAAGGTAAGGTACCATCCCTACCAATTTTTCCCAGATGATAAAACCCCTCACTAGAAGCTACCATATTTATGTCTGTCAAGACAAAACTTCAGGGTAAAAAGAACAAAATTCTGTAGTTTCTTTTCACCATCTAGGCTGGCTACCACAGGATGCTGCACTGAGATAATGCTGTGAAGTCCAAAATCCCAGCAAAAGGAGAGTTAGTTTTAAAATTCTTCCCTGAAATTATAAAAGCACGTAAGAGCAGTTTCAAAGGTATTCTGATTTGAGATATGAGCAAAATGTGATAAGGTTTAAATCTGTCCATGCTAACCAAGACAAACCCATGTGCTTTTCCCGTAAGCGCCAAAACTACCTGTCTTTGAAAATACCTCCAGGGATGGTGACTCCATCACTTCCCTGAGGAACCTACTCCAGTGCTTGACAACCATTTGGGTAAAGAATTTTTTCCTAATCCAATCCAAACCTCCTTGGTACAACTTGAGGCCATTTCCTCTTGTCTTCACTTGTTACCCAGAAGAAGAGACTGACCCATACCTGCTTCACCCTCCTGTCAGGGAGTTGGAGAGAGCAATAATGTCCTCCTGAGTCTCCTTTTCTCCAGGCTAAACATCCCCAGTTCCTTCAACTGCTTCTCACCAGATTTGTGCCCCAGACCTTTCTCCAGCTCCAGTCCCCTTCCCTGGACATGCTCCAGCACCTCAATGTCCTTCCTGAACTGAGAGGCCCAGAACTGGACACAGGATTTGAGGTGTGGCCTCACCAGTGCCCAGGACAGGGAGACAATCACTGCTCTGCTCCTGTTGGCCACACTATTGCTGACACAGGCCAGGTCCATTGGCCTCCTCGCCACACTGACAGCTTTTTTTGTCCACCAGACAGCTTTCCATCCCCTCTGCCCCAAGTCTGGAGCACTGCCGGAGTTGTGACCCCAGTGCAGGACCTGGCACTTGCTAAACCTCACACAATTTGCCTTGGCACATGGATCCAGCCTGCGCAGATCCCTCTGCAGAGCCTTCCTGCCTTCCAGCAGATCAACACCCCCACCCAGCTTGGTGCTATCTGAAAACTTGCTGCAACTCCTCTCCAGTCAAAAAATCACTTCAAATTCTGCACCAGAGCCCAAGTCTACTTTAGCAGGGTGTGCAGTGCAATAGGAATAGACTGGCAGAACATTAAAGTATTGAGAATCCAAACAGTCACACTGAAAGTGCTTTCAAGGGTCTTGCTCTGAACTAGGGTTAGTCTGGTCCCACGGACTAAACACCCAGCGGTAGCTGGAGAGCATTATGTTCACCTTCAGAGTGCATTATTCAGCTTAGTTTAATAGAAAACGAATTCAGTTCTCACACTCTGAGGTCACTCTACCATATGAAATGCAGTAAAGCACATTAGGGTTGGATGATCAAGAGACCTAAAATTCAAAAGAGCATTCATGACCTGATAGAAAAAGAAGAAACAGCAATGGAGACACACCCATACTGCAGGTCTGCTGATTTAAAAAATATTTCTCTGTTGCAAAGAAATCTGAATCTCACATTGGTAATAGAGAAAAATACATGGTATACTTCAAAACAATCTAAACTACAAACAGAAAGGGATTAACAGTGCTATATCTTTCTTGCACATTTGTTCTTGGGGAAAGGTATGTGCATTCTCAAGTACTAGATTGGTAAATTTTGAAGTGTTTAAAAATGCTTTAAGAAAGGCCAGAAAGGTCATGTAGTTTACACAGTTCTGAAAAAGCCCCATGTTAATATCCATCCTCTTGTCTCAAACACCATTAAGAATTAACTGTGATATAAACTGATGTGACTATTGTTAGGCAGGCATCTGTAAAAAATTGTAACTAAAAAAAAAGACAAATGAAAAACTTTAACAAGTATTAAAAAATTTAATTGTTTCCCTTTGAAGAATTAATAGAAGAAGTGACTGAAGAGTTCAATTTGCTCTTTCTCAAATTTACATTGCATAATTAATCTCTTGATTTTCCTTTTTTTTTCCTGAATTCACAAACGGAATGCTAAATTAACTTCAACATTTCAATGCTTTGGTAGCAATAGTCTAAAAACACTCTATTAGGAGACACACCATGTAACCCATGGGGAGAAACAGGTACACTCCTTTTCACATTTCTAGTGTCACTTGAACTTCCTGGCTTTTTTTAAGACCACAGGCATATGCCCTAAAATATTATATATACAGTTGGAGCATCTGGAGGGCAAGATGCATTTCATTTCATGTATGAAATCTATCCACGTTCACTGTATCAGTATTAAAGTATAGATATATTAAGAAAATTACTTTCATTGGCTCACATTCTCAGTACTAGTTAATAATGGCACTGTGTTGGCAACTGTTGTGGGTTAACCCAGCAAGGAGCAAACCCCACACAGACACTTGCTCACTCACCAGCTCCCAGTGGGATGGGCGAGAGAAAAAAAGGAAAGTTGTAGGCTGAGATAAAGACAATTTAATAGGACAGAAGCAAAAGGGAAAATCAGTATTAATAGTATTATTATTACATGCCAAACAAGTGATGCACAAAGCAGCAGCCTCCAGCCACCTTTTTCCCTCTAGTTCATACACTGAGCACCATATGGTCTGGGACATCCCCTGGGTCAGCTGGGGTCAGCTGTCCAGGATGTGTCCCTCTCACTGGTGGGATGGGCTGGGGGACAAAAAGGCCTTGACTCCCTCTAAGTGCTGCTCAGCAACAACTGAACACTAATGTGTGACCAACATCCTAAATCAAAAACACTGCACTGCACACCAGCCACCAGGAAGAAAATTAACTTTATCCTGAAACCAGGACAGCGAGCAATCCAGAAAGAAGATTTCCAAAAATCACACTAGAAATTTGAAGTGGGATTTGTTTAGCTATATACTACAGAAGTTTGTAGTTTTGGTCCCAGGCACTGCTGCTCAAGTTACAAACTGGATGTGCTTTTTTTTTCCCTCAGTTCACATCAGGATGTATGAATCTGCTAACAACACAGATGTTTCAGCTAGGAAGCAACTTCAATATGTGCCACAAAACCAACAAAATCAGCACACAACTCCTTCTGTTCTTCAGTTTGGAAAGTCAGACTCAAAAGCAAAGAGCAAGCTGCTGCAACCAGTGCTTGGAACAAAAGGTATTGCACTGAATGCTTGATCAGCTTTGAACTGTAGAGCTATGTATAGATAATACTAGATACAGAATAATGTTAGAAATTTAAAACACAGACCTGTTTTGCTAGTAAAATCAATAAGCCAAGTTTGCAACATATAACATCTCTCAATTTATTAGTACCAGCAGGGCACGGTTTTTACTTAAAATAATGCAACTTGTTGAAAGATTTTTTTTTTAATAATGAAAATGTCAACCTTAAGTTATATTCAAATAACCTTGAGATAGACAATATTTACTTCTCTGTATTTAGAAAAGACAACACAGAATTCTATTTGAGCAAGATGTAACTCAATTTACCCAAAGGATGTGAACTGCAAGTGTAAAAAAAAAAGCCATAATCCAGAAATGGTGAAATCTTTTAAATGCCTGTATATCTGAATTACAGTCCTACTGCTTATCTGAATGACAGACTTAGTGTTACCAATATTCAAGAAATTAAGCAAATACTTCTAGCAATAGTTTAATATGCCCAGGCCATAATAGCTTTGAAAGAATAGTGTTTGTGGGAAGAAGTTATGCAAGTTTTACTCATACAGGTTAAAAAAAATCATATACACAATACTTCCTCTACTGAGTTCTGACAGTAGAGTTACATTAAACTCTAATCCCATAACAACATACATTTTACTGATTGCATTCCAATTTTGTTAGAATATTTTAGCATGAAAAAGCAGTTATTCTAACAATACTCGATTTCCAAATCACACACAAAGACTAAGGCCAAAATCCTTGTTCCAACTATTAAAAATATGAGGAAACAAGTAATTCTGTCTCAGAAACAAAATTAAGCAGCTCCCATTCACTCACAAAATTTCACAGACAGGAATGATTACATTAAACGACACAAAGAGGGGCACTGTCTCCTCTGGTCCAGTTGGAACCATGTGTCAGTGGCACAGACATGCTAGAAAAGCTACACACAAAAGAGGAGTTTAGAGAACAGGAGTCTGCATATCTAACACTCAACAGTCACAACAAAATAAAGCCCCTTGCAGAGCTATGTATTTTAATTTGAGACACAATGAAAACCAAGTACACAGAACTAAGTTCTGCACATATTCCTTATGGTCACCTAATTCACTTAATGTTATTTCATTACTTGAATCACTCCAGAGCTTTTGTAAACACATAATGTGGTGCTTCAACACAAAATGCAGACTTAGTTTTGGAGGGTGGTATGTTGTTTGTTGCTGTTCTTTTTTTTTTTTTTTTTGGCTGGGTTTTAAAATTGTTTTTAAACAGATTAACATTTATGTCACAGTTTGTGAACAAACTTTTTTTGCTTTTAGAAGAACATTTCAGTATTACTTTGAGATTTTTTCAGCCATTGAAGATGATGTATGGAGATCAGTTTGTTATACTAAAGAGCTTTGGTATAGCAATTTTTACAGCATGCAATAAAGTTACCTGGAAATTGTACAAGAATTCCACAGGCACTTTAATGATCATTAGCTGCTTGGTGCATATTCACATCTAGTTTTATGCAGTATCACAAATTATTCTTCAGTTTTGAAGAGAATGATTAACAGATCCATAAGGAATATAAGTAAAGCAGTAACAGGACAAGTTATAAAGAAAAATCCAGAGTCAAGAAAGTTGTCATTGTGTCTAACTTACACCATTGTGCTTGCAATCAAAAACAGTAGCACTGCTGGTTTATATTAAAGAACCACTGCTCACTGGTAGCTGAATTGGAAACTATTTCATTTCTGCTTTCACTTAAAGAAAAAATGGTCTCGCCATGCACAAGTAGCATCTGCTCAGGCCCCAACCTTGGGTTTAGCGAACCTTAAACACAAGAAACAAAACCACTAAAATTACTGTCCAAGGACTCTGTTGGAAAGCATTAGCACACGCAGGACAAACCCACTTCAACAGTGCCCTTATTAATAAGTGACACCATTTCCAAAACAACAGAACCTCATCTGCCTCTGCTAGTGATGAATCCTATCAAGAATCTCTTAGGCACACAGAGCTCCCAAGACCATGCAAGAATGCAGCAACAAATGTTAATTTTTCTCCATAATGTTTAAATATATATGATATTTTTCAAAGAGACAAATTAGATACCCTATAAATTATGTTTACACATACACAGGAAACAAACAAGCTCTACACAGCAAACACAGCTCTAGAATACTGTGCTTGGAAATATCAATGAGGACCTGAGAAAATTGTATCTTTTTTATTTCTCAACTATACCAGAAGAAAATTAGCATTCTAAATAAAATGTCCAAGTAATATATTCTCCAATTATTAGTGAAATTATTTTTTTTATTTCCTTCTGTACTTGCCAAAGCAGGCCTTGTCAGAACTGGCAGGGGGAATGTGCTCCTGAAATTAATTGTCTTTATGTACTGATATTAAAAGTATTTGCCACAATTATGTTACAAAACAGAATAATTTTATTACAGAATAATAGTATTTTCTATATCATGGGTGGCATTAGGGCTATAGCCATGCCCTTAAAACGCAAACAAATTACGTTCAGAGGAAATGCAAGCACACATTAATAACACTCACTGCACAAAGGAGCACAGATTTTAAAAAACCCAACTTCTCCCAAACTGGAATTTGCTGCCATACTATTTTTCAGCTCACAAACATAATGAGATATTATTAGTTTCCCAGCTGTTAATCTCAGTAGTTTTGCTTTAAAATTAAATTCTGTGTGACTAGGTTGCAAATCAGAAATGTGCCTTAATCTCCTAAGTGGTCAAGACTTCCAAGCAAGTGACTACTACAACTAATTCCACTATTAAGCAAAACCAGCTTACAGACAGCACGTAACTGACACATTTCAATACTACTGGCAGCTGAACACAAATCTTGGCCCTGTTAATGAAGAAACTGCTTTGTCTCTCATGAAATTCCTCCCTCTGTGTGTCACTGTACCATACAGAAATCAAGACATGCTGCTTCGCAGAGAACAATTACAGTGCACAGCATATCATCAAATATATTTTTTAATGGATAAGGCATGATAGACAACAATTCTGATGCGCTTCAGCCACTTTATAAACATGTGTGTATAACCATTTTAAGCAGATTCAGAAATTAATCTAAACAGTCCTTCTTTAAAGACCTAATTATTCATCAAATGCTTACAAGATCATTTAAATGAGAGAAATAGCATTACGCTCTCCTGAAAAAGATTTTTAAATTCTGTCTCTTGGCAAGAAAATTATTTTTATCTGATACCCCACTATGATCTTAACATTTCTCTAAAAAATTTAAATTATGTATATAAACAGTTCAGGTGATCTCTGGTCTGCCATTCTTGCGTAGCAAATTTTGAGAACATTTTTTCCAATTACCATAAAAGTTCAAGTATAATTTAACTAAGGAAAAAGTACTTTACATTTACTCTTCTGGAGCTGCAAGTTTGGAGCAGGTGATCCTTTATGCTTTTTTACATTATCAACTTTTACTTACGTCTTTTTAATCACTGAGGAAATTATAAATTATATCAATTGCGATGGGTGAAGTGTGGTATACTCAGAGAAGAGCAGAACACTCCCTGGATACTTGACAATGAATTCATTCAACTAATTTCTGAGGCATGCTGTTAACTCTTGAAGACTTTAACAGCTAAAATCTCTACATGGATCCATCTGCCTCCCTGTTTTCCCACGACTAAAAATTTTACTTCTTTTCTTATTTACTTTCACCACTGAAAAAAGGTCCATTTAAAAAGTGAGCTTACTCACCAGGTGGGTCTCCCAGACACACACAGCTCAGGCTGCAAAGCACTCACAAGCCTGTTAAGAGGCCTGCTGCCAAGGACTGGCTTTACATCTATTTATAGCATAAACATGGTGAAGGCCAGATAAGTCTTATTAGCCTATTTAGCAGTTATTTGAAGATTTGTTTATTTAAGATGGAATAACTTAAAAATAACTGCATAAGCTTCAGTTTCTTCAGAACATTTTAAAGCTTAAGCAACACCCCGTTAAGTTTGTTACCAACACTAGCCTTGAAAGCTTTTCACACCTTTAATAACTGCAGGGTGTTGCTGCATTAAAGGACCTCATGAACTCCAAAAAACTGAACAGTCACAGCAAAAAAGCCATTCATTGCATCACCTTCAAGTAAAAGCCTATACTAAATCAGCAAGACAAATTCAAGAACTAATACCTTTTTGTAACTGTATTTAAATAAGCTAATTTTGGTCTTTGGCATTAGGTCTCAGTAGCATGAGAGAGGCTTAAAATCCCAGACCCACGTGGCTAAATCAGATAGGAGTAAACACTATTGCTCACAGATGTTACTGGAGGTAGGAGATGCAACTCAGAAAAAGAAGAATTTGATGAAAGGATTCTTTAAAAGACAGAAAAATAATCTGAACTCACTTTATGCAATGAAGTGAAACATAAGGTACTTGAAGTGCATGCCAGAAAGGCAAACAAAGCTTTAAGAATCATTCATGCCTGCATTAGTGTAAATCACTCTTAAGAAACAACTTCCTCTCAGGAAACAAAAATTCCTGATTCACAATTAAGGCTGGGAAAAAAAAGAAAAAAAAAGAAAAAAAGAAAAGAACAAGCAGAACAAACTATGAACTGCAAGCAGCTGGGCACATTTTGTTACAGGAAATAAAACAATTAACCACAACCCTTTTATTACACCTGACTTTCAATGTAGGGTGTATCTCAGTATAACACACCCCTAGTTTAACATTTCAGTTTAAATTTCACTATCATTTGAAGGGGAGGAAAGGGGAAATCAACTCCGTAATTAGTCAAAATTAAATAATGGTTTTAGGTTAAGCTCATCTTTTTCCACTCCTGGGCAGAAGACTATTTACTTCTGGTTTAGCAATGGTGGTCTAACGACCTAGTTAAATGTCAACATTAATTTAGCAGAGATTTAAATGGAAAAGCTACCCTGTATCCAAGTGTTTTACCTACTGTTGTTATCTCTCTTCTTGAGAGAAGTCCACATAGAAAAACCAAGATAAACATGGATGTTCATTCATGTTTCTGTGATGGATGCAGTGAAAGACAAGCTTTGAAAACCATTCCATTTTTTGCTTCTCTTTACAATGCAAAATTAGGGCAGGCTGAGAAGTCACTAAAACTTTGGTTTACTAGCACACAACTCCATGCAAACCTTGTCCATGCTCACAGCTTCTACAAGAAATGTTAACTGGAATGAGCTGTTCAAAAGGAGGAAAACATTAGGATCCTTGTTAGCTGTAGCTTTATTGTCTTGCACCCTTTTAAAGAATGATTTATTTCCGTTGTTACCAGCTTTACAGAGTTAAACACAATAGCACCACACTGTGGGAGAAAGCATTGCCATATACACACAGTGAATGAGGCAGCAATTAGGAATTGAGACATCCTAAGAAATGTTTCCAAATGTTTTGGAAGTTGTGTATGGCCCTCAGGTTTAGAAGGATATGAGGTCTGTAATGCTAATGTCTAATAACTTTTAGTACTTAATGAAAGATCTGATTTAAGATTACAAACTTAAAGGTGTATTACAGCTAGATTTTCAACATATTTCTATCTCAGCAAATTTGAGCATGTAGAACTGTGCATCCCATTCCCACTGATTTTTATAAACTGCAAGATACTGAACATACTATCAGGGGCCATTCCACCTCAGAAACAACAAAAGCAGCTGCCACATGCAAACCTTGGTGGCATCCAGTTAAAAACTCAATGTTTCAGCCTCCTGCTGAGAAAACTCGTCTCAGAGCCTAGAAAAACCGTGAGTTTCTCTGAATCATATACACAGAGTAAGAGAATGGTTGAGGTTGGAGGGAATCTTTGGAGGTCATCTGGTCCACTCCTCATGATCAAGCAGGGCCACATAGAGTGAGCTGCCAAGAACCATCTGCTTTGAACCACCTCCAGGGACGGAGACTCCTCTGAGCAATCTCAAAGTGCTCAGTCATCCTCACTGTAAACACCCCAATGTTTCCTCAACTTCAGTCACTCTCATGTTTCAGTTTGTGCTCATTCCTCCTCTCAGCCTCCTGGGAACACCCCTCCTAAGGCAGCCCAGGACACCACTATTCCTTTTTTACCACAGGGGCTCGTGGCTGGCTCGTGCTCACCTCGGTGCCCCCCAGCACCAGCACAGGCCTGCAGACACCCCTTCCAGCCAGGCAGCCTTTCTGGTTCATGGGGTTGTTCCTCCCCACGTGCAGCGCTTTCCACACTTATCCTGGTGGAATTGCATGGGGCTCCTGTCAGCCTATTGCTCCCTGGGTTAAACCAGAACCTTTCTGGTGCACCAGCCACTCCTCCCAGTTTGGCATCACCAGCAAACTGGCTGAGGGTACACACTGTCCCATAATCCAGACCATTCAGGAGCATGTGGAAGAGGACTGGACCCAGTAGTGACCCCCGGGGTACAGTGATGGTTTCTGGCCTCCAACTGGACTTTGTGCCACTGATAAGCATTCTCTTCAGTCCTCCTCACTGTGTGCTCAACCAGCCCCTATTCCTTTATCTTTCTTTGAGAATCTTATGGGACACATTTTTCAAAGGCCCTTCTGAAGTCTGGAGAGACAATATCCTTTGCTTTCTCTTCATCTACCATGATTTTTTTAATAGGGAAAAAAAAAAAAAAAAAGAAAGATGTGCCAGCTGCGAATAGGGACCAAAGATCCTTGAAAACAACTGACAAATCAAGCATCTGATTAAATTTCAAACATTTGTTCCCTGAGAGCAAGCTGAGGAAAATGAGCTTGTGTAGCCTAGAGAGCAGGAAGTGTAAAGGACTGGCTGGCACTAGTCTTTCAGCAACTAAAGAGATTATCAGGAAGATACAGCCAAGATATGCATCGGTCCAACAGCAAACACATAGTGATCATGCATGACATAACTCATTCATTTCCAAAACTTCATTCTCTTATCTGAGTCCTCAAGCTTTTTTTTTGTTTTGCTCAAGGAACAATGTCACACAAATCTCATTTATCCACTCTACTGCCTCTGGAATGAGGGGTCACTATACAGGAGTGAAAACTGCAACAGCAACAAAGGCTTAAAGGGATACTCTTTTTTTTCCCACCTATAAATCTTCAGACACTGAAAGAGGCCAGCAGCAAGAGAGTTTGTACTGCATTCATACTATACAATACATTAAGCATCTCCAGTCTTATTAGACTGAGGCAGAGGTGACAATGACCTGCTTCTTTCCAGCAGCATAAAAGACAGATAAAATCCATAGGGAGGAGGGACAGAGCACCATTTTCTATTGTTGACTGAATATAAATAACTGTCTGATTGACACAAAACCCCATTTTCTGACTACATCCATACACTGGAATCCTCTTTTTCAGTGACAGATAAGAACACCACACAATTCTATAGAGACATGGAAAGCTGAAAGGCATCACAGTATCTTGCATATTTCTAAGAAGGAAATGTAAAATTACAACGCCTGATTTCTGCTAAGCCACTACACAAAAATACTGTATGAGTGAGGGCTATTTTTTATTATGTCTATACAGAAGGTTCTTTCACAAAAAAGCAGCGCTGCAGAAGGTAATTTTCAGGTTTATGTTTGTAAAATAAGTATTTCTACATGGCAACATCTTTCCAAGAATGTTTAATCAGGCTCTCTTTCTTTGTAACATACCAAAAGCAGCTGAAGGTGAATTCTATCTATTGGTGACCTTGTACAATCCCACCCTTACTCAGGAACTCTGTAAGGACAGGATACAGGAAATTACTGCCAGTTTAACAGCCCTATGCTGATTCTTGTGCAACTCATTCAAGTCTAGACAGTAGATTTAAAAAGCCAGTCTGGTTACAGTATTCACACTGCACATCACAGGAAATGTAGAAAGTGTCACACTTGCTAATTTTAAAAGTCACACTTACTAAGTAGTCCTGGATAATTTTAAAAGTTTGCAATGCTAGCAGGATTATTTTCTTTTTTTTTTTTTTAACCGATGACTTGCATGCATCATGTGGAAATGTTAACAAAGAACAAAATACTAATACTCAAACTCAACAAACTAAAACTCAAAAAGTAGATAAACTTATTCTTTCAGAAGAAAGACAAAGGAAGTACCAGTAGGTAGATAAATGTAATCCACAGGACTCAGAATTTTGAAGTTAATACAGAATACATTGATCATTCAACTTTAGGAGACTAAAAAAAACCCAAAACCATCACACAAAACCCCACCCCAAAAAAACCCCACAAACCAACCCTCCCCCACCCCCCCCAAAAAACCAAACCAAACAACCCAAAAAGCCCAAAACAAAGGAAAGGTCTGCTCTGACAGCAAGATTTTAAGAAAAGTCTGTCAAGAGGTACCAAATTCTGTATTTTCTGCAATGTCTAAAAATAAGTCTGTCAACCGAGCGTGAGTTGACAAATTTTGTCCAGTGAATGTCTTCAAGGTCGGTTGTGCCAATAATGTTTTCATATAATGTTAGCAAGTTTGTAGTAAAAAAAAAAAGAGACCCAAATGACTTTTGCTAAATTGAGAATTTCTATGTATTCACAAGATAGCTGCAGTTCAATGTATGTAAAAAGATCAGGTAATCCAAGCTGGCAAAGAGAGCTATCACCAAGGGCTGTTTCCTCTACTGGAGATGAACACACTTCCATCCCTCACCTTGGGATTCCTGCAATTATTCCCTAACCTGCTTTAGTTTGAACGAGCCAGGCTAACAACATGGCATATTTGAAACATTTAAATTAACCCAGTTCATTTAAAATTAAGGGAGCTGTGCCACAAGCACTGGAGACAAGGGAAGAGCAAGAATGAAGATTAAGGAGGAATAATTTAATCAGCTAAAATATAAGGAAAAATATAAAATTATATAATTTATATTAATATAAAATTACAGGAAAAATATAACTCCAGACAGCGGGCAACAAGCATTATCACACAATTACCCCTGTGATTCAGGGGTACAGTACAGTTTCTGATGTCAACATTTTTGTTCATACGTTATTTTAACATATTAAGAACCTCTACTCTGTTTGCTCTTCTGACTAAATGATACACAAAGAAAGAAATCAGTGCAATTAAAAAACATTCAACTTAAAAGCCACTCAGTACTGAAGAACTGACGGCAATAACCTTGTCAAACATTCCATCCCTACTCATCAATCAGTCTTTGCACCCTTCTGCATACTCTGCTTTGCTAAAATGGTCTCTCTTGTGTTTGATTATCACCTCACTAATCCTAATCCTGCCTTTCACTATTCTCATCTTGCTTCCATTCCTTCCCCCTCTCCGTCACCAGCTGAGTCTTTTCCACAACCTTTAGCTCATCTGGGAAGTTTTTCCTCTCACCTTTAAAAACATCTTGTTATTAACCACTAAATTAAATTTCTACTTGCTGCTGCTTTTTCCTCCCTCAATCCATTCTGTCTATCCTTGCAGGCTGGCAATCACAAGATCTTCTCTGGCTGGTTGTTCAATTTCACTTTTCAAACTCTGTTCCTTATTCCTTCCTATGAACCGACTTTACTTATCTTTTTTCCTCTCCTTTCCTCCCACATTCAGCCTCAGTAGGAATCTTTCCCTCAGCAGCTTCCCATTCCAACTTCTGTTCCCCTTCTTTCTCATCCTGCAGCATCAGCAGAACCAGGCTGGACCAAGTCCCAGTTAAAAAAAAACTTCCAGAATCTACTTGGCCAGAATTTCAGTGATTACTGTTCCCTTCCCTTCAGGAATAACAGAAAAAAAGAGAAAAAGTGTAACACTGAGAAGTTACACATTTATTTTAAACTAGGATTTAGTTTTTAAACTATATCTATATATATGTATGTCTGTATGTATGTGTACACAGATTGTTACAGAAGCCCTAAAACTTGAAGTTCATTTGAAGTTTCCTTCATTTACCAAAAAACCATAAATAATAAATCAGCTACATATTTAAAAGCTGCTGCAGGAACTCTTAGAGTTATTCTTTTTCCAGTGTTTTGTCTGTACCAACGGCTGCTGTTTCACACCTTTCTCATAAAACATTATAATACTGTGAATCTTAATGAGAAAACAAGGGGTTTTTTACACTTTAAATTATATACTCTAGAACATTTTTGCTCCTTCTTTTCTACAGTCTTCATTTCGTTGTATGTATCCTCCTTACAGAAGTTTTGTATGTTGGATCTAGAATGCAACTATAATCAATTTCACAGAATTCTAAGGAGTGAAGTAGTCTGTTTTCTTTAAATATTGGCATCTATTCTCCATCCTCCTTTTCCTACCATTTCTTCTGGATTTGTTAAAATTCTCTTTATGACCCTCAATGATACTCTTCAATTTTTAGCTCTACTACTTTTGTTATGATATACCTTTTTATATGTCTTTTTATACGAGCTAAACAGTGTTTTCTATTATTGCACAAAAGACAGTTCACCTGGAAAAATTAATAAACCAAACTGACTTTTCAAAGCAAGTAAGATCCCAAACCACAGAACACCAAACCAAAAATCAGCATTCATGAGATGAACTGTACACAAACAGCCAGAAGGAGCACATCACATTTTTATGGACTGAAGTTCTCTTCCTTACAGCAGCATGGAACAAGATGAATAAACAGCATTAGAAGCTCCAACCTGTATACTGCAGTTTCCTTCAAAGCCAAGAACACAACCTGAATTCCCCCCTACTTGTAGAGTTGTATTTTTGGGTATAGAATCACCCAGCTAGAACAGCATGATTGTAGAGCTCCACATCCAACTTACTGCTTCAGAATGTAACTATCAACTATTTTCAACACAATGTGAAATTCAGGTACATAGGAAGCTTTAAATAAGTACATAATAACACCAGAACACTCATAAAGTGAACCACAGCCTGCAACCAAGGCTCTGCCAGGCTTCTCAAAGTAGAATTTGGGCAAAACCTTTGGTCTAAACACAGCCCTGAATCAATTCCATTTAATACACAAGTAGATTTTTCTTTGACAAAAGCAGAGACTGGATCTCAGCAATGACTTTAGCAAGCACATTATATGATTAAAGCAATTCTGCAGGGGAAAAGAATCAAATAACATTTTAGAAATATTAAGCTTTTTGTTTTTTAAATGTAGAATTTCATCCCTAGAAAGTGCCTATTTACTCCTATCAGGAAAAAAGCCCAATGACTAACTAAATGCCATTAAACCACATATAAGTATCCCTCTAGCTTGTCACAATATAAAAGCTCAAACTTTTAATTTCCTTTTATGTGTAATAACCCACAAGAGATATGAATCTGTTTCAAAAACATCTGCACTGGGGATATTTGGAAAAGCATAATCATTTTATTCATCTTAAAGTAGCAATGGAAAAATACTAATTAAGATAAAACTTGGCAGCTCAGTGTGAGTTATAGGTCCAAAAAAAGCAAAAATGACATCTTTTGCATGGACAAAACAGCATGAAAGTATTTCAGCAGGTAGTTTTCTCTGAATATAGATTACTTTTTCTGATGTAATCTATCTGACAGTGTTCAGTCATTATTGAGACCTTCAGACAAGTCGAGGTGGGGAAAGCCCCAGAAACAGACTTAAAAAAAATTCTCAAAAAATGGAACATCCAATTACCTCTTTAATAATAATAAAAATAATTAAAGACAAGAAAAAAAAGGCTTACAGATACTACAGTAAATGCATCTACCAGCCTCAAGTCTGGGTGCAGACAAAGCTCAGTCTTGGTAATGAGAAACTGGCAAAAGACAACTGAAATATGCACCACAACTGGTGGTAAAAACCTTCTGTATATTATGCCAGATGATAAATCTGACATAACCTCCAGCACAAATGCAGCTTGAGTACAGCTACAAGAAGTAGAAAAAAGTTACAAGGCTGTACCACTTGAACCTTCACAACTGAAGTAAGGTTGAATGCTGAAAGGAAGGATTTACTGCCAAGCAGTTTGTATAAAACTCAGGTTTTTTCCCCTAATATGCAGAAAATTATGCTATGCATATGCTTTAAAAATAAGCAAATGAACAAACCCATTTCTGCCCCCACAGACAGTTATCAGCTTATTATAAAACCCTCTTGGGTAAGCTTAGGCCATATTTCAGAATTTAATGTACTAATTAAAATAAGGACTTGCAGCAGCTAAGCAAGGTTTCCTTTAATCAGTTTGTTCAAGTACTCAATTCAATTCTACCCTAACCTTGCAAAAAAACAAGTCAGATTTACATCCACCTGAAGACCCAATGACAGTGTTAGAAGGAATCAGGAAGAATGATGGTCACAATTATCTGCTTTTTCTCTCCACATTCAAGTGAGAGGCAGCTCAACAGGTCTAGAACTGCCACCTTATCTAGCCCTACTAATGGAGATCCCATTCCTGATTCTCAATGCAAACACATCCTACAGACTGAATACTCCAAGGCCCCTTCCTCATTTTTAGGTTGAGATGCAACTGAGAAGACTACACCAATACTGCAGACCTCTTTGAGATTCAGATCTTGCTTCTTCCCTTCCCTCTGGGTGCAGACTTGGAATGCAGAATAAACCCAAACTCCTGTATACCTTGGATCTGTTCTCTCCAAATAAAAAGAGGGTAATTCCCACCCCCAAACTGATTATGCAAATCTTACGCAACATCAACTGCTATAGACAAAATCAGATAATATGATCAAAACCAGAACCAGAATGAAAACAATCCATGAAGAGAGTGCTATAAGGTATCTAGAAATCATTTTAGATAGAGGAGAGGTGTCACAGTTGAATTGCATGTCCAGTGTCGCAGCATTTGGGTTGAGCCACACTTACAAGATGGATTATTTCCAACTGTTTGCTCATTTTACCTCTTAAGGAGAAAGGATTCCCTCCATATGAACCAACAAAAACATCGTTACAGTCTTGTCCTTTCTGCAGGTATCTGCCCCAAACAAAGCTCTAAAACCATTGCATTACAATCAAGGGTCTAGTTCAAATGTGATTTCAAATACAAGCTGGAGGAATACTACACCAAACTGAAAGAACTTAAAAAAAAATATATATCTTCAAAACTGCTAATGACCTCCTGGTCCTCCTCTAAATGCTTTTTTTTTTTGGATTGTTCAAGAAAGGTGCTGGTCTGGTTCTCAACAAATGAATTTCTGCATGTCACAGTCAAGGGATAGATAACTGCATTTACTATGTGATACCCTTCTGTGACAAACCAGATTCCAAGTACCACCAAGGCAGCATCACTGAAAGGCCCCTTCTCCCACTAATGTTTTCCAGCACATGACAACCACAGGTAATGCACCGAGAAGCAGAAAATATTTGTGTGGGATATAAAAAAAAAATTGTATAATCTACGCTTCCCTTCCAAAGATAAAGACATGTATTCTTCTTTCTGATAAACTGGTTTCTTGGTTTAACTGTTTTCATGGCTTCTGTTGCTCCCCGATTCCTATTCAGGTAAAGATGAAAGTTTTAAGAGTAACTGCACTGTAGTTGGAAAACTGGCCAAAATCCCTGAAGAGAATGACTGAGTGGGAAACTTATGAAAGGGGTGAGGGGAGAAAGAGACACCTTTTTATCCTGATTTTTTTCTCAGTCTAGTTCAGACCCCAAAACAGCAAGAACTTGAACAAAAATGACAAAGAGGAGGAGGAACACATCTCAAGGAACACTGCTTGGTTAAGAATTTTTTAAAATTTTTTTTTAGGACTTCATTATATACATTTTGCTACATAAAAAGCTTTGAAAATGAACACTTGCACAGGAACTCCTTTCTCTACTAGACAGATAAACTTGATCTGCAGTATTAATACTGTGAATATTTTCTACTATTTGCTGTCAACTTCCTCTCAAGGAGAAAATTCCCATTTTACAGATCTGCCTATAGAAAGCTGTAAGATTTTCATACACTGCATAAACATTATAAACTTTATGTAAACAAATATGGACTGTTTAAATAAACTGTTTTTATGAGAAATATCTGACTATAGTTAGCATCTTCTACTACAAGACACATTTTCTCAAGAACTTAAATCAAGAAACCATTTTAACCAGTGAAAGAGCATATGTTAATCAATTTTAATTACCAACTCACCTTCAACATAATACTGAGAAGCTTATCATAACTCTTTTTTTCGGTCCACTCTGAATAGCACCAAGTGTTCATAGATACACTGAGAATTCGGGACACTGGATCATTTCAAACCACACCAGCATATTTACCTTGCTGATTACTAGCTCCCTAATATTGAGCAATGGCCATTCCCAACCTACCTGCTCAAAAACAGGAGTAACATAAAAATTGCTCTCCTGAGAAACAGTACTAGGGAGGGTTGTGAAAACATCTGAAACTACTTGGGGTACAAAACAACAACCAAAAAAATAGAGGGTACTTTCACATCAGATCCACACCACCTGCTTTCTCACTCCTATTGCGTGCAGTAACTGTGCCATGAGCAACAATTTGCTACTGATACTGACTATAACAACTCAGCTCCCATCCATTAAAGTAGACAAAAATATAGGGGTTTTGTCATTTTGCAGGGTCTTAACTCTAAAGAAGTATAATACTTAACTGGCACTTAGTCAAATGTGATTTTGGACTTAGCACACCTCTGTGCATTTCAGCCACTCCAAGGAATGCTGATGAAAAGATTTTTGCACATCATTAAAGAACAGTGAATTTTCTGAAGTTTTATAAACAACACATTTCCAAATAGCATTTAAGCTGATAGGATGGAAGATCATATTTATGTTCACTAGAAGTGAAGGACAATGGGTGAAAAAAAATGAAGAATTTTACCAGCCCATTTACATGTGGGTAAATTTTAAAATAATTTAAAAAAACCCAACCCAGCATACAGTGTGGATATAATCTCTGACATACTAATAGGGCAGGATCACACATCCCTTCAAACAAGCTTAGGAGATACGACTTTCTCCTTTCTCTTGGAGATTTGTATTTCTGGAAGACCTTTAACTTGACAAGTAGGTGTGTAAGTTTTCCTGAGATTTCAAGAGTTATCCTGTAAGACAGCATCAGCTTAACAAAAGTAGCAAGAAAAAAAAAAAATCAACCCAGCATTTTTTAATCACTCTTTGAGGACCATCCCCACAAAATCACAGAGATTAGAAAAGTAGAAAAATGTGAAAAATATAAAAAGCATTTTTTGCTAGACAGAGTTTGCAGGAAAGAGTGGAGCAGGTTCATACTTATTAGGTATAAAACACTGGTTTTATAAGTGTTGTTGCTGAAAAACTCTTCTCTTCCCAGAAACTGATTGGGTAGGAAAGCCTGGTTGCCACAAGAAGAAGGCCAAGATTTTATTCCCCACAGTGAGAGAAGATCAGATAAACTTCCTTCTTCCACACATGCTCACAGGAACACAACTGAACTGCAGAGAACCACCTCTCTTCCTTGAATTCTAGGCAGAAACAGTGAAGCCACATAACTTTACTTTTTCCATGCCGCAGAGGCAAAATCAACCTGTGAAAAGAAAAGCACTTTCCTCTACAGCTTTTACAGCTATTATGGGGGAAAAAACCCAACCCACCCCACCAACCAACAAAAAGTCACTTATTAAACACCTGAACTGTCATCAGGACTTTGAGGAGACAGTAACAGAACAGGTTACCCTGTACCACACCCTCTACAGAAAACAAACACAAGTCCCAACACTACAGTCTCAGCTGGCTGCAGATTCAAAGAGAAAATTATAATGATGACACTTTTTCAAAAGTTCTTATAATTCTGTGGAGAAACCTTTGGTTAGCTCAGGTTTCAAAAACTGAAATTGTAGTTTGATTTTGCAGCAAGCCAGTTTCCATGGGAGCAAAATTCTGATTGACAGTCATCCTGCAGTCTGCTGGGAGCCTAGTGAGTCTGAAGAAAACTAAACAAGATCCCAGTCCAAGCCAGAATACACCGTGTGAAACAACGTATATAAGTACTGATAGGAACAGAAATGTGAGGCACAGGGGGGAAAAAAAATCCAGTACAAAGCTTTGGTAGAGCTACCGAGAAGCATCACAGTACAAAAGAAATGCTAAAAGAATGAAAACTGCAAGAGAAACATTTAAAAAGCATTCAAGTGTATTGCCACTCAAACTGGAAGTAAAATGCTGGTATTGAAGAGACTAGCAAACCCCAAAGCTGTTCTATATTCAATAACCAACCAACAGAATATAGTGTCTCTATCACAGTAAATACAGAAAGAGACGTGTGACTTAAGAATTTTTAACAGCCAATATGAGAGCAAAAAAAGGCAGGAAGTTTGCTTATTGACTACAGCTGCATCTGAAGATGAAACAAGGAAGGATACAAGATATTTCTCCTTAGAAAAACTCCCTAATGTATTCTAAGGGAAATAAACACAGGAGACAGCTATTTTCTTCACTGATACAAGCTTTACAAAACAAATTCTTCTAACAGCAGTCACAAAAACCAGCCAAAATTTGTCTTTTTAAGAATACAGATGAAAATGTAAGACCAAATAGCAGCTCAAGATAAATTTCATCAAGAAACTAGAGATGGCAGCAAAGTCTCAAGCTAGCATCTGGATGTAAGAGGAAAAGTTACATGAAAACGAAAGCTCTGAATAATTCTTACAGCTTTGTCCAAACAGTAAACATTTCAAGTTTGGGTTTTTTTTCTTATTCAAACAGTGACGAAAAAGCTCAAACCTATCAGTAAGAACAACTACAAACCACTGTAAGGCTCTATTTTTAAATGCAAAAACTTCACAGATCAATTTTTAGCACATAGGAGAAAATGAATTTTAAAGCAGCTTTAAAATCTAATGCAGCAATAGTCTCACAAGTCACCGATGATTTCTGAATGCTCCAGCCATATATCTCAAAACACATTTCAGGATGGTATTATTCTTACACTTTTCATTTTCTTAGCAACTGTAACAAATACTGAGAAGCTGGACATAGACTGGGTTTTGGGAAGAGAACTTCCCACTGTTAGTTTTCTGGAACACTTTAAATTTTTGAAAAATACATTAGCAATATGAGAAACTAAGTTTCAAAAAGTGACCTCAGCTTTCTGCTCAACTGCATCCCTAAGAATAATCTAAAATTCTACATTTGCAAGTCTGCAGTTTAGCACAACACCTAAAGGATCCTGAACACTGAAAAGCACTGCCTCAAGAGACATTGTAACTCGCAAGCATGGAGAATACCCAAACCAGCAGTTTTGCTGTGGACACAGAAGCTGTCAGTCCATGCCAGTGCAGTGGCAGCTGCTACTCATCAGTGCTTGGAACAATCCTCCCGAAATCAGGACACTCGTATTAAAATCCTTCCCTAACACACAGTACCGGCCAGAAGATATGGGAAACAAAGGTATTCTTAACACTCCCAGCTGATGTGTTTTATGGAATCATTCAATAGTCACCAGATCCACTAAGAAGGGAAACGAAGCATCCATGGTGATCATATTCACAAAGCAAAAAAAAAACCAAAACCGATTCCCAGTCCCTGTTCTGAGAAAATTTTATGTATTTCATACACACAACACAAAACAACTCTACAGTCAGCAATCTACTTGAAAATATCCCTAATCAACACAGCAGACAACTCAAATTTTTGAAAACTTTAAACAACTAAGAAACTAAGAATCCAAGTAAGAAGATTCATCTGCAAGAGTTGAGAAAGTATCCTCAAAGTGTATCTCAATGGCAGCTATGAAGTTTTGAATACTTTACAAATACAAGTGCCTGCAGCTGATAAAAAAAATTGACACACTTGAGATCTAAGATTAGGGAAAGAACTTCTGATATTTTAAGCACCCTGTTTACTTTATGCTTTTAAAGATAATTGAACCTTAAGGGCTGAACATCCGAGAAACTCAGCCAACAGATAACCACTTTTTCCAGAAAGGAAAAAGTAAGAAAAATAATCTTCATCTAATAGCTCTAAGTGAGCAAAACAGTTCTGTCTGACCTTCAGTTTTGAAAGCCGCTTTTGTTCCTTTCATGTCTGTAGTGCTGAAGGTCTGAAATTAAGATACTTGCAGAAACACACTAAGAGTTTACTTCTAGTTTGGGAGCTGTACAAAGGAAAACAGTGTTTTCTGCAAATGGAAGTCAGTACTTTTCAAATCTAGATGCACTAACATAGAACTTTTCCTAAAAGGACCCGAAACAAAAACCCAAACCAAAAACCCTAACAAAACAAACAGAAAAAAAAGCAAATATTTTAACTGAAACGAGTTCTTGATCAATACAATACACTCTAAATTTAAGTTTAGAGCAAAACAAAATCTGAAACTAGGTGTCTCAGGAAAACTTTGCTTTTGCATTTCTTGAACATTCCCAAGTATGCTATCAGAGCTTTTGCACAAAATCGCACCAGAACCAGAAGTAACAGATTTGGTTTCTATAAAGACTAGAATTACTCACAAACATCAAGCATGCTTGCTGTTCAGAGTACATCCAACCATGAACATTTTAAGTCCTGAATGACCCAATAATTTTGAAGAACATCTAACCATGTCAGAAGCTAATATGCTTCAAAGAATTAAAATATTCAAAAAATAAAAATCCCAGACTTAGCTGCCTTCCTAATTTTAATTAGCAGCGTCACCAATTAAAATCCTGAATGAAGTGAGGTCCTGCTGTAAAGTTAGTGCTTGGTTTTAATTACAGGGACTGTCTATGTGTATAGGAAGAAGCAAATTAAGACCATAAAAACACCTGACTTTTTTTGTGTGTGTGCATGTGTTCACAATTACATGTTAATTTGGAACTTTTTTTTCCCCTCAGAAAAAGTAATTTGTTTCCCTTTTTTATTGCCCTTTACTTACCATTGTCTGGATTATTGAAGAAAAGGGTTTGGAAGCTAACTTCCTGATTATACAAAAAAAGCCAAACATGCTTTAAAAAAAAAAAAACCAAAACTAACAAAGCATTTTATGATATGGCTTTAATAATTCACTGCTGTCAAAGGTGAGAAGAGGGGAGAGGTCACACGTTATCTCTCTCCATCCCTGAGTCTTCTATCTTGAGCAAGCCCTGACTGTGCTGCAGGTCTGGTCAAGCCAGGGGTAACAGCAGAATAACCATCCAACAAGTGAATATTTTTGCAGCACATCTAGCTTGGAGATATCAGATGAATACTGAAGCTGGCACAGGGGAAGGGTGGATCACTCGGGGCATGGAAGCACATAAAGAGAGCAAGATCTCCTTCTTCCAGGGGCAGCAAACTTAATTCAGCTCCCGTCGCCAAGCTGCCCTCACACACTCCTCGCACAGGGCACGAACAGGAGAAAGGCTACTACTGCCATGTTTAAACAACCTACAGCACAGCTACAACTTGACACATAGGTCCTTCAGGAATCATGATATACTGAGAGAGGCTGCAGGATCACAAAGGTGCAGGATTTCACCTCAATTCCCACGCTGGTTCCTGCTCTGCATGCAGCCAGACCAGTGCTGAGCAGACAGGTCTCTTCTCTAAACCCATCCTAACTCAACCTATCTGCTTCTGCTGCTTTCAAGTTCAACCCTGGCAAACACAAAGAGCTCCACCAAGATCTGCTCTTTTCTAGGAAAGTTTACTAGTTCGGATCACTATTGATGCAGAAAAGATCCTATCACTGTATTATACAATTCCCTAAATTTTTTGTAATCTTCACAGGCTACCCTGACCCCTACCTTCTCTATCATCTTCTCCTAAGAAGGAGGACGGTGGAGGAGTGGTTTGAAGACGGGAGATAAGATTACCACACTTGCTTCTTCACTATCCCTTCCATTTACAGGTGTATTGATCCCTCTAATTGAGTGTAAATTAGTGCTTTCCCACGGTTCAGAACTGTTCTCCTCTGTTCAGTATCAGGAACAACAATCTGGAGCCAAAAAAAAAATAGGAGAAAAGTGGGCAGCTGACAACTCCATTTGGATTTTCAGGACTTTCCTGGAGCAGGGTGGAAGTAAAGCCATAACACACTCTTTTGGCTGGCTTCTCTAAGCTGGAACAGCAAGGCTGCAACCAGAGGTTTCACTTGTAGACCCTCTCCCCTGAATGAAACTGGGAGAAAATAGAAAATAGAGGAACATGCCTAAGTTCTGGTCAGATGGTCAGGACAAGCTGAACCTTCTTTTATGAGAAATACTAAGTTCTTCAGTTACTTTTTTTTTTTTTTGCTTGTGGTGGTGTAATCTCTACTTTCCAGATCCACATAATAAGACACATAGAAAAAGATTTCATGCACTTCTTAAAGATCACTGTACCTGAGAAAGCCTCAACCTCCCTACAGTTAAGACTTCCTTCCTTACTCCTAGAGATCTCTGGATCAAAAATTTCAAAAAGACAACTACCTTCCAAACTCTGGTAACTGAATTTAAATGAAGTCACGAGTTACCCAAGAATAATGTGTTCCCTAAGAAAGGCACACTTTGAAATTCTATGGGTTTCTCAATCTCAGCTGCAGCAGAACTGACACTTTGATAAGATAGAACTAGTTTTGCAACTTACCTTAAACTGCTTCCAAACAACTCAATAGAACACATTTTGAACTGCTGTAAATGCCTGTACAGGACTTACACCCCAGCTTTTACTTCTAAAAAAATTTGTTCAGAGGCAAGTTTTTCACAGCTTTTTTAGTTCACATGTCCCAGGAAATTTACTCTACATTAAATGCTAGGAGTAACTGCTTATGTCCACACTATCCAGCAGAAAAGAAAATTGAGATGTTAGTTAAAAATGAAATGAAAATAGCTGCAAGCAGTTACCTGCCTATTGGGTAGCCAAATAAACAGGTGAAAGAGCCAAGTGAAAATCTATTCAACCAAATGTTATTTAGAATCCCTGGTGGAAGGCAAATAATCAGAATTTCTTACACAGACAATGAACTGCATAATTTTGTAAGAACTCTGCATCAACTATAAACATCTTCAGGTGCTGAAGACATGTTCTAACTACTGACTTCTGAAAAATTAAGTCAATACAGAAATTGGCAAAATATTGACAACACAAGAATTCTGACAAATCCTAAGTCTGGAGGGAAAGCACAGCCCTACTGCACCTCAAACACTACAAAAAAAGACAGAAGGTATGGACTAACTTTCTGGCTACCCCTTCTTATCCTATTCTGGAAAAAAGGGATGAAAGTAAAAGAGCAAGGCACTTGTTAACCATTCAGTTCTGTCCTGTGAGAATACATTAGGCAATAGTCCTCAGTCCTTTTAGTCCTATAAGGACTAAATCCTGTTGTTATCCTGTAACAGTATTTTAGCAATATCTCTGAAAAGATGCCTTTGCTTCTCATATAAAATAAAGTGAAAAAAAATAAACCCGTATTACAATGTAAAGGTCTTTTACAGTCAAGCTCCAAAAATTATTTGAGCTTTATTTCACCTCCAGAAAAAGATACTGGTAAGAAGGGGCTTAAATTCCAAGTAACACAAAGGTAACTGAAATGCCACAGTTTGCTGGGCACTGCTGTTTCCAACCAGAGCAGCATTCCTTGCACCAACAGAGACCTCCCAAGGAACACTGTAACTCACTCTGAATACAGCAAAGTTTATGAAGTGAGGGTATTAACCCGGCACACTAAAACACAGTTCAGTTTACAGCTATGCTGAAATCAAGGTGCTCTCTTCCTATGCTTCGGATGCCTTACCAAGGTATCCTCTTACATGCTTATCTGATGTAGGCAAAGAAAAGGAAAAGTTTCTTGGGGTTCTTTTGATGGTAATAGCTGATTAGTACCTTATCTTAACAGGCAAGTCTAATTTTTTTAACAGGGAGGGATGATAGTTCTGGCCATGCTGATAGTCATGCTGCATATTATAAAAAAAGGTACTCCATTCATGAGATTTATTTTTATCAACTCCACAATTCGGCACAAAATACCTACTTATAACAACCACTCATTTCTGGAGTCATCATTCTTTAGATGACACATTTAATATGACTACAAGTTTCTGAGAAGTAATCTTTGGAAACATCATATTGAGGTTAATAATGCTTGATTACTGTTCATAGTAGTGACATCTGTATAAAAGATTATAAAAAAGTGCAGTGTATGAGACAGAGGGCTAAGTAGGTGAGTGGCTGTTGACATAAAATGTGTCTCTCTTCTTTCCCTAATACTTCTTTATCCTAAAGCATTTTACCTTAAGCATTACGTTTGAGTTGAAATTATTATCAGGAATCACTTGGGTCCTGAAGCCTAGCCCCTGTTTTTTTGAAGGCAATGAAGCTTCATACTAGTTTAATAAAAAGATCAAGCTCCTAACTTAGCAAATCTTAAAGACAAAGTCACTTTTTATATCCCACAACTTCTCACAGACATCTGACCGGAATCTCAGTAGTAAATTGGTCTAAAATCTTCAAACTTTCAGCCTGAAATTACATAGGACAAGTCTGCTCAGATTTGCTAATCTTTGAACCTTCCCTCTCTCAGGTGTTTAAATACATACAAATATTTGCAAAGCCCATGCAAAATCTTTCTCAGCTTGTATTCTCCTAGATCAAGTTCCTCCAAACTCCTCTCTTAAGCAAGCCTCAACTTCCCAATCATTACAGCTGTCTTGTTCACATCACAAGAATCACAGAATCATTTACGTTTGGGAAAAAACCCCTGAGACCATTGACTCCAACCTCTGACCGATCACCACCCTGTCAGCTCAACCATGGATGGCACTGAGTGCCACATCCAGTCATTTCATGAACAGCTCCAGGGACGATGACTCCTCCACCCCTCTGGGCAGTTCATTCCAATGATTAGCAACCCTTTTCCATGCAGGAATTTTTCCTGAAGGATGTACACAAGAGTGCTGCTGCTTATCAAAACAGTATCAGAAAAAGCCATACAAAGAGAGCAGTGATTGAAATGTTGTACTCTGCAACCAGGTTTATTCATTCTGCTCTGTGTTCAGCTGCTTCTCTTAAGTGGGCAGAGCCTCTTAAGTAGAAATAGGTCACTACTACAGCTGAAATCCATAGCAGAATAACTTAGCTAAGGATATACTCTAGCAATTATCACTACTAATAATCAACCACTATTCTCCAGAAGGAATGCACATTATGACCTCATGCTTAAATCAAGTATTTATTATAATCTGTTACATACTGTAACAGAGACAAAAGCCAAGAATGTTTTATTAGCTGAGAGTTTCAAACAGCACTAAAAAAGTCAAAAGCTAAGCTAGACAAATCAGTTGCCACATCCCAAAGAAGTTCCCTTCTCCCTCCACCCTTTACAAACAGGGAGTACATACTACAGTTGTTTCACATTTTCATTTGGTTTGTCATTAATTATACCCATCAGTTATTTGCATCAGTTTTACAGGAAATGCAAAATCTCAACAGCGTACTAGAGAAAAAGTATGTTTGAAAGTCAACAGCATTCTAATTCCTGTGAGCGAAATTGGAGGCAATAATGAAAAACAATAGCACTGAAACCATCAAAATACTTCTATATAGTTTTCTTACCACAACAATTACAATTATTAAAAGTTTTAAGTATTTCTTGGACAAGGAACCCACGAGCTCTGTCTTCCCTTTTCTGAACACTCCCATACTGAGGCATAAACCTAAAGCACCTCCAACTCCGGGCAACAGCTTAGGATGGAATTGCAACTACCACCTCTTGTCTGACTTCAGTGGGCTAGAAGCCTTCATATTTTAATGAAAAAAAAATTTTAAAATCCCCTTTCCCACAATTTTCCATCCTCAGGTCACATCTGTGTTGCTCCAGCAGTGTTGGCAGTCTGGAAGGAGAAAGGAGAATGGAGCATCGCCTGCTGGCTCTTGCACTTTAACTACTCTTTACTAAATGGAAGGGCCCAAGCAGAGGGATTCATCCCATCACAGAGGAAAGAGGGATGAAAACAAACTAAAATCCTCACGCATGCAGTGCAGAAGAGGATTAGCCTTCACCAAGCCATACTGCAGAGAACGTCCTGAAAGCTCCGAAAGCATTAGCACTAAACATCATGTTATACTTTGGTACTGGAAATGCCAACAATTGCACTACTACACACACAATGATGGTACATATGGCCCACAAATGGAAGAAAAAAATGACAAAAATATACTATTTTAGTGACTATTAGTATCACAGAATGGATAAGGCTGATAGGGACATCAGTGGGTCATCTGCTCCCACCTCCCTGCTCAAGCAGGGTCATCCCAGAGCACACGGCATAGGATTGTGTCCATATGGCTCTGGAATATCTCCAGTGAGGGAGACTCCACAGCCTCTCTGGACAATCAGTTCCAGGGCTCAGTCACTGCATAGGAAAGAAATTCTTCCTCATGTCCAGGTGGAACTTCCTGGCCATCAGTTTCTGCCTGTTCCTCCTGTCCCATTCCTGGGCACCATCAAACAGAGCCTGGTCCATCCTCTGCCCCCTCCCTGCAGACAGAGACACAGGGATGAGGTCCCCTCTCAGTCATCTCTTCTCAAGGCTGAACAGGCCCAGCTCCCTCAGCCTTTCCTCAGAGAGATGCTCCAGTCCCTTCATCATCTTTGTCACTCTCTGCTGGACTTGCTCCAGGAGCTCCATGTCTCTCCTGTCCTGAGGAGCCCAGAACTGGACACAGCACTCCAGGTGATCCTCACCAGGGCTGAGCAGAGCAGCAGGATCACCTCCCTCCACCTGTCAGCAGCACTCTTCCTAATGGACCCCAGGACTAATGACTTCAGTTGTGACCAAAGCCCTTTTAAACACAAATAAATGTCTATCACCTTTATCTCATTGTATTTACAACTCGAACATTTGGAGAAATTTTTAAGCAACCTCCAATCCTACTGTTAGAAAGGTCAGACAATCTTTATGGTTCTCCTCTAATGCTAACATAAACTGATATGGATCTTAAGAGGTACACAAATGTAAAACCAGGTAATTTAAAATGAAGTCCTTGCAGAACAAGACTCTATCATATAAACCTTGCCTCACTGTTCTAGATTCAACACCTAGTAAAGACAGGCATTCTCTCCTTGGCATAAAGAAAACTCCTGCTCTGTGTATGCGGAGCTCCTATGATAAACTCAGAACAGTCTGCACCTCAGACGAATAGCCAAGATGTTTCAATTTTACACCTACTACATTTTATAAACTACTCAAAGCATTTTGAATGAAAATGCTAATAAAAAATAAACAAGTACACTTAGCACTACTATCTGTGAGCTGTCAATCAAACACATGGTCTGATCCACATAGTAACAGGCTTAAAGATTTTAGATTGTGTACTTCTCAACCAATACACAGGGAGAATCTCTTCAAAGTTACCTGGAATCAAGTTTGAAAAAAAAAAATTGCACACCAGTATTTTTCATCACTATCACTTATCCTGAGATATGTTAACACATTTTGAAGGTTAATAAAGAAATCCCGATTTACTTCTTGCTGATGTATGTTTGTGTCAGTCAAGTTGAAGACAATAGAGTAATCTCAAACGTAACACATCTGGCAAAGTAAAAATACATGACTAATGTTAGTGTCATAACTGCCCCTTTAAAAAGTTCAATGAGAAATTGGGATTGTTACTCCAATTTGTATTTTCATATAGCTTTCCGTAATGGAAAGGTATACTGGAAATATATGCAAAATAAGATTTCCCGTAACTTTTTTTCTAATGAAAACAAGCACTAGAATTTCTCTCCATCCCTCCTGGCCTTTCCTTCCACCCACACCCCGTAAAAATGAAAAAGGCATACTTGCAGGACTTAAACACATTAAATGTCACATAATAAACAGTTTATCATTGTTGTTCCCATCAATTCATTCACATACTATTGCCCCGTAATTGTTCCTCACCAAAAGCTCTTATTCCTGCATTTACTCAAAGTCAGTCTTATCAGTTTATTGTATTTAGAAGTGTTTAAAGCTTATCCTAGAGATCAGAATATGCCTCAACAAATTGGACTGTCTATTGTCAGCCAAGAAAGTACCTCCTGATTTCTCTAGTAAATTGTATGGGAACTTTGACTAAACACTCAGACATTTTACAGGTAAAGATTGCTTTCCCACACCCTTTGTGAAAATACCTTTTACTACCTTAAGTGACAGTGGCAACTACCTGTTTAGGAAAGAAATTACACATTTTAGTATTTCATGTGTCCGAAATGCAAATCAGAACCAGATGTGCTATTTGCAAGAACTAAATCACTGTATCAATCAGTAACAAATCCCAAGAACATGCAGACACTTAGTGCATGTTTCACTGAAAGGTGTTTGGTCAGATGCATACGTAGCAATTCAAAGCAGATTTACAGCAGCTTTCCTCAAGTTTCTTATGGACAGGTAAGGTGGTATCCAGAATCTGTAAGCTAAATAAAGATGCTGCATCTCTGGTCCCCTGGAATTTAACTGTGTAGCATTGCAAAGAAACAGGAATACATAAATTGTACATGAAAGCTGTGTATTTACTTTAAATGTTTGGGGTTTTTTAGAGGACTTATTTGACATCTGTGCGGAAAAGCCTGAGTAATCACAACCAGCTATCAGCCCTTCACACCATCGCTGCTGTTATTTTCAGTGATACACCCTGTTTTTGCTACAGTGCTCTTGGCATCATTATGCTACTGTGATTCAATATTTATCTGTTAGATCTAGTTACATCACAACACTCTCTATACTACCTAAATCTCATGTGGAACTTCTGCGGCTAACACCTAATCCACCAGTTTTGTGCCCTCCTTTCAAAATTCTCCAGCCACAAAACAAAAAGTCACTGGAGATGTGCAAACATCTGGCCCCCTGTGAATCATGCATCCTCCAAAGGGTGTGCAGTCATGCATAAGCACTGCACCTTCCTTCTAATGGCAATCGGGCAGGGATAAAACCAAGCGTGAACTGCAGTGGTTAGCATAAAACCACTTGTGAAAGGAGTGTGCCAAAAATTGTCTTCAAAACACCTTTAATAACAAGAGTTTTGCTCCTACAGGAGCTCCTCACCAGCATCAAGTTTAAGTGATCATATGCTATTTACTATGGCAAACAAGGCCCTTGGAGCTTAATATTTTTAAAAGTTGTGTTAGGAGCAAGGTGGTAGCGTCTTGTGAAACGACAGAACTGAGTGTTGAAACTTCTGCCGACAACAAAGCCACCTGCTATGTCCAAGACATAGCATTTTAGTATAATCCTGAGAAAAGATTAATTCTAGAATATTTTTAGCCCCAGCTTTGAAAGCAGAAAGCACTCCATATAAACTAAAAAGCATATGGGTGGAGAGCGGGCAAGAGAACACATGTAGGAAAAAATCCTTGTTTATAATCAAAACACGGTCAATTATTCTCATAAAATCCATTGTCATGAAGAAAAAAACTCCGAGCACACTGAACAGTGTCACTACTAAGGCTTGCAGATCAATCTCAGCTTCGGAATCAGACACATACAGAAAATTAAGCGGTCCCAGTATCACTGTATCTTTCGTGTCCTTTTTGCAACATAGCCACAACTACAGAAAATACATCAAAGGCGATGAAGAAATAAAGAAAGGATTTCAAAACTGAACAGTCACAGACATATGGGGGCAGGGGAGAATGGAGTTCAGGTTTAATTCTTTATCACCATCTGATTTAGGGGAGTCTCTGCATTTTCTTGGTGACTCGAATTGCCATTTTCATCCAAGAGCGGTAACTCGAAACAGCAGCTGGGGAACGCCAGCCACTGCCTCAACTCCCAGGTTTCATACAAGCCTCGAGCATCGGTTTAACAGCAGTTGCATAATAAGACTCAAAAGGCCAAGCACTCCTCCTGCCTTGTACATCTCCATTTCCACACGAACGAGAGTGATGGATCTGGACGAAAACAGAGCACTACCCGAGCGCCTCTACCAAGCTGGTTATTATGCAGCAAAGAAGAGGAAAACCCAACACCTGGCGCACAATTATGCAGACACCCTGTGAATAGGTGGATCTACGGAGAGCTATCTTCCCTTTCCCTTCCCCAATAGGCAATCCTTGATGGGTGTGCCAGGAATGGGATATCGGGGGGAGGAGAAGAAAAGGGGTGGGAAGTGGTTGCCGCTTGCTGCAGCCAGGCTGAGCGATGGCGAGATGGTTAATCATGGTGGCTGAGGAAACACGGGGTCACTTCTCCCCCTTCCGCCTCCCGTGTGACGAGGACGGTGGGCACCGGCCGCGGGGGGCACCCGGACCCCGCACGGCCCCGCCGGCGGCGGCGACTCAGGTGGGTCCCGAGCGGAGCATCCCCGTGCCCGGTGCGGGCGGGGGGCGCGGGGCAGCGCTCCCCCCGCCCAGCCCAGCCCTGCCCTGCCCTGCCCGCTCCCCGCCGCACTCACTTGCCGATCACCTCGCAGAGCTCGTACACGTCCTCGAACAGCACGTCGTCGTCGGC